>MU269990.1:21730279-21795279 GCA_021432705.1 Caranx ignobilis
AGAACCCTAATAATAAATATAGCCGCAAGCGGCAATCCCGGGTTCTAACCTGTTGAGGCCCAAACCGGCCACCCCGACCCTCGCCGGCCACGGTCGACGACAGCGCCCGCTCCGTTCCTAAAGGCTCCACGCGATACACACCCATTACCAGGCCAGATATCTCCAACCGGGTTTTCGGTCAAACATTTGTGACACCCCATATTGGCCCAGTTCAAAATGTTTTGCGAGTCACATTACTTTCAGACATGCGCTTCAACTGGGAGAAGCAAAGTCTGTGGCTGTGATATGAAATGAAACTATGAAACGATGAAACAACAAATGATAGAATATGTTACCGGCGCCAGAGCTAGGGGTCCCTGGCCGGCAGCATAAACAGCTCAGGCGGCGGGCACTGAGCGGCTGAGCTACGGTGTGACTGAGCAACAATCAATCTGTGGATCCAAAACATAGGACACGGTCCCTCGTTAGCTACTGTTGCTTCCGCTAAGCGCCTTTATCGTCTGCGCCCGCTCTTCAAAGTTCACATTCATATAATCAACATTACAACATTACCGTACCAACTACTAGTACTCTCAAGCACACACACAACACATTCTTGTTCAACCGACCTCATGGGGACGTGAACGTCCGATCACGAACCACGACAATATAGTAAGTGTTTCACAACTTAAAGCATTCATCTTAACTTCAGTGCTTTAACACATGCTGTTACTCATTTCAACTTAACAAAACTGTATCAACCATACACTTACCAACCTGTGGATCCAAACATAGGACACTTCCCTCGTTAGCTACTGTCGCTTCCGCTAAGCGCCTCTATTGTCTGCGCCCGCACAGAGCAAGCAGAGCAAGAGAGCAGAGAATGCTTGGATCCACTGGTCTTGGAGCACCCTCTGCTGGTGCAAACGGTTATTACAAATGTAAAAATAAAAGGTTCGAATATTAAAATGAAAAAGGGGGGGTGTCCGTTATAAAAAAAACTATATATGTGGCTATTATCACATCCACTACAAATAGAATAGAATAGAATAGAAATGACTTTATTGATCCCAAGGGAATTGATTTGTCTTTTAGCTCATCTTCATTGCATTAGAATTAAACAGTCTGATGGCTGTGGGTATGAAAGATCTACGGTATCTTTCTGTCCTGCACCCAGAGATAGGAGCCGTCCACCACCGCTGCTTCTGTGATCCATAGGTGTTAGAAGTGGATGATCCATGTTGTTCAGTATGGCCTCCACCATCCTCATTGTGTACTCTCCACCACCTCCTCCAGAGAGTCCATCTTTACTCCATCACAGAGCCAGCCTTCTTGACAAGCTTATCCAGCCTCTTTGCCTGCTTTTTCCTAAACTTCCTCCCCAGCAGACTGCAGCATAAAATAAAACACTTGCCACCACAGACTGATAGAACATCTGCAACATCTTATTACAGATGTTTAGAGATTAAGCTTTCTAAGGAAAAAAGAGCGCCTCTGCCCTTTTTTGTAGAGTGCATCTGTGTTAACAGACCAGTCCAACTTGTTATCAAGATGAACACCTAGATATTTATAGGTTGTCACCACCTCAATGTCCACTCCACAAGTGTTGAGTGGCTGAAGAGTGGCTTGGACTACGGAAATCCATGATCATTTCCTTTGTCTTTGAGGTGTTCAGCATGAGGCAGTTCTGGTGACTCCAGTCACTGAAGGCTTTTATCAAATCCCTATATTCACATTCATACTGTTTTTCACATTATGCAAGTTATTAAAAAAATCCCTAATAACCACCCTAATGGGCAAGAGGCTTTTTTGTAGAGGACCATCAGGAGGACATGTGTGTAAAATTTCAGTCAATAGCACACAAACGTGGTGAAATTCTGTCCGACGGTCTTTGAGATATGCATGTGTGGCATTTATAGCGCCCCCTATGGGCTGAGCTCAAACGCTTTGGTAGGCAGCTTCCCAGTCACCTTGTGACCCTACCACCAAGATTGGTGACGATAGGGCAATGGGTGTGGGAGTTATGGCCGATCATTTCTAAGCTCCGCCCATCGCGGAGATTCATTGGTCCGTGGCGGCCATGTTTTTTATCCGACCTGGCTCATTTATAATAGAAATTGTATTTTCATCCCCGAGGCCGTACACCAAATTTGGTGTTGATAGAGTCAATCTTTCAAAAGTTCTATTCATTTTACTGTTTTTCACATTATGCAAAATTATTGAAAAATCCGTCATAATCACCCTAATGGTGCAAGGGATTTTTGTAGAGGACCATCAGGAGGACATGTGTGTAAATTTCAAGTCAATAGCACTCATATCTGGGCGGGGAGAGCCATTTGAAGTTCACACGCCATGTAACAGCGCCCCCGTTAGGCCGAATGGGGTCAAATTTTTGACAAGCATTTGCATGTCATTTATAATCCATGTACCGATTTCATGTCCCTAGGTCCTTCCAGCTCATCATAAATTCAAAAAACGTAAACAACAGCAGTTAACGACAACAGGCCACGCCCACTTTCACCAATCAACATGGCACTCAAGATATAAGTTAACAGTCCCCCTAGAGTATGCATACCAAATTTGGTGAAATTCTGTTCAATGGTCTTTGAGATATGCATGTGTGGCATTTATAGCGCCCCCTATAGGCTGAGCTCTCAAAACGCTTTGGTAGGCAGCTTCCCAGTGGCGTTGTGAACCTACCCACCAAGATTGGTGATGATAGGGCAAGGGTGTGGGAGTTATGGCCAATCATTTCTAAGCTCCGCCCATCGCGGAGATTCATTGGTCCGTGGCGGCCATATTTTTGATCCGATCTAGCTCATTTTAAATAGAAATTGTATTTCATCCCCCGAGGCTGTATACCAAATTTGGTGTTGATAGAGTCAATCTTTCACAAGTTCTATTCATTTTACTGTTTTTCACATTATGCAAATTAGCAAAAAATCTATCATGACGGACTTAATGGTCTCATGGCTTTTTGTAGAGCACATTGAGCTGGACCTGTGTGTCAAATTTCAAGTCAATCAGACTTACGGGTGAGGGGCGTGGCCTTCCAAAAAAATAATTTTTAAACCTTAATTACAGCGCCACCATCTGGCCAACTGGGCTCATATTTTAATAGAAGTTGATGCACATCATTTCCAATCATTGGGCCAAGTTTCAGCTTTCTGGCCTATTCCAGCTCACGGGAATTTGAGCTCAAGCGGCAGACGACAAATAATAATAATAAATATAGCCGCAAGCGGCAATCCCCGGTTCTAACCTGTTGAGCCCAAACCGGCCACTCCGACCCTCGCCGGCCACGGTCGACGACAGCGCCCGCTCCGTTCCTAAAGGCTCCACGCGATACGCACCATTACCAGGCCCAGATATCTCCAAACCGGGTTTTCGGCACACATTTGTGACACCCCATATGGCCGAGTTCAAAATGTTGGGAGTCACATACTTTCAGAACATGCGCTTCAACTGGGAGAAGCAAAGTCTAGTGGCTGTGATATGAAATGAAACCATGAAACGATGAAACAACAAATGAATAGAATATGTTACCGGCGCCAGAGCTAGGGGTCCCTGGCCGGCAGCATAAACCGCTCAGGCGGCGGGCACTGAGCGGCTGAGCTACGGTGTGACTGAGCAACCAATCAATCTGTGGATCCAAACATAGGACACGGTCCCTCGTTAGCTACTGTTGCTTCCGCTAAGCGCCTTTATCGTCTGCGCCCGCTCTTCAAAGTTCACATTCCATATAATCAACATTACAACATACCGTACCAACTACTAGTACTCTCAAGATAATGGTCACACACACACACACATCTTGTTCAACCGACCTCATGGGGACGTGAACGTCCGATCACGAACCACGACAATATAGTAAGTGTTCACAACTTAAAGCATTCATCTTAACTTCAGTGCTTTAACACATGCTGTTACTCATTTCAACTTAACAAAACTGTATCAACCATACACTTTACCAACCTGTGGATCCAAACATAGGACACGTTCCCTCGTTAGTGCTGGCGCTTCCGCTAAGCGCCTCTATTGTCTGCGCCCGCACAGAGCAAGCAGAGCAGAGCAGAGAATGCTTGGATCCACTGGTCTTGGAGCACCTCTGCTGGTGCAAACGGTTATTACAAAATGTAAAAAATAAAAGTTCGAATATTAAAATGAAAAAGGGGGGGTTCTGTAATAAAAAAAAACTATATATGTGGCTATTATCACATCCACTACAAATAGAATAGAATAGAATAGAATAGAAATACTTTACTGATCCAAAGGGAAATTGATTTGTCTTTTAGCTCATCTTCATTTGCATTAGAATTAAACAGTCTGATGGCTGTGGGTATGAAAGATCTACGGTATCTTTCTGTCCTGCACCCAAGAGCGGCCACGGTCGACGACAGCGCCCACTCCGTTCCTAAAGGCTCCACGCCATACACACCCATTACCAGGCCCAGATATCTCCAAACCAGGTTTTCGGTCACAATTTGTGACACCCCATATTGGCCAGTTCAAAATGTTTTGGTAGTCACATACTTTCAGAACATGCGCTTCAACTGGAGAAGCAAAGTCTAGTGGCTGTGAGCTTTTACTCAACCTCTTTCTTTATTTTGTTGTGTTTTTGTATGTTTTTCTCAACTACTGATGGATACTTCTGTGGGGAGAGGAGATTCTTCAGGAGGATGACACCCTGTTCCATCTGGGATGAGGAGGTGTTTTGGTGGTTGCTATGCTGGTGGTGCAGAGGTTAAAGGCTTGGAAGTGGAGATGAAGTGAAGGTCCTTTCTGCCGTCAGTCATCATGCAAAATATCAACTCTCTGCCCAACAAGAATAATGAGGAGCTGGAGATATAGATGAAGACTCAGGCAGTAGACATTTTTTCAAATCAAAACAATACTTGTATACATCCCACCAACAGAGAACGCTTGGATCCACTGGTGGTGGAGCACCCTCTACTGGTGCAAACGGTTATTACAAAATGTAAAAAAAAAAGGTTCGAATGAATTCAAATGAAAAAGGGGGGGTGTCTGTTAATAAAAAAAAAAACTATATATGTGGCTATTATCACATCCACTACAAATAGAATAGAATAGAAATGACTTTATTGATCCCAAAGGGAAATTGATTTGTCTTTTAGCCTCATCTTCCATTTGCATTAGAATTAAACAGTCTGATGGCTGTGGGTATGAAAGATCTACGGTATCTTTCTGTCCTGCACCCAAGAGATAGGAGCCGTCCACCATCCGCTGCTTCTTTGATCCATTCAAGGTGTTATGAAGTGGATGATCCGTGTTGTTCAGTATGGCCTCCACCATCCTCATTGTGTATCTCTCCACCACCTCCTCCAGAGAGTCCATCTTTAATCCCATCACAGAGCCAGCCTTCTTGACAAGCTTATCCAGCCTCTTTGCCTGCTTTTTTCCTAAACTTCTCCCCAGCAGACTGCAGCATAAAATAAACACTTGCCACCACAGACTGATAGAACATCTGCAGCATCTTATTACAGATGTTTAGAGATCTAAGCTTTCTAAGGAAAAAGAGGCGCCTCTGCCCTTTTTTGTAGAGGCATCTGTGTTAACAGACCAGTCCAACTTGTTATCAAGATGAACACCTAGATATTTATAGGTTGTCACCACCTCAATGTCCACTCCACAAGTGTTGACTGGCTGAAGAGTGGGCTTGGACCTACGGAAATCCATGATCATTTCCTTTGTCTTTGAGGTGTTCAGCATGAGGCAGTTCTGGTGACTCCAGTCACTGAAGGCTTTTATCAAATCCCTATATTCACATTCATACTGTTTTCACATTATGCAAGTTATTAAAAAAATCCCTAATAACCACCCTAATGGTGCAAGAGGCTTTTTTGTAGAGGACCATCAGGAGGACATGTGTGTAAAATTTCAAGTCAATAGCACACCAAACGTGGTGAAATTCTGTCCGACGGTCTTTGAGATATGCATGTGTGGCATTTATAGCGCCCCCTATGGGCTGAGCTCGAAACGCTTTGGTAGGCAGCTTCCCAGTCACCTTGTGACCCTACCCACCAAGATTGGTGACGATAGGCAATGGGGTGTGGGAGTTATGGCCGATCATTTCTAAGCTCCGCCCATCGCGGAGATTCATTGGTCCGTGGCGGCCATGTTTTTATCCGACCTGGCTCATTTATAATAGAAATTTGTATTTTCATCCCCCGAGGCGTATACCAAATTTGGTGTTGATAGAGTCAATCTTTCAAAAGTTCTATTCATTTTACTGTTTTTCACATTATGCAAATTATTGAAAAATCCGTCATAATCACCCTAATGGTCCCAGAGGCTTTTTGTAGAGGACCATCAGGAGGACATGTGTGTAAAATTTCAAGTCAATAGCACTCATATCTGGGCGGGGAGAGCCATTTGAAGTTCACACGCCATGTAACAGCGCCCCCGTTAGGCCGAATGGGGTCAAATTTTTTGACAAGCATTTGCATGTCATTTATAATCCATGTACCGATTTCATGTCCCTAGGTCCTTCCAGCTCATCATAAATTCAAAAAAACTAAACAACAGCAGTTAACGACCAACAGGCCACGCCCACTTTCACCAATCAACATGGCACTCAAGATATAAGTTAACAGTCCCCCCTAGAGTATGCATACCAATTTGGTGAAATTCTGTTCAATGGTCTTTGAGATATGCATGTGTGGCATTTATAGCGCCCCCTATAGGCTGAGCTCAAAACACTTTGGTAGGCAGCTTCCCAGTCCCGTTGTGAACCTACCCACCAAGATTGGTGATGATAGGGCAAGGGGTGTGGGAGTTATGGCCAATCATTTCTAAGCTCCGCCCATCGCGGAGATTCATTGGTCCGTGGCGGCCATATTTTTGATCCGATCTAGCTCATTTATAATAGAAATTTGTATTTTCATCCCCTGAGGCTGTATACCAAATTTGGTGTTGATAGAGTCAATCTTTCACAAGTTCTATTCATTTTACTGTTTTTCACATTATGCAAATTAGCAAAAAATCTATCATGGCGGACTTTAATGGTTCCATTGGCTTTTTGTAGAGCACATGAGCTGGACCTGTGTGTCAAATTTCAAGTCAATCGGACTTACGGTGTGAGGGGCGTGGCCTTCCAAAAAAATAATTTTTAAACCTTAATTACAGCGCCACCATCTGGCCAACTGGGCTCATATTTTAATAGAAGTTGATGCACATCATTCCAATCATTGGGCCAAGTTTCAGCTTTCTGGCCTATTCCAGCTCACGGGAATTTGAGCTCAAGCGGCAGACGACAAAAATAATAATAAATAATAGAAGGGTTCTACCCCTTCGGGTTAGAACCCTAATAAACGGTAGGATTTTAGAAGGGTTCTACCCCTTCGGGTTAGAACCCTAAATATAGCCGCAAGCGGCAATCCCCGGGTTCTAACCTGTTGAGGCCCAAACCGGCCACCCCCACCCTCGCCGGCCACGGTCGACGACAGCGCCGCTCCGTTCCTAAAGGCTCCACGCGATACATGTGTAATCCAGGTTCAATGTAGTTAAATAATAAAACCAGAGTGGGTAATACAATGGGACTGGGCTCATTGTAGGAAAATACAACTTTTTGTGTTAAATGTTACTTTAAGAATGTGGTGTGTGTAATAATGTTTGCTATTTGAATAACGACAACACAGCTTTACTTTAAATGCAGAAATCCCTTCAGAGGTATTTATTCACACAAAATAAATAAAAGTAGAAGAAGCCCCTTTTACAATCAGTTTGTCTCAAAGGGCTTTACACAGCATTATGACAACATCCTTGCCCTTAGACCCTCACATCGACTGAGGAAAAATTCTCAAGAAAACCCTTTTAACAGGGAAAAATGGAGAAACCTCAGGGTGAGCTACAGAGGAGGGATCCCTCACCCAGGACGGGCAGACGCGCAGTGGATGTTGTGTACAGACAAGAAACAGTTTACAACGTGGAATATGGAAAACACGGAAATGGAATCAGTCAGTTAACAGAAAATGATGATGATTGAAAACAGTCATTGTATGGGTATACTGTTATAAAAGAGAATGAAATAATAAAAACTTGATTATAAACAAGAACCTTTTGGATAAATACCAAAACACACATTGATTGATTGGTGTGTCTTTAAGCATAAATATATATGGTGGCTTGACAGATGTTTTGTTTATTTTTAAATATATGTATGAATACAACCTGGTGCATCCAAAATTTCCCCTTACAAAATTCAGTGTTCAAATAAAACATTCAAGATGTTGTATGTCTTAAGTCAATCTCCCGAAAGATTCAGTAAGTGCTGAATATGTGATATTTGATTATTTTGACCCAAACATGGTAGAGCACACGTAATTGTATCGCACACGTAATCATGAGTCCTTTTATCTTTGCCCACAGTTCTGATGTTGTATGTCATAATACTGGCTCGGGAAAGTCTGAAAGAAAACAGAAAACATTTGTAGAATTAGTAATTATGGCTATATATGGGCAAGGTCAGCAAACAGGTAACTGAGTGATGGCCTACCTTTTCCCGATCGAACAGGCCAAAATCCTGCATGTTGATTGTTGTAGTGCAGCAGGAGAATTGAAGTGGCCAAAGTAATGAGGAGGGCTTTCTGTACATAGTTGACAGTATGCCCAGGGGGGTTACAGGTGAATTGGAGATGATGTCTGGGCTCCTACAGACATGGCTATAATTTATGGAAACAATTTGAAGTAGATAGACATAGGATTACGAATTGTAAATGACATATTTAGCATGAAAAGCATGTGAATGTGATCAGTGTGTTAAAGTGAGTTACTTACCTTTTTATGTGGTCTTAAATCTTTGGTTGAAGATATTCTGGAAAACTTGAGCTTCACATGAGTCTTTGGGTTAGGATGTGGTTTTCAACCTGGTGTAGGTTACACAGCTTTTGATGGGGAATATTGGATGCTTCTCCAGAGGTTAAAGTTTCTGTAAGAAAATGTGTGTAATAAGGAGATATTTTTGAAGACATATGTCATGATATAAAAACAGAAGCAAAGCAGGTTCAGAAAGGAATAATGAATGATTGTTTCTCTGAAACAAGTTAACTGTACCATATGAATTAACAGCCAGTCATACAAATAAGAAATATGTGATAACTTAACTGATGGAGGTTACCTGTTGAAGGAGAAGTCGTCTAGTTTCTGGATTGATATGGGATGCTGCCTCAGTGTGATGTTTCAAGAAATGTGTGTGTGTGTGTGTGTGTGGTGTTTGTGTGTGTGCATGTGGTAAGTTTCTTTAAATATGCAAATGACAATCACAAGGGTATTATTAACAGTGGGGAAAGAAAGGCCATAGAAGTGCATGATTTACCCGGCATGATAGCTGTAATATACTGGGAGCATCAGCAGTCTTGGATGTACAGGTGATCACTTACATTCATGTAGTCTTTGGCAGTAAAGAACATACACTTTAGAGTGTATTTCATGGCTGAGCATGTCTGCATTGAAATAATGGGAGACTCCATGTACCTTTCATTTGGATCCCCACTAGCTCCAACAAAGTGGTCGCTAGTCTTTATGGGGTCCGTTGGAGTCTCCCAAGGTATTTCTTTTCAGCAGAACAATGCTCAATTATGTCTAGTGAATGTTTCAAATATAGAAGGGAAGTGGGTACATGAGATGTGTACATGCAAAAAAAAAAATCATATATAGTTTTTGTTTCATGCAAGAAAGAGAATAATGACAAAAAGACATTCCATTTCAGAGACATAGTACAGTCTGTCCTAAAAACTAAGTTATGTTGAAATAATTAGAAAATGCATGTGTAAACCTGTCACAGACTTAGAGACAGATGACAATGATAATGGCAATATTCAATAATATGTACAGAAGATGAAGACAAATCTACAGAACTGCAATACGTACCATTTCATGATAGCTGTAATACACTGGCAGCACATCCACAAGTATGTTAGCACCGTCTTTCACGTAAACATGATCAATCAAAGTGCCTTTGTCAGTTGTTGCTGTATGAACATACTGGGTGTAATTATGTTCAGTGAAAAATCTCACCAGCTTACCATTATCCAGTGCATTGTCATTAAAGTCTCCCATAATGATTTTCATGCCAGGACATCGATCGATGAGGTCAATCAGTTGTTTCAGGTGTCGACAAAAGATGGCAACAGGATAACTTGAGGGTCTGTAAACAACTGCAGCAGTCAAGTTAATGCTCTTCACTTGAAACATCAAACATTCAATATTGTAGCACTTTGTAGGCCATATTAGAACATCTTTTGTCACTGAATGATACATTCCAACTCCACCATGACAGTCTTGTTTTAAGTGCTGCAATTGCGAATGAGTATTGTCATAACTTTGACCTCGAGAAACATGCGTGAACTGGAAGCCTGTAAGACAACACTGCTGTGGTGGGTCATCAACTCCTAACCATGTCTCTGTAAGGCAAATGCATCAGCATTATTCATGACAGTATTAGTTTCAACATCTGGAAAGTGAGCCTAAGACTTTGAGTGTTGTGCAATATGATGGTAAAAGCAGATGGTTTGTTGTTGGTGGAAGAGAGAGGTAGTATAAATGGCTGCATTTTGCCAATTGCTTCTGATACTTTTGCATTACAATAAATGGCCGTTCTTTAAAGTCCTCAATTGTTAAGCCACTTAGACTTGTAACACGACTTAGAGCAACGTACGCTTGGCCAGAGGAAAAAATCTTTTGAGAGAAACAACAACTCTGTCAATGGTTAAGCCTTGTACTTTGTGGATAGTGCATGCCCATGCCAACCTTATTGGATATTGTATGCGTACGCCTCCATTACGGGTAACATTTTCTTCCTCAGGTTCTAGGACGGTTATCATTCTCCCTTCAGGGTCGATGGTGCGTGTTTTTGCCCGCTGTTTTTGCCCGACCTTGGGGTCATCAAATGCCACATGGATGGAAGTTGGGAAACTTTCGTCCTTCTCCTCACTATCTTGATTAGCATGCACATTTTAGCAATAGTTCCAAAAGCACCATTTACGAGTCCATCAGAAACATCAATGTTTTTCTGCAACATGATACGAGCTCCTATTCCTACATGGATATATTTCTGGAGACAAGTATTGTAGACTCTCTGATGATGTCCATCTTTTATCTGTAGTCTTCCTGTCTCAGCATTTCTCTCATAGTCATGTGCTTCTATGCCGACAGACTGTTGACAGGTCACATTTAAGCGTTTCAGGTTATAATCATCAACCTCTTTATTTGTAGCATAAATGTGTAATGCGTCGTTGTCTTCTCCAGTTTCACACTTTTGAGCATTTCAATATCACGGTCTTGGAGAGGTTGTGTCCTTTGTATGAGTGCGTATACGATTCAAGACATGAGCAAAGTCTGAGTCCTTTTGTCTGACTATTTGAGTGAGCTCAGCAATCTGGAATTCATCCTCCCATAGGTTTATGTATTTGAAGTCATTGTACAAAGCAGAACCTTTCACTGGGGGCAACTGGTAAAAGTCTCCGACTGCGAGAATACACACTTTGGCAAATGGAGAGTTTGTCACCTGGTTGCTTGATTTGTCTCAATCTTCCATGTACATATGTTAAAAGTCTGTGGTCAACCATAGATATTTCATCGATGATCAATATTTCAAGGTTTCCTAGTTTGCACGCAAAGAGTTAATTTTTTCTTCTGTCAAGTTTTTGATGGGTAGGGACATGTCTGTTCCGATTGAAAATGTATTATGTATAGTATTTGCATTGATGTTGTAGGCAGCTACACCTGTTGGGGCTGTGAGTACAACAGTAGTGGCATCTGGTTGATCAGGATGGAGTCTTTTGAGAATTCTAGTTGACTCATAATAAATAGCCTTGATCAAATGGCTTTTGCCTGTTCCTGCTCCACCGGTAATGAATACTTTTAGGGGCTGAGGATTCTCACCATTGACTTTCTGCAAACACCACTGTCGTATTTTGTAGAAAACTGCAGACTGCTCCTCATTCAAAGATCGTAACAACTGTAAAGCTTCAGCTCTTGTCATTTGAGTTCTGTTAGCCTCTACTGTGTAAACAGATTTATTTGGCTGTAGATCTGGAATGTTATCATTACTGCACTGCTCATCGTTTGTGTCATTTGTGTCTTTTTCTGTTAATTTTTGACATTCCAGTCTTTCGAGCTCAGCCTGAGGACAAATCTGTGCCCATGCATCTTCCAGTTCCCCATTTTCTTTCAACATCTTTTCCGCGTCAGCTATTTTGTCAGCTTCTTTCTCAAACAGAGCACAGTTTCTATTCACTATAGATTTGACATTTTCAATGTGTTGTCCTCATTGTTCACAGCACCATGGTCATAAAAGTCTTTGTACGTTTCAAACTGTGCAGGTTTCAGTTGGCAGTCCAAGTAATGGGGCAAAAATAGTTGCAGTATGCTGTGGTGGTAAGCTTCAGACTGCTTTATTGGTGACAATCTCACATAACGGATCACAGCAGGTTCTCTTCATTAGTTCTTCTGGTAATAAACCCAAATTTATTTTTCAACTGGACCACATGACTGTTATCACCTTGGGGATCTGCGATTTAGACAGAACTCTGTACTCGGAGGCAAATGTTGCGAGGCACATGTTTAGAAATGGTGGCGTGTCTGGTCTGTTTTTGTATCGCTCCACAATATTTTTCATCCATAATTGCTGGTCGTCAGTCTGACTGTTATCATGTTGCTGTTTAAGTTGACTCAGTGGTACACTCATTCTGACAGGATGTTCACCAGTTGGTATGAACTGCGTGCCACGTGAACAGTGTTTGAGTGGTAGGCCGGTCAATCTGTAACAACATTCTTGTGCTGAAACTTGTCGGCTTTGCAAGAAAACTGTGCCAATTTTTTCATTGACTCCTTGGCTTGTAAATTTCCATTCATGGCCTCCTTTTGAGCCTGATCAAGCAGCAGTCCCATTTCTCGTTCACTTTTAAGGGCATATGAAATAATATACACGACACATGAATATGCATCTACAACAAACTGAATGTCCATGTTTGCTTGCCAGCAGCGAAGTAGATCAGGATTGTACTGGTTTATCCAAACATCTTGTGGTTTCCGTTGTAGTACGATGCTTGTCCGTTTGGTAAGCTGACAATTTGCTTTCTGAAACAATTCTTGTGATATGCCAAAATGTTTAAAAAATTGCTCAGCAGAGTGGAACTTTTCTCTTTGTTCACGGTTTGAGAGGACAGTTTTCATTTGCTCAAACAGTTTCTCGACATATTCAGTTGGCATGACAACTGGGCGGATGATTGGCTGGTCGAGAATTTCCTCTTTGCTTTTTCAGAGCCAGTCTCTTGTTTTCCCTTAAATTCTGCATCAATACCTGGTCTGCTGATAAATGTGCGCTCTGAGACAGGTCTCGGAAAGTGAATCTGCAATGTATTTCTCCTTTCTTCTTCTTCTTCTTTGCATTGTTCTTGTCACAAGATTTTGCATGGTATTCACTATGTTTTTGCACATCAATTAAATCCAACAGTTCCGGATCAGATGGCATTTGACATGTGACATATTTATCACAGAACTCTACAACTTTTGCATCAGAGTCTTTGTCTATCTTTGGAGCTTTGTCAACCCAAAATAATGCATGTATGTGGGGTGAGCCACGCATCTGAAACTCCACTCGATAAAAGTAATCTGTGATTTTGCCTATTGGTGCTGCAGGGCTCTGGAGAACATCTCTTAAGAAGCAATGCCATCGGTAGTCAAACATCCTGGCTGCAGTTACTGGATTGCGCTTTAATAATGCACATTTTTCGAGCCATGAAAGGTCTTCCAGGTTCACTTGTTTACGTTCTTGCCTTAGCATAGCATTCAGCATTTCAGGCCATCTCATGTCAGCAGAGCTAAATGAACAGAACCAAGTAGGAATACCAAGCTGCCTTATCATTGCAAACACATCTTTCTGTGCTGATTGCCAAAATGGAGGTGTTCCTCTGATAGGCCTGAGAAATTTGTAGCCCTCATCAAAATGCAGAATTTTTCTCAAAGATTCCGGGTCTGTGAGCATGTCTGTGGTAACCTTTTGCGTCAAACCTTTGTCTGTTCCTTTTCTCAGTGCTATTGACACATGGTCCACAATTTGTTTCAGTTCTGACATATATTGAGCATAGAATAAATAGTCAGTGTTTCGAGCAAAACGGCCGTCTGCATTAAGTATTCGTTGATTGAAATATTTGCATAGAGTTATTCTTTCTGGGCGCTCATTGTGAAGTAGGTGCTCCTTTTGGAAATAAGACTGGGAAACATTTGGGTTCATTTGTGCCATCAGACAACAGTCTAATTGGAGAATTCTCTTCTGCTGGGGCAATTGATAAAATGCCATCAAAATGCTGATCTAGTATCTCTTGACCCAATCGACAGGTTGTAAACAAGAGGATGCAAACATCCCATGCTGGTCTTTAATGTGTGAAAAATCTTGTATTTCTGCTGCTGCATCATCATCCTCCTTGTCAGAGATGTCATTATCAATACAAGTCTCAACTTTCCATCACGTCAACATCATCTCATCTTCAATTGTTTCATTCTCTGTTTCCTCTAATGTGTTGATCCAGTTTGGGTTAATACTCACATCCTTGTACCATGTATTATTGAGTATTAAATAATTCAGACCATTTTTGATATTTCCAGTATCCACGTGCATGTCTTGATAGTGTCTTTGTAGGTCAATTTACGTTTGAGTTTGATTCTCACCATTTTATCCTCACTTTCATCTCTTGGCAAAATGCTGGTCACGTGGGATAGATTGGATGGCACACACACAGTTGGTCCTTGCACAGACTTCTGGCCTCCTTTTTTCAAGGGTATGAGTCTGACAAAGGGAATGTGCAGAGAAATTAGGTGTTGTTCCAACTCATTGAGACATGCTAGCTCAGGTGGAATGGGTTTCAAATGCAAGTTGTTAGCAACACTCTGGGCGGGCACTTTACCCTTGAGAAGATGTCTGTCACATGTATGACAGATCCACATTTTGGAAAAAGCCTCATCTTGAAAACTGCAAGGTTTTCCACAGGATTTATCACATACATGCAAATATGTACTTGTTATACATTTATCAGCAAGTGCACTGCCATCAGAACCCACTGCAGAGTATGTTTTTTCATACAGCCTTTGACTTGGTTCCTGAAGAGAAGTCTGTGGCAACAACAGCAGACATATTCAGGCCCATGCTTTACAGTTTTACGGAAGTCCTCTATGACACAAGTAATGTCAAATTTCCTGTCCTTTTGTTTTTGAACACTGATGTGTTTTTGACTTTTAACTGATAGTCTGAATTTTTCATCAGTGTGATACTTATGCACTGTTGCCTCACATAGTCGTTTCTTCAGATCCGGTGTAGTTGCATATCTGTCTTACTCTGCTGCCGAACATGTTGTTGAAATGCTTCGTTAGAGGCGTATTTGTTCTTACTGTGCTCACGGACACGCTGTTGAAACACTTTGTCTGAAGCATATTTGCCTTACTCTGCTCACGAGCATAGTGTTTAAACTCCATGTCTGTATGGTACTTTTGTGACTTGCATTCATAGTGGAATTTCTGTACTGGTCATTTGTTGCATATCTTATTTTTTTCTTTCTAGATGTTCAGCTTTCTTCGTGACACATGTTGCTTTTCTCTTATCTGAAATCTCCTCTTTGTTGGCTGCATAGGTTTCTTTCAAAGCCTTCAATTTCCTCTTTCTTGACCAACGATCTGCATGATATTGTTCTTTCTTTGTCTTTCCATCTGAACTTTGTTCGTTGTGATTGGCCAGTTTGTCAGACAATGCACATTTGGAGTCATTGTGTGCATCCTTTACACATGTCACAACATCGTAATGATTGCCATCCTTGTGGTTCAGGTAAATAGCCTCAGCACTTCTGTTTCCTGCTTGATGGTTACCTGGTACGTGAATGCATGGGTAAGATTCCATGATTCCATGCATTAAAGTGTATATGTCAACCTGTAGTAGGTTAGCAGCTGCCCAGATTTCAATCTCAGTGGCAAAGGAACCTGAGCATTTCATGTTTGACCTGTTAAATGATCTGGAATAGAGGAATGTCCGGCTCTCAAGTAGCTGCGGAATTCTACTGTATGTGTTTCAGGTGTTGGACAATTCCCCGGCGCAGTTTCATGTGTCCATTCTCACTTCCTGAAATGGCATAGGATAAAGCTCGGAAGAAACAATTGCCATCACCTTCAATTGATTTAGTTTCACAGACTCTTCCCATAGCTGGCATTTCCTGAGGTGGTAGCTGCTTTGCATTCTCACTTCTCACACCCATCTGTGAACAAAGTCTTCCTTTTGTCACTGCACTCAGTGGCTTGTATGAAAATGACATCTTGGATACCTTTGTTATTTGCAACATCTGTATTTTATCAACGTCATTGCCATGTGATGTGTTCTTAGCACTTACAGTTGGTGGGTTGTTTACCACTTCCTGCACATCAGAATCAGTTGCTTCAAAGTCATCTCTTTTCTTTTTGGCCACGTGTTCATACAAAGAGTTGGTGCATGGGGCAGGTCTCTTATGTTCTCCCTTTAACACAGCACTGTAAAGTGGTCTGCCTTCATGGCTTTCGTTACCGTTTCTCACAGTGTCTCCTTGGTGGTTTGCATGTCACAATTTTGCACCATTTCACCTGTGATTCTCACCTTGACTCCTCTGACCTCAAATGGCATGTCTTCAAGTGTGCGGAACAGGGAAGCAGTTGTTGGGCCAGGTTCTCCATGTGCTCATACAGTGCTCTGTAATCAGAGTGATACACAACCACAGCTTTACCTGTCTTTCCATCCACATGACCTTGACTGTTGCGTTTGTGAGGATCAAATACAGCAAAATGGCCACACTGCTTAACAACCACACATGTGTTATTACCCAAAGTGACAAAGCAGGCATCATGATCCATCAATGCTCTCTGGATTGCTATGTCCAGTGGTACATGAATATCTCTCATATCTGAATCATCTGGCTCATCAAAAACACCAACCATTCCGCTGAAAGCTGGACCACAATTTATTGTGAAGTGTGCATCTTTCATTACGTATGCATTTGGCAGCTCGTCAAGAAACAGATATCCACTGTTCCCACTTATTTGACCACCATCTTTAAGAGTAGTGTACAACTTGTTGCCCTCAATAAGAACAGTGTCAACATCATTACTCTTCTTGTCATCACTCCATGTTGTTATGCTTTTCAACTCATTCATCATCACTGCTGCTAAACTGTTAGCTACACACTGTTTACCTGCATTATCCCCAAATTGGTAGTGGAGCTGTGAAAAAGACCCTTGTATGAAAAACTTTACAGGTCCCTGGGCAATACCGTTTCCATCAGGACTTCCATCAGGGTGGTTTTCTGCAACGCTGGATTCAGCAGTAGGCACCTCAACAGCTTCAGTCATGGTAGTAGGGATCTGCATTTCAAACACATTGCTTAAGGAGAGGAACATCAGACATGTGATTCTGTTCAAGAGCATTGCCAGAGTTGGGCAGAGGTTCAGCAGAGAGAGGCAGAGAGTGATCAGAGACAGGCAGAGGTTGTTCAAAGGTTTTCAGAGATTTCTCAGAGGATTTTTCAGAGTTTTGTCAGAGTTTTTCTCAGAGTTTTGCGCTTTTTCAGCATTTTTGTCAGAGTTTTTGCTCGCTATCACAGCGTACTGGTGGGGATGGATTTCTCCAGTGCCCAAACAGCCAGGGTCATCAGGGTGAGGGTCGACACTGGACTGCTTGCGGGCAGCCCAGGTCTTCCTCATGCGCTCTGAACGACGGTTCACCTTGGGTGGCATCTGAAAGACACATGGACAAAGCAACCAATTATTTATAACTATACTTACATTCCCACATCATTACTCATAAGTATGACTCTGAATCCAATTGCAATCAATGTGATTCAAAATTTTTATTTACATGCTGATAACAAGACGAGAAGAGATGATTTGTGCAGGTGCATAACTCACTGCTGAAAAAAAGCCCCAGTGAAGACCAGTGGTAGTCTAAACACGTTGCTGGTCACAAACATGCTTTAAAAAACTAGGCCTCTTAAGTTCTTAATCCAGGCAGCAATACAACAGCCATGTTTCACTCTCTAGCCAATGACTTTACCTGCTCTATCCTTGAAATCTCCACATAATAAACACCCATTACCAGGCCCAGGAAACAAGGAAACTCATTCCTTCAGTTCATGAAAATGATTGTGTGCAGGTGTGTAACTCACTGCTGAGAAAAGCCCTGGTGAAAACCAGTGGTGGTCTTAACATGTTGCTGGTCACAAATACAGTTTAAAAACTATTGTCATGTCAAATAAAGGCATTTAAAGTTTTCTTTTTCCATCAATCATAGAATCTGCTTTGCAATGATTTTCTAGAACTTACAGTTTTGTGTGATAATTTAAACTCTCAAGAAAGAACACTTGAATTTTTCATTAAGTACATTCAGATAAGACTAAAATACTTTTACTCGGGTCAGGTATTACTACTCTTAAGAGTAACAGAACCCTTCTTTCACCACTGTTGATACATACCTGTGAGTTTGTTGAGGCAAGTTTTCAGACCATGATGTTGACAGAAGATAGGCATGGAAAAAGCAAATGAACAATCAGTGACATGCAGTAAAGATGAAGAACGGCCGTAATCATTTCATCAGTCACTGCTTACTTGTGTGACATGCACAAGATATACACAAACATCTTCTTGGCATTTGTAGTGATAAACTTGAAGTTCTTTAATGTTCATTAATTATTAACATGAGCAACACAGACAACCGGCACTCATGTAGGTATGGCCTCTTAAGTTCTTAATCAAGGCAGCAATACAACAGCTGTGTTTCATTCTCTAGCCAATGACTTTACCTGCTCTATCCTTGAAATTTCCACACAATAAACGCCCATTACCAGGCCCAGGAAACAAGGAAACTCCTTCCTTCAGTTCATGACAGTGATTGTGTGCAGGTGTGTAACTAACTGCTTAAAAAAGCCCTAGTGAAGACCAGTGGTGGTCTTAACATGTTGCTGGTCACAAACACAGTTTAAAAACTTGTCATGTCAAATAAAGGAAGTTATTTTTTCCCCCATCAATCATAGAATCTGCTTTGCAATGTTTTTGTACAACTTACACTTTTGTGTGATAATTTAAACTCTCAGGAAAAAAACACTTGAATTTTTCATTTAGTACATTCAAATAAGACTAAAATACTTTTACTCAGGTCAGGTATTACTACTCTAAAGAGTATAAGAATCCTTCTTTCACCACTGTTGATACATACCTGTGAGTTTGTTGAGGAAAGTTATCAGACCATGATGTTGACAGAAGATACCATGGAAAAAGAAATGAAACAATCAGTGACATGCAGTAGAGATGAAGAAGGGCAGTGATCACTTCTTCAGTCACTACTTACTTGTGTGACATGCACAAGATATACACAAACATATTCTTGGTATTTGTAATGATAAACTTGAAGTTCTTTAATGTTCATTAATTATTAACATGAGCAACACAAATAACCAGCACTCATGTAGGTATGGCCTCTTAAGTTCTTAATCCAGGCAGCAATACAACAGTCGTGTTTCACTCTCTAGCCAATGACTTTACCTGCTCTATCCTTGAAATCTCCACACAATAACACCCATTACCAGGCCCAGGAAAGGAGGAAACTCCTTCCTTCAGTTCATGACAGTGATTGTGTGCAGGTGTGTAACTAACTGCTGAAAAAGCCCTAGTGAAGACCAGTGGTGGTCTTAACATGTTGCTGGTCACAAACACACTTTAAAAACTATTGTCATGTAAAATAAAGGCATTTAAGCCCCCCCCCCCTCCGCCCATCAATCATATAATCTGCTTTGCAATGTTTTCCTACAACTTGCACTTTTGTGTGATAATTTAAACTCTCAGGAAAGAAAACTTGAATTTTTCATTAAGTACATTCAGATAAGCCTAAAATACTTTTACTCAGGTATTACTAATCTTAACAGTATAAGAACCCTTCTTTCACCACTGTTGATACATACCTGTAAGTTTGTTGAGGCAAGTTTTCAGACCATGATGTTGACAGAAGATAGGCATGGAAAAAGAAAATGAACCAATCAGTGACAGACAAAACCTGTATCAATACACACTCATGTGACATGATGCACAACTGAAAAATTAAACAGCATGAGTAACAGTTACATTTTAATCACACCACATTGAAACACTAATTAAAACATGTTGACAAAGAAGTGACCAGCACCATCAACACTGATTACTCATAATCATATCTACAAATTTAGACAAAAGTATAAACTTATAACTAAATATGTAGTGATTTAGGGAATTAACACATTTATTGATACTAGTTGAGAGGTTGTGACTTAAGCCGTTCCCTATTGGAATCAACATTTAACCACTTCCTTACATTGTTTAATTACCATTAATAATTAAAAGGCACAATAACCTTACATGTGGGTATCTATTATAAAATGCTGACATTTTTAAATTAATGTCCAACATTATAATTGAACACAGAGTTAATATTTCCCCACTTAAGTGTATTTGGGACTGGGAATTTTTTCTTAACAACTGAGCAAAAAGTTATTTAGCTGACTGAATAATATTGAAGGCTTCTGACATCGCTTGTTTTTCTGCCACCGTCCGTTACACTGGCCAGCCACAGCGAATGCATGGTATTGCTAGTGCTAAAGCTACAGCTGCCTTGTAAGTGAAGCTATTCGCCTCTCAGGACTGAGGGATAGCGATGCTGCAGCTAAAACGACAGCTGCCCAGGCGAGTGAAGAAACTCGGCTCACGGGGCGGATGCATATCGATGCAACCGCTAGCACTGAAGCTAATGCTACGGTTAGCACGTAAGCTAATACTACGGTTAGCACGGAAGCTAATTATACCGTTAGCACGTAAGCTAATGCTATCGCTAACAAGCGCAGTCAAAACCGGACAAGTTGAGACCGCGTCACGGTCTTTACAACTGTGTTGGTTTATACTTCAGTGTCATCACATACACACCATAAACACACTCCGTCACAATATAGGTAGCTTTCAGTGATATTTGTCATGCGTGGTTAAATGTATAAAGTTGTGACAGCAAAGACAGCCATGTGCGACTTACCTCTTCGGAGTGAAGTTGAAAAGGAAGTTGACCGGACTGAAGACACAGGTTATCCAGATCATACGTGACTGTTTCCGGGTCATAATAGATACTTTCTAAATAAAGTCTTATTTATTCGTTTGTTTTAAATTCAACTTAGAATAATAAATAAAAAGACATTATTCATCATTTGGAATAGTATAATAAACAAAGTATATGGAGCCTTTTATTTTCATGTTGCATTTTGTATTTCTTCTTAACTGTTATTACATTACTGAAATCAGATTTATTAGATAAATGATTAATACAAATAATTTATTGTGGAAAAAGTAAAATGTATTCACTGAAAAAGATTATTCCACCAATGTTTTTAATAACAGAACATAAATAACAAAATAAAAGAAAATGTTGTAAGGCTTTTATTTATTGGTCAAAAACAGCAGTTCATCTTCTTCATCTGTAATAAAAAAAAACAACAAAAGAAATGTCTTCCAATGACTTTTAGCCTGGGCAACCAGCACAGATGAATAGTGACTCTCCAGTCTCCAAAGTGCTCTTCTTAATAACACCCAAAAGCTGTATGTTCTCAACTCTCCTAATCACAGTGGGTATTGTAGCACGAGTACTGGCTGGGCAGATTTTCTGGAAACATTTATTAAAAGAACAATCAATAAACACCTAAATTGGATAGGCCTGGGTAGACCAACTCTATGTCATTGTTTTCTCTATGCTTGATTAATTCAATTCCTACAATACATATGGCTGCTTCTGTTTATCTTTCTCAACCCCACCTGAACAGCCACTGTTCCATAAAAATGTTATGTAATGTTAATGAGTCCAAATAAAAAGAAATCAAAATAGTAGTATTTACTGTATTGTTCAACCAGTGGAGCTCAAGGACATTATTTAAGGCATTTAACTACATCTAAAACACATGTGCCACCCTTTCCAAGGGAAATGTCCAGACATTATCCTTGTGTCTTATGTTGTAGGCTTGGAAACCATCAAACATATTAGCAAATTTCACAGAATGAGAGACATCTGCAACTGAGAGACATGTTTCACTCTCTAGCCAATAACTTTACCAGCTCTGTCCTTGAAAGCTCCACACAATACAACCCATTACCAGGCCCAGATATCTCCAAACCAGGTTTTCGGTCACACATTTGTGACACCCCATATTGGCCCAGTTCAAAATGTTTTGGTAGTCACATACTTTCAGAACATGCGCTTCAACTGGGAGAAGCAAAGTCTAGTGGCTGTGAGTTTTTACTCAACCTTTGCTTTATTTTGTTGTGTCAATGTATGTTTTTCTCAACTACTGATGGATACTTCTGTGGGGAGAGGAGATTCTTCAGGAGGATGACACCCTGTTCCATCTGGGATGAGGAGGTGTTTCGTGGTTGCTATGCTGGTGGTGCAGAGGTTAAAGGCTTGGAAGTGGAGATGAAGTGAAGGTCCTTTCTGCCGTCAGTCATCATGCAAAATATCAACTCTCTGCCCAACAAGAATAATGAGGAGCTGGAGATATAGATGAAGACTCAGGCAGTAGACATTTTTTCAAATCAAAACAATACTTGTATACATCCCATCAACGGCTACTGCCAAAGTTCCATGTGAAATTCTCCATCAAGTCGTTGCTAGGATACAGACTAAACATCCTGAGGCACTTGGCTTCAGTCATGTCTCCCTGATGGACTCACTGAGGATGTGGTGGAGAGATACACGCTGGTGGAGGCCATTCTGAACAACTCAGATCATCCTCTTCATGAACAATGAAATGCAATGATATGAAATGAAACCATGAAACAACAAATGAATAGAATAGAATAGAATAGATAGAATAGAATAGAACAATGAAATGCAATAATATGAAATGATATGAAATATGAAATGAAACGATGAAACAACAAATGAATAGAATAGAATAGAATAGAAATAGAATAGAATAGAATAAAATAGAAATGACTTTATTGATCCAAAGGGAAATTGATTTGTCTTTTAGCTCATCTTCCATTTGCATTAGAATTAAACAGTCTGATGGCTGTGGGTATGAAAGATCTACGGTATCTTTCTGTCCTGCACCCAAGAGATAGGAGCCGTCCACCACCGCTGCTTCTTTGATCCATCAAGGTGTTATGAAGTGGATGATCCGTATTGTTCAGTATGGCCTCCACCATCCTCACTGTGTATCTCTCCACCACCTCCTCCAGAGAGTCCATCTTTACTCCCATCACAGAGCCAGCCTTCTTGACAAGCTTATCCAGCCTCTTTGCCTGCTTTTTTCCTAAACTTCCTCCCCAGCAGACTGCAGCATAAAATAAAACACTTGCCACCACAGACTGATAGAACATCTGCAGCATCTTATTACAGATGTTTAGAGATCTAAGCTTTCTAAGGAAAAAGAGGCGGCTCTGCCCTTTTTTGTAGAGTGCATCTGTGTTAACAGACCAGTCCAACTTGTTATCAAGATGAACACCTAGTATTTCTAGGTTGTCACCACCTCAATGTCCACTCCACAAGTGTTGACTGGCTGAAGAGTGGGCTTGGACCTATGGAAATCCATGATCATTTCCTTTGTCTTTGAGGTGTTCAGCATGAGGCAGTACCATATACGTTTTTCAAAAGTTCTATTCATTTTACTGTTTTTCACATTATGCAAGTTATTAAAAAAATCCCTAATAACCACCCTAATGGTGCAAGAGGCTTTTTTGTAGAGGACCATCAGGAGGACATGTGTGTAAAATTTCAAGTCAATAGCACACCAAACGTGGTGAAATTCTGTCTGATGGTCTTTGAGATATGCATGTGTGGCATTTATAGCGCCCCCTATGGGCTGAGCTCGAAACGCTTTGGTAGGCAGCTTCCCAGTCACCTTGTGACCCTACCCACCAAGATTGGTGATGATAGGGCAATGGGTGTGGGAGTTATGGCCGATCATTTCTAAGCTCCGCCCATCGCGGAGATTCATTGGTCCGTGGCGGCCATGTTTTTTTATCCGACCTGGCTCATTTATAATAGAAATTTGTATTTTCATCCCCCGAGGCCGTATACCAAATTTGGTGTTGATAGAGTCAATCTTTCAAAAGTTCTATTCATTTTACTGTTTTTCACATTATGCAAATTATTGAAAAATCCGTCATAATCACCCTAATGGTCCCAGAGGCTTTTTTGTAGAGGACCATCAGGAGGACATGTGTGTAAAATTTCAAGTCAATAGCACTCATATCTGGGCGGGGAGAGCCATTTGAAGTTCACACACCATGTAACAGCGCCCCCGTTAGGCCGAATGGGGTCAAATTTTTTGACAAGCATTTGCATGTCATTTATAATCCATGTACCGATTTTCATGTCCCTAGGTCCTTCCAGCTCATCATAAATTCAAAAAAACTAAACAACAGCAGTTAACGACCAACAGGCCACGCCCACTTTCACCAATCAACATGGCACTCAAGATATAAGTTAACAGTCCCCCCTAGAGTATGCATACCAAATTTGGTGAAATTCTGTTCAATGGTCTTTGAGATATGCATGTGTGGCATTTATAGCGCCCCCTATGGGCTGAGCTCGAAACGCTTTGGTAGGCAGCTTCCCAGTCACCTTGTGACCCTACCCACCAAGATTGGTGACGATAGGGCAATGGGTGTGGGAGTTATGGCCAATCATTTCTAAGCTCCGCCCATCGCGGAGATTCATTGGTCCGTGGCGGCCATGTTTTTTATCCGATCTGGCTCATTTATAATAGAAATTTGTATTTTCATCCCCCGAGGCTGTATACCAAATTTGGTGTTGATAGAGTCAATCTTTCAAAAGTTCTATTCATTTTACTGTTTTTCACATTATGCAAATTAGCAAAAAATCTATCATGACGGACTTTAATGGTCCCATTGGCTTTTTTGTAGAGCACATTGAGCTGGACCTGTGTGTCAAATTTCAGGTCAATCGGACTTACGGTGTGAGGGGCGTGGCCTTCCAAAAAAATAATTTTTAATCCTTAATTACAGCGCCACCATCTGGCCAACTGGGCTCATATTTTAATAGAAGTTGATGCACATCATTTCCAATCATTGGGCCAAGTTTCAGCTTTCTGGCCTATTCCAGCTCACGGGAATTTGAGCTCAAGCGGCAGACGACAAATAATAATAATAAATATAGCCGCAAGCGGCAATCCCCGGGTTCTAACCTGTTGAGGCCCAAACCGGCCACCCCGACCCTCGCCGGTCACGGTCGACGACAGCGCCCGCTCCGTTCCTAAAGGCTCCACGCGATACACACCCATTACCAGGCCCAGATATCTCCAAACCGGGTTTTCGGTCACACATTTGTGACACCCCATATTGGCCGAGTTCAAAATGTTTTGCGAGTCACATACTTTCAGAACATGCGCTTCAACTGGGAGAAGCAAAGTCTAGTGGCTGTGATATGAAATGAAACCATGAAACGATGAAACAACAAATGAATAGAATATGTTACCGGCGCCAGAGCTAGGGGTCCCTGGCCGGCAGCATAAACCGCTCAGGCGGCGGGCACTGAGCGGCTGAGCTACGGTGTGACTGAGCAACCAATCAATCTGTGGATCCAAACATAGGACACGGTCCCTCGTTAGCTACTGTTGCTTCCGCTAAGCGCCTTTATCGTCTGCGCCCGCTCTTCAAAGTTCACATTCCATATAATCAACATTACAACATACCGTACCAACTACTAGTACTCTCAAGCACACACACACACACATTCTTGTTCAACCGACCTCATGGGGACGTGAACGTCCGATCACGAACCACGACAATATAGTAAGTGTTTCACAACTTAAAGCATTCATCTTAACTTCAGTGCTTTAACACATGCTGTTACTCATTTCAACTTAACAAAACTGTATCAACCATACACTTTACCAACCTGTGGATCCAAACATAGGACACGTTCCCTCGTTAGCTGCTGTCGCTTCCGCTAAGCGCCTCTATTGTCTGCGCCCGCACAGAGCAAGCAGAGCAGAGCAGAGAATGCTTGGATCCACTGGTCTTGGAGCACCCTCTGCTGGTGCAAACGGTTATTACAAAATGTAAAAAATAAAAGGTTCGAATATTCAAATGAAAAAGGGGGGGTGTCTGTTAATAAAAAAAACTATATATGTGGCTATTATCACATCCACTACAAATAGAATAGAATAGAATAGAATAGAAATGACTTTATTGATCCCAAAGGGAAATTGATTTGTCTTTTAGCTCATCTTCCATTTGCATTAGAATTAAACAGTCTGATGGCTGTGGGTATGAAAGATCTACGGTATCTTTCTGTCCTGCACCCAAGAGATAGGAGCCGTCCACCACCGCTGCTTCTTTGATCCATCAAGGTGTTATGAAGTGGATGATCCGTGTTGTTCAGTATGGCCTCCACCATCCTCATTGTGTATCTCTCCACCACCTCCTCCAGAGAGTCCATCTTTACTCCCATCACAGAGCCAGCCTTCTTGACAAGCTTATCCAGCCTCTTTGCCTGCTTTTTTCCTAAACTTCCTCCCCAGCAGACTGCAGCATAAAATAAAACACTTGCCACCACAGACTGATAGAACATCTGCAGCATCTTATTACAGATGTTTAGAGATCTAAGCTTTCTAAGGAAAAAGAGGCGGCTCTGCCCTTTTTTGTAGAGTGCATCTGTGTTAACAGACCAGTCCAACTTGTTATCAAGATGAACACTTAGATATTTCTAGGTTGTCACCACCTCAATGTCCACTCCACAAGTGTTGACTGGCTGAAGAGTGGGCTTGGACCTACGGAAATCCATGATCATTTCCTTTGTCTTTGAGGTGTTCAGCATGAGGCAGTTCTGGTGACTCCAGTCACTGAAGGCTTTTATCAAATCCCTATATTCACATTCATACTGTCTTTCCCATTATGCAAGTTATTAAAAAAATCCCTAATATCCACCCTAATGGTGCAAGAGGCTTTTTTGTAGAGGACCATCAGGAGGACATGTGTGTAAAATTTCAAGTCAATAGCACACCAAACGTGGTGAAATTCTGTCCGACGGTCTTTGAGATATGCATGTGTGGCATTTATAGCGCCCCCTATGGGCTGAGCTCGAAACGCTTTGGTAGGGAGCTTCCCAGTCACCTTGTGACCCTACCCACCAAGATTGGTGACGATAGGGCAATGGGTGTGGGAGTTATGGCCGATCATTTCTAAGCTCCGCCCATCGCGGAGATTCATTGGTCCGTGGCGGCCATGTTTTTTATCCGATCTGGCTCATTTATAATAGAAATTTGTATTTTCATCCCCCGAGGCCGTATACCAAATTTGGTGTTGATAGAGTCAATCTTTCAAAAGTTCTATTCATTTTACTGTTTTTCACATTATGCAAATTATTGAAAAATCCGTCATAATCACCCTAATGGTCCCAGAGGCTTTTTTGTAGAGGACCATCAGGAGGACATGTGTGTAAAATTTCAAGTCAATAGCACTCATATCTGGGCGGGGAGAGCCATTTGAAGTTCACACGCCATGTAACAGCGCCCCCGTTAGGCCGAATGGGGTCAAATTTTTTGACAAGCATTTGCATGTCATTTATAATCCATGTACCGATTTTCATGTCCCTAGGTCCTTCCAGCTCATCATAAATTCAAAAAACGTAAACAACAGCAGTTAACGACCAACAGGCCACGCCCACTTTCACCAATCAACATGGCACTCAAGATATAAGTTAACAGTCCCCCCTAGAGTATGCATACCAAATTTGGTGAAATTCTGTTCAATGGTCTTTGAGATATGCATGTGCGGCATTTATAGCGCCCCCTTTAGGCTGAGCTCAAAACGCTTTGGTAGGCAGCTTCCCAGTCACCTTGTGACCCTACCCACCAAGATTGGTGATGATAGGGCAAGGGGTGTGGGAGTTATGGCCAATCATTTCTAAGCTCCGCCCATCGCGGAGATTCATTGGTCCGTGGCGGCCATATTTTTGATCCGATCTAGCTCATTTATAATAGAAATTTGTATTTTCATCCCCGAGGCTGTATACCAAATTTGGTGTTGATAGAGTCAATCTTTCACAAGTTCTATTCATTTTACTGTTTTTTCACATTATGCAAATTAGCAAAAAATCTATCATGGCGGACTTTAATGGTCCCAGAGGCTTTTTTGTAGAGCAGATTGAGCTGGACCTGTGTGTGAAATTTCAAGTCAATCGGACTTACGGTGTGAGGGGCGTGGCCTTCCAAAAAAGTCATTTTTAAGCCTTAATTACAGCGCCACCATCTGGCCAACTGGGCTCATATTTTAATAGAAGTTGATGCACATCATTTCCAATCATTGGGCCAAGTTTCAGCTTTCTGGCCTATTCCAGCTCACGGGAATTTGAGCTCAAGCGGCAGACGACAAATAATAATAATAATAATAATAAACCGGTAGGATTTTAGAAGGGTTCTACCCCTTCGGGGTTAGAACCCTAATAAACCGGTAGGATTTTAGAAGGGTTCTACCCCTTCGGGGTTAGAACCCTAATAATAATAAACCGGTAGGATTTTAGAAGGGTTCTACCCCTTCGGGTTAGAACCCTAATAAACCGGTAGGATTTTAGAAGGGTTCTACCCCTTCGGGGTTAGAACCCTAATAAACCGGTAGGATTTTAGAAGGGTTCTACCCCTTCGGGGTTAGAACCCTAATAAATATAGCCGCAAGCGGCAATCCCCGGGTTCTAACCTGTTGAGGCCCAAACCGGCCACCCCGACCCTCGCCGGCCACGGTCGACGACAGCGCCCGCTCCGTTCCTAAAGGCTCCACGCGATACACACCCATTACCAGGCCCAGATATCTCCAAACCGGGTTTTCGGTCACACATTTGTGACACCCCATATTGGCCGAGTTCAAAATGTTACTTTCAGAACATGCGCTTCAACTGGGAGAAGCAAAGTCTTGTGGCTGTGATATGAAATGAAACGATGAAACGATGAAACAACAAATGAATAGAATATGTTACCGGCGCCAGAGCTAGGGGTCCCTGGCCGGCAGCATAAACCGCTCAGGCGGCGGGCACTGAGCGGCTGAGCTACGGTGTGACTGAGCAACCAATCAATCTGTGGATCCAAACATAGGACACGGTCCCTCGTTAGCTACTGTTGCTTCCGCTAAGCGCCTTTATCGTCTGCGCCCGCTCTTCAAAGTTCACATTCCATATAATCAACATTACAACATACCGTACCAACTACTAGTACTCTCAAGCACACACACACACATTCTTGTTCAACCGACCTCATGGGGACGTGAACGTCCGATCACGAACCACGACAATATAGTAAGTGTTTCACAACTTAAAGCATTCATCTTAACTTCAGTGCTTTAACACATGCTGTTACTCATTTCAACTTAACAAAACTGTATCAATCATACACTTTACCAACCTGTGGATCCAAACATAGGACACATTCCCTCGTTACCTACTGTCGCTTCCGCTAAGCGCCTCTATTGTCTGCGCCCGCACAGAGCAAGCAGAGCAAGCAGAGCAGAGAATGCTTGGATCCACTGGTCTTGGAGCACCCTCTGCTGGTGCAAACGGTTATTACAAAATGTAAAAAATAAAAGGTTCGAATATTCAAATGAAAAAGGGGGGGTGTCTGTTAATAAAAAAAAACTATATATGTGGCTATTATCACATCCACTACAAATAGAATAGAATAGAATAGAAATGACTTTATTGATCCCAAGGGAAATTGATTTGTCTTTTAGCTCATCTTCCATTTGCATTAGAATTAAACAGTCTGATGGCTGTGGGTATGAAAGATCTACAGTATCTTTCTGTCCTGCACCCAAGAGCGGCCACGGTCGACGACAGCGCCCACTCCGTTCCTAAAGGCTCCACGCCATACACACCCATTACCAGGCCCAGATATCTCCAAACCAGTTTTCGGTCACACATTTGTGACACCCCATATTGGCCCAGTTCAAAATGTTTTGGTAGTCACATACTTTCAGAACATGCGCTTCAACTGGGAGAAGCAAAGTCTAGTGGCTGTGAGCTTTTACTCAACCTTTGCTTTATTTTGTTGTGTCAATGTATGTTTTTCTCAACTACTGATGGATACTTCTGTGGGGAGAGGAGATTCTTCAGGAGGATGACACCCTGTTCCATCTGGGATGAGGAGGTGTTTTCGTGGTTGCTATGCTGGTGGTGCAGAGGTTAAAGGCTTGGAAGTGGAGATGAAGTGAAGGTCCTTTCTGCCGTCAGTCATCATGCAAAATATCAACTCTCTGCCCAACAAGAATAATGAGGAGCTGGAGATATAGATGAAGACTCAGGCAGTAGACATTTTTTCAAATCAAAACAATACTTGTATACATCCCACCAACGGCTACTGCCAAAGTTCCATGTGATATTCTCCATGAAGTCGTTGCTAGGATACAGACTAAACATCCTGAGGCACTTGGCTTCAGTCATGTCTCCCTGATGGACTCACTGAGGATGTGGTGGAGAGATACACGCTGGTGGAGGCCATTCTGAACAACTCAGATCATCCTCTTCATGAACAATGAAATGCAATGATATGAAATGAAACCATGAAACAACAAAGGAATAGAATAGAATAGAATAGAACAATGAAATGCAATAATATGAAATGATATGAAATATGAAATGAAACGATGAAACAACAAATGAATAGAATAGAATAGAAATAGAATAGAATAGAATAGAATAGAATAAAATAGAAATTACTTTATTGATCCCAAAGGGAATTGATTTGTCTTTTAGCTCATCTTCCATTTCCATTAGAATTAAAGAGTCTGATGGCTGTGGGTATGAAAGATCTACGGTATCTTTCTGTCCTGCACCCAAGAGATAGGAGCCGTCCACCACCGCTGCTTCTTTGATCCATCAAGGTGTTATGAAGTGGATGATCCGTGTTGTTCAGTATGGCCTCCACCATCCTCATTGTGTATCTCTCCACCACCTCCTCCAGAGAGTCCATCTTTACTCCCATCACAGAGCCAGCCTTCTTGACAAGCTTATCCAGCCTCTTTGCCTGCTTTTTTCCTAAACTTCCTCCCCAGCAGACTGCAGCATAAAATAAAGCACTTGCCACCACAGACTGATAGAACATCTGCAGCATCTTATTACAGATGTTTAGAGATCTAAGCTTTCTAAGGAAAAAGAGGCACCTCTGCCCTTTTTTGTAGAGTGCATCTGTGTTAACAGACCAGTCCAACTTGTTATCAAGATGAACACTTAGATATTTATAGGTTGTCACCACCTCAATGTCCACTCCACAAGTGTTGACTGGCTGAAGAGTGGGCTTGGACCTACGGAAATCCATGATCATTTCCTTTGTCTTTGAGGTGTTCAGCATGAGGCAGTTCTGGTGACTCCAGTCACTGAAGGCTTTTATCAAATCCCTATATTCACATTCATACTGTCTTTCCCATTATGCAAGTTATTAAAAAAATCCCTAATATCCACCCTAATGGTGCAAGAGGCTTTTTTGTAGAGGACCATCAGGAGGACATGTGTGTAAAATTTCAAGTCAATAGCACACCAAACGTGGTGAAATTCTGTCCGACGGTCTTTGAGATATGCATGTGTGGCATTTATAGCGCCCCCTATGGGCTGAGCTCGAAACGCTTTGGTAGGCAGCTTCCCAGTCACCTTGTGACCCTACCCACCAAGATTGGTGACGATAGGGCAATGGGTGTGGGAGTTATGGCCGATCATTTCTAAGCTCCGCCCATCGCGGAGATTCATTGGTCCGTGGCGGCCATGTTTTTTATCCGACCTGGCTCATTTATAATAGAAATTTGTATTTTCATCCCCCGAGGCCGTATACCAAATTTGGTGTTGATAGAGTCAATCTTTCAAAAGTTCTATTCATTTTACTGTTTTTCACATTATGCAAATTATTGAAAAATCCGTCATAATCACCCTAATGGTCCCAGAGGCTTTTTTGTAGAGGACCATCAGGAGGACATGTGTGTAAAATTTCAAGTCAATAGCACTCATATCTGGGCGGGGAGAGCCATTTGAAGTTCACACGCCATGTAACAGCGCCCCCGTTAGGCCGAATGGGGTCAAATTTTTTGACAAGCATTTGCATGTCATTTATAATCCATGTACCGATTTTCATGTCCCTAGGTCCTTCCAGCTCATCATAAATTCAAAAAAACTAAACAACAGCAGTTAACGACCAACAGGCCACGCCCAATTTCACCAATCAACATGGCACTCAAGATATAAGTTAACAGTCCCCCCTAGAGTATGCATACCAAATTTGGTGAAATTCTGTTCAATGGTCTTTGAGATATGCATGTGTGGCATTTATAGCGCCCCCTATGGGCTGAGCTCAAAACGCTTTGGTAGGCAGCTTCCCAGTCACCTTGTGACCCTACCCACCAAGATTGGTGACGATAGGGCAATGGGTGTGGCAGTTATGGCCAATCATTTCTAAGCTCCGCCCATCGCGGAGATTCATTGGTCCGTGGCGGCCATGTTTTTTATCCGACCTGGCTCATTTATAATAGAAATTTGTATTTTCATCCCCTGAGGCTGTATACCAAATTTGGTGTTGATAGAGTCAATCTTTCACAAGTTCTATTCATTTTACTGTTTTTCACATTATGCAAATTAGCAAAAAATCTATCATGGCGGACTTTAATGGTCCCATTGGCTTTTTTGTAGAGCACATTGAGCTGGACCTGTGTGTCAAATTTCAAGTCAATCGGACTTACGGTGTGAGGGGCGTGGCCTTCCAAAAAAATAATTTTTAAACCTTAATTACAGCGCCACCATCTGGCCAACTGGGCTCATATTTTAATAGAAGTTGATGCACATCATTTCCAATCACTGGGCCAAGTTTCAGCTTTCTGGCCTATTCCAGCTCACGGGAATTTGAGCTCAAGCGGCAGACGACAAATAATAATAATAAACCGGTAGGATTTTAGAAGGGTTCTACCCCTTCGGGGTTAGAACCTAACGAGACATCACTTTGTCGTCCTGTCTTTACACCGTCAGCATAGGAACCCTGTGTTGGACCTGATGCATCATGTTGACTACTAGGCTTCGCCTGGTTAGCACGAGAACACTTGGCTTCACAAGGAGAACCACTCGGACTTTCACATTGTACTTTGTTAGCGTAAGAAAACGTTGGTGCAGGTGAAGAGTCGCTTTGACCACTGGGCTTTACGACGTTAGCATTTTCTTCTACACACGGAGCGTCACTGTGGTGTTTCCCTTTTACCACGTCAGCATAGGAAACTTTGGATGCTGGTGACTGTTGACCTCTCTGCTGCACAGATGGACCAGGAAACGTCTCACACTCGCTGATCTGAGGACCAGGATTTTCAGCTTGGACACTTGTCTCTGCATCATGAGATTCCCTCTGCTTGTGCCACCGGCGTTTTGCAGCTTGAGACTTTGAGTTCTTTCTCGGCATTGTTGTTAGCGTTTCAAAACCGCAAATACCACTCAGATGAGATACAGATTCTGTAGTAGTGCTAGCTATTAAAATATATAATAATATAAAAATATCAGCTGTTGCTCTCAATGATCCTTGTCTGTTTTTTGACTTACCAGCAGAAAATAAATTAATGCTGTGGCTATGATTTATTGTGTTCCTGAACCTTTGGTTATAATTTATGTTCAAATTTACTTAGACAGTAGAGTGTGTGATGACAGGCAGGTGCTGCTGCAGTTCAGCCACGGGTTGATTCAAAGGTGTGTCTGCTCCTCCAAATGAATCCAGGTCCTCTGTACAGGTGTCTGTTTTTTATTTAAGTATCAACAGGTTAAACAACAACAAAACACTTAACTTATTGAAACACAAGGAGAGTGTTAAATAAATGTGATATTTGCAGTCAAACCTGAGCACAAACCTGAAGATGTCCAAAACAAGTGAGCAGGAACAGACTAAAGACTAGATACAGTGCTCTTTTACTGTACACGTTTTTCAGTCACGTCCAATTCTCTTTATTCTTTATTTGTGTATATTTATCAAGAATTAAATATTAACCTTATGCAAGCACTGTGTTCCAAAAGTCAATACTTAATTGTTTTTGTATTTGGAGATCAAGATTTTTTGCACTGATGTCAATCAAATAAGCCAAAGGTTCTATACACAAATGAAAAAGAAAATATTTTGGGGGAGGTCAAGTTATCTTCAGTTGACTTAATCAAAGATTTCTATCCTTAACAACTCAGGTGGGTAATTCAACAAAGTAGTTTTGTCCAAATTCAATAACTTAAACTGCCAAACGTGATATGCCAAATTAGGAAAAATATTAAATATAATATAGTAAGCAATTAATAATGAGGAGAGAGAGACAGGACAGACAGAGCGTGAGAGTGGAGAGATTCTCTCAGATGTCGTAAGATATCAAGATCCAGGTGCAATACCAGGTAAGTGTATATAAACTGTGCGCAATCACAGTAGTTCAGGTTCAAAGTAGGTTCGCTGTAAACTTTCCAGTGTTCAAAGTAAAATATCCAGTGTTCCAGAAAATATAGGGTAGCGTCTGTCACCACGGGCGCCTTGCCGGTAAGTGAACAGAGCCGAAGGCTTCACACCGAGAGCGCCTTGCTGTGGGTGATCTGCCGCAAACAAGTGAGTGGGACAGCAAGATAGATGGCGATAAAAAGACAGAGATGGTAGATGGGACAGCAAAGACAGAGTTCAGCAAGCGCAAGGGAGCAGAGAGGAGGCTTCACATCAACAGAACAAACTGTCAATGATCAGCCGAGAGATAGAGTGGGATAGAAAGAGGCGTATAATGAGAGGGGAGATGGCTTGTAATGACAGAGGAGAGGGGAGAGGTGATGCACCACTGGGCAGGTGGTGGACAACAGGACCTGGAAGAAAAAAAAAAAGAAAAGAAAACGTTGTTACTTTGCAGCAGTTTGAATAGGAGAAATTAAAAGAGGCTACTTCCAAACATTGAAGGCACAATGTTTAGCAATCACGATCAGGTGTATTGTATGTTTCTGTTATTTAGCACATTTAGCTTAAATGATATAAATTATCAGTTAAGTCATAGGAAATCTGGAGCCTCATAAACAAAACTTGCACCTGTACAAAAACCTTGTGTATGCCATGTTTGCTCACAGTCAGATGTATTAAGAGTGAAATGTAGAAATGGGTTGTCAGTCTCCTTGAGTTAGACCTACCATGTCCTACCATGCACAATATGAGCACCATCACCCTATTGTTATGAAAGTATGTAAACTTACCATCAAGTGTTCAGGGAGCCTGGGGTTGAAGAAAGGGTTGAGGCCAGCCAGAGTGAAAAAACAGAAAAGATATTTTACACTCTCCACAAAGTCTTGACATTTTGTAATTCATTTTAATCCTCATGTTCAATTAGGAATTAATTTTATCAAGAATTATACATTCAAGGTTATATTTCTGTGTGATTTCTGCTGTGACAGTCATTCTAATCTGTAAATCAATATATTGTCCGATAAGTGATCATACCATATCAATGTCATCATAAAATCATAAAAATGCCATGAAGAGGATGGCTGAGGACGTGAGTGTGGTCTCTTACCTTCTGGTTCAGTCTGGAGATAGCAGCGTCCATGGTGTGGGGTTACAGGGGGGACAGAGAAAGAAAGGAATGGAGAGTTTAGCACAGTACATTTCAATCCAAATATTTACACACCAATATCTTGTTGCAAGTCTTAGTCAAGGTTCTACATAATAATTAGGTCACTGATTTTTGCAAAATGTATGGCCTACAACACTTCATGGCTAACTATTGTCTTTACAGCAGTGTCCTGACAATGTCCCTCATCTGTAAACATTACAGGAGCTATATGGTCAGTCATAAGTCTAGACAGATGTCTCAGTGTTGCCTTCTGAATTTACATATGTATTCACATTTATAGACATACAATGTGTGAACTCACATGTCACCAAGGCTGCATGTGCCAGGATGGAAAAGGTGGCCAGAAGGAGTGGACAGAGCATGGACACAGAGAAAATCAATTTTTTAGTTTCCCCTCCAGAAACTCAGTATTTCAGTATTAGCTCATCCCAGTATAGTTTTCAAAGAGCATCTCTCTTAACCACAATTATTTACTTAAACATGAGGTGCTGTTGCTTTTATAGTACAGTACATCATGCATAATCTTAGACAAATCAATATCAAATACTGATAGGACATATAAATATGGGGTCTCTTGTTAAGCACAGTTTTGTATATGTCTGTACTTACCAATCAAACCGCAGAGTTTTGACAATATTCTGTGTACAAGACAGAAAATGTTAGTTAAGTTGGCTGCTACTCCTACTTTGTTTATTCTGAAAATCTGGCAGTTAGCAATAAATACTAGCAGGTCTTCAAATCAATGCACATAAACGGCACGTCGTAAAGCAAGTTGCTGTTGCTGCTGTTAACTAAGAAAACAGCTACTCCTGTGGAACACAATTATGGTAATAAAAATGAGTGACCGCCGTGAGCGCCAGCCATCACAAGCGAACCGCTGCACTTCTCTTAATACATAGACTATGTAGCTTCATACGTCAAGCTATAGCTGTACAGTTTATTTGTTTGTTTTTTTTTAGCTAGCGTTAGCAGCGTTGCTAGTATAGACTAACGTGCTTTAATTAGACCTTTACTGGGAGTGAGGCCTTAAATTAGCCAATTTAGTTGCAGCTGTGTGGCTTATGTCATCAGTTCAGTTAACCGTTACCACGACCGTTGTCATAGCGGTCGCTAGCGATGTTAGCAATTAGCTGTACAGTTTATTTGTTTTTGTTTTTTTTTAGCTAGCGTTAGCAGCGTTGCTAGTATAGACTAACGTGCTTTAATTAGGCCTTTGCTGGGAGTGAGGCCTTAAATTAGCCAATTTAGTTGCAGCTGTGTGGCTTATGTCATCAGTTCAGTTAACCGTTACCACGACCGTTGTCATAGCGGTCGCTAGCGATGTTAGCAATTAGCTTCCCAGCAAACAATAAAAATTGCCGTGTTCCACCGAGACGCTATAGTTACTCGTTTACCATTATCATTACCATTATTTACACCATTTCAACAAGTGAAAAGCTGCTCTTCATACTCACCCAACGTTTGCCTGAGTCAGAGTGGGCGTTACCCGTCAGGCACTGCGCCGTGAGCTTTTCGAGGCGTTCAAAGACACTCGGAACCCCCAGCTTTACGAGGACAAAAAACGCAATGAGTTCAGGGGGAAAAATGACTTTTCCTTTGCCTATTGTTGGAAGTAACCCGTCACCAAAGTAACGCAATTACAGTAATGTATTAATATTTGCTGTAACGCAGTAGGCCAATATAATGCATCATTTTAAGTGGAAGCTTGTGTGACAGCTTGTGACAGCTTGTGAAGCTTGAGTGACAGACGCAGGCTCAGTAACAGAAAGCACGGTTATTTTCAGCCGCGTAAAAGAAAAATTGTAGCATAGGCCTATTAAATGACCGTGGAGCTAATATCATCATCATCATAACACAACGGTTATGGAAATTAGAACGACAGTACATTGAAGAAAATTGCAATGAAGTTACAAACGATCCACAACATTAAAGAGCATAGGCTCCGAAACAGATAAAATAAATAAAAATGAGGATCAATCTGAAACTTTTCAAGTGCGACAATAAAATTACACACGATCCACAACATAATTAAGTAACAAAAATTGTAACTTTACTAGCTTTAGGGACCTACACAGTCACACCGGGACTGGCTAAGTGATATAAATATAAACAGAGGAAAGGAGAGAAGCAGAGGAGAGGAGGATAGTGGAAAGGAGGAGATGAGGAGAAGGAGAGTAGAATGGCGTGGATGAGAGAATAGAGGAGAGGAGAAGAAAGGAGATAAGGGGAGGAGATGGAGAGAGGAGAGGAGAACAGAGGGTAAGTATGAAAAAAACATTAAAGTCTAGCGCTCTCCTTTTATTTTTCATTATTTTATTATTTTTACTTTTTTGATAAAAACACATTTTGTATCACTACCCCTCTAATGCAGACAAATCGTGCTTGGCTGTGAAGGTGATGAAGCCGGAAAGAGAAAAGTAGCTAAATGTTGCTTATAGTCCTCTTTGGTTTTTGACTCAATCTGATCAAAAGTGATCGTTACCACCACCACAAACAATAGGCTACATAATGTTACGTAGTTTCTTATGGCCCGACTGCTGGCAGGAGAGTTCAGGTGCTGGCGATGTAGCCTAGGCTGATGTTTACTTCCTCTCTCACTGATGTGCTCGTGAACATAGCGCAGGATGCTCCGGCCTGGTAACGTTTACTCCTCGCGACAGAGAGTCTTCCCGCCACTGATGTGGCTGTAGGTCGTGAGTGCACCGTTTCCTAGGATACAGTAGGAAGAGAGGTGCAGAGCAATACACACACACAAACGGCAGCGGAAACCGGAGCAAAAAAGTAAGTATATAATTTCTTATCAAACCTTCATAGATTGTCTACATAGATATATTGGCTATGTATTACTATTTTTTTTATTTATTTTTTAATAAAATCCAATGCCTGTTAGGCTATTTTGATTTAAAAATTTGTGCCCTCTCTGTCAAATGACAAGATTGAGTCAACCGACTTCAACTGACGTTTAACGGTAACTTTAGTTTACAGCCTATAGCTCAAGTGTTGCCTTTACCTATAAATAATAGGCTATACCTGGAGATGTGATCATATTTTTAACAAAATTCAATATATGTTGGCTATTTTGAGGTTTATTTTTGTCCTCTCCGTCAAATAAAAATGTCAAATACTGCTCAGCCGGCTTCAACTGAATTTTAACGGTAAATTTAGTCTAGGGCCAAATAGTGTTGCCTTTAGACTATTATAACGGGGGATTTGGCTGTGTGTTATTTGTTGTTGTTGTTGTTGTTGTTGTTTTTAACAAATTCAAAAGGCCTATATGTCAGTTATTTTTAGTTTAATTTGTGCCCTCTCCATCAAATGAAAAGACTGAATCGCCCTACTTAACTAGCTTCAACTGACGTTTAACGGTAACAGCCTATAGCTGGAGTGTTGCTTTACCTACTCAATTAATAGGCTATACAGGGAGATTTGGTTTGGTTTTACTTTTTTTTTTTTTTTTTTTGATAAAAATTCAGTGCCCATTAGGCTATTTTGATTTTATTTTGTGGTCTTCCAATAAAAATAAATTGAATACTCTGCTTAACTGACTTAAACCGAAGTTTAACAGGCTACACTGGGAGATCAGGCTATCATATTTTTTAAATAAAATTCAATATATGTTGGCTATTTTGAGTTTATTTTTGTCCTCTCAGTCAAATAAAAATGTCAATACTCTGTTTAACTGGCTTCAACTGAATTTTAACGGTAAATTTAATCTAGGGCCAAATAGTGTTGCCTTTGAATTATACCAGGGGATTTGGCTATGTTTTTTTTTGGGGGGGGGGGGGGGATCTACAAACTTTTAAATACTTTCTAATCATATCCTTGTCCAGGTTATCCTGGTGGTGTTTTTTTCCGAGTTAGAGAAAGATTTTTGATTAGTCTGTTGGATAGCCTATCAGTCAGAGTAGGCTACTAATGCTCATTTCTTGACTTTCTCTGTGTTGATTTTATCATTTCAGAATGTCACTTGAAAAGCTTCTTAAAAGGCAGCCGGAGACACCATATGACAGGCTTCCTCCGCTTCGGGTGCATGTCTTAGCAGCCCAAGAACAAAAAAAATAATTTCTTGGGCTTTTGAGGGGGGCAGTGTGAGGCCCTTGTCAGCAAAAAAAAACAAAATTGTGGCCATCACTGATGGCCACACTGTGGAGAAAATAACGCTCCTAGAGCATCTAGGGCACAAAGTCAAGGAGGGGGGAGATTATATTTTGAGGGGTCATACCCTCAGGGGCCTTCCCCCCCCTTCAAAATTAATGTACCTAGGGATGCATTGATATTTCGCACTTCAGCCATGAAGCTGGAGGAGGGGGAGAAGAGCAGATTGATGGTGGAAGCTAGACGCCTGCTGGAGCCACCCTCAACGCCAACCCCACTCCACCAGAGCAGCGGAGCCATGGGATTGGTGACAGTGGAGGGGAAGGTGGTGCAGGTAATTTTTGGATTTTAACAAAAACATTTTTTTTTGACAGAGTCATTAATAACATATGTCATTGCTTTAATGCAATACATTTTCGTTAACTGACTGATTCCATTTCCATGTTTTCCATTATCCATGTTGTAAACGGCTTCCTTGTCTGTTGCATGTCTGCCCATCTTGGGTGAGGGATCCCTCATCTGTTGCTCACCCTGAGGTTTGATTTGAGGGTCTAAGGGCAGAGGATGTTGTCATGATGCTGTGTAAAACCCTTTGACACAAACTGTTTGTAAAAACGGGCTATACAAGTAAAACTGCCTTGCCTACATTTTTAAGGACTCAACATAAAATATATCTTCTTTCAGATATCCCCTGTCCAAAAAATGCAAAACGGGAAAGAGGAATTTCCCCTGCAGAAACTGACCTTGGAAAAGGTAAGATAGATAGATAGATAGATAGATGTGTAAATGGTGTAGTGTGAGCCTTGTCATTTTAAAAATCATTGTATTTGTCTCCCTACAGGATGGGAAAAGGGTCACTGTGTGCTTTTGGAGGGAGGTGGTCCTGGAGGTTGGCTGTGTGGTTGGCAGCCACATCCAGGCCACTCATCTAAGACCAAAAGAGTCTGCGTATGGCCTACAGCTCCACTCCACCAACTATACAAAAGTGGAGGTATAAAAACACACAAACACTCACTCACTCACTCACTTACTATCTTTCTCACACACACCTTTGATACAGTTCTCAGGCTAGACTTTTTTTGTATACCTGTCACACACACACACACACACACACACACACACACACACACACTTACTCACTCACTCACTCACCATCACACCTTTGACACAGTTCTCAGGTCAGACTTTATTGTGTACCTCTTTCTCACAGACACAGACACACACACACAAAATAAATAACTCCTATCTTGTTTATCACCACAGACACCAAAAAGCGAGGAGCCAAGACCCATCATAATTGTGGGAGTGACAGAGGCAGGACCAGGGCAACTAACAGTCCTCCTGGAGGATGGAAAGACCCTCCAAATATCAGAGGCCCTATGGGAACCATTCAAAGACCACATGAAGATAGATGATGTGACAGTAACCGTCACAGTTGTAGATGAAATCATCACCACAATTACCAATAAATTGTGGTGATGATTTCATCTACAACTGTGATTGGTTCATTTTTTTTTTTTGCTTTTTAGACATAGTTTTTAGTTTTTTCAGGGCAACGAATAAATTAACTCCCTTGTTATTTGAAATTGTTTAAATATATATTGTTATTTTTCTTTGAATTTATGAATATGAATTTTGATTTATTAATATGTATCAATATGTAATTAAATTCATGATTTGAACCTTAAGCCCATTTATTTAATATATCTCTGCTCGAAAATTGGGCAGTATAGCACATGTATTTAAAATACATATCTCAAGTACAAAATAATATTTTGTAATTTGTATTTTATTGCAGTGATGAAAATGCCTTGATATTTCCCATAGTGTTGTTTGTTGATGGTAGGTCATTTAAACTGTGAATATTAGCTGCTAATATTCAGTGTTAAAGTGAAGCAACTAGAGAGATTTAGTAGACATTCCAGACTCCAAGATGGCCGTTTTGGCAAATTTTGGCAGCATCTGTGCCAAATGAATTTTCTCACGCACAACATATTTACTTTCTATATCATTAATGGTTTGCACCCAAATACAGTAATATTTGACATTTGAGCTCCTCTTGCTCCTAACGGCCAAGTGCAAAACTGGGAGGGGAGAAGGCGTAAGGGGGTTTAACACAGCCGATTCAGGTCTTCAACAATCAAATGAGCTCCTCTCCTCACCTTTAAATCCGCTGCGGGCGGGGCTCACTGCAATTCTGTCATTTTATATTTCGATGAACGAAGGGGACAGCGACGCCAGACGGCCAGACTTCTCCCAGGAGGAAACTCATCCTGAAGTCGAAGCTCACAGTGCCGAATGGTAACGCGAAAGTACTCTGAGGAGGTTAGTAAACGTTTATCAGGTTTGACAGCCGCTGCCCAGCGTGAAAAAAAATACCCTTTATAATAATTTAGTAACCTATATTTTAACCTCGTGTAATAAAGATGAGTAGTGTGCACAGAACACATAAACAAATACCATGCGTAACTTGATGACACCTGAAGCACCTGCGCGTAAAGGACGCATCGCCAAGCTGCGTGGCCTGATCTTTGTCGGCCGAGCGTCTCTCTTTTTCTCTTGTCTTTTGAATTTTCTGAGGTGAGAGATGCTGAATATATCACTCATTATCTGATGCCGAGGCTGTTTGTGGTTGGCTGAGACGGATGTGAACTTGATCGTTTGCATCACATTTTCAGCTGTACTAATTCAGTCAGGTCGAGTTTCCATTATGCCAAAACGATCCAAGATGGTGAACATATATCAACATAAAATTGAAAAACAATCTTTCAAAGTAAAATTTAAGGTTTGATGAAGTGGAAAAGCCAAAAGTGTTTGCTCATGTGATGTAGCTAGCTGTGTGTGGAAAGACCCTTGGGAAGTCGACTAAATCTTATTAAAATATCTTCCCATTGAACTTCACTAAGAAGCACTTAGTGAAGTACACTTAGTGGAGCTGAGCATAGATAGATAGATAGATGGATAATATATATTAAAATGATTGAGAGGCTTATTAGAGGGAGAGAGAGAAAGGGAAAGAGAGTGAGAGAGAAAGCGATAGAGGAAAGGAGAGAAGGAATGGAGAGGAGAATAGCGGAGAAGAGAACAGGAGAAGGAGAGGAGAAGAGGGAGAGAATGTGTGTGTGTGTGTGACAGAGAGAGAGGTAGATAGAATAAAATCTGGCCTGAGAACTGTATGAAAGGTGTGTGTCTGTCTTTGTGTGTGTGTCTAAGTGAGAGAAAGGGTGAGAGAGAGAGGGAGAGAGAGAGAGAGTGTGTGTGTCTAAGTGAGAGAGAGAGAGAGTGTGTGTGTGTGTGTGTGTGTGTGTGCATGTGCTCAGAGGTTGCCATGGTGACTTTAACTACTTGATGAGAAAGGGGTCCATGAACCCCTCAAACTGCTCCAATTTTAGACAAATATGTACCTAATATGAGTGAAAACTTTATATGTTTGGATCCATAAGACCTTCCTGAACGCAAACATGTCTTTTTGGTGTTTCTAGAGTAAAAATTGTTGAAAATATGGCGAGTTAGAAACAGGCAGCATTTCTGCTTTTCTCCAAAAATCAGCTCCTACTTTTGTATGGGAGTGAATGAGCAGCAGGGAGGCACCAGGCTGCACTGAGAGGCCCACAATTCAAATTCTGTAAGTCTCTCTGCTTTTTTGAGCACATTGTGAGAGCTAGAACAAGTTTGACTACAACTGTGGAGAAAATCATGTGTGTACAGTTTAATTTGTGGCCAGGAGGACGAGAGAAAGAGAAAAGTTTCCGACGATTTTTAGACTCTCTCCCACTCTAGCTGATGATGTCACCCACTCTAGCCCTGAACATTCCGCGCAATACACACCCATTATAAACTTGAATTTTCTCCAAAATTTCAATGATTTTTAAACTGTCAGAAATCAGAAAGTGTTGAAGATATCAATAAGCTGAATAATCGATCAATAGTTGAAAATTTTGTGAACGTTTTAAAGGTTGAATGAAGTCTGTAGCTGAAAGTATGCTGAAGTGGTTGAAGTTCAAAGAAGCGGAAGATTTGAAGGATTTGAAGACCGTTTCAATGCATTTCTATGGAAAAAAAAAATCAGAAAAAGTTAAATATTTTAAAAAGTATAAATAGTATGAAAAAGTTGAATAGAAGCACACCGATCCAGAAAAAGGCGCACGTTTTGATATATGAATTGTTGAAATAGCACAAAGTATGAAGGAGTAGAAGAACATCAAAAAACGGCAGAAGATTTAAGAATAACTAGAAAAAGCAAGCATTTCCAGCAGGAAATGCAGGTGAATGCTGAAAGCAGCTGAATGAAATTGCTGAAGCAATGCTGAATGAGCTGAAGAAATTGTTAAAACAAAGCTGAATTAGCTGAAGAAACAGCTAAAGTAATACTGAAAAGGCTGACGCTAAAGCTGAAGTGTATAACTTGCACCAGTGCTAAAATAGCTGAAGCAATAATAGATAAAAAGTAGTACTCGGAAGAAGGAGGCTGATTTTGTATGAAATGGTTGGAAATTAAACTGATAGAAATAAAAACTAAAAATTAAACTGATAGAAAGAGGAAAGGAGAGGAGAACAGAGACATGAATGAGAGAATAGAGGAGAGGAGAAGAAAGGAGACAAGGGAGATGAGAAGAAGAATAGAGAAGAGGAGAGGAGAGGAGGACCGGAGGAGATGAGAAAAGGAGAGGAGAGTAGAGGAGATTAGGAGAGGAGAATAGCGGAGAGGAGAAGAAGAGGAAAGGAGAGGAGAGGAGAATAGATACATGAATGAGAGAATAGAGGAGAGGAGAAGAAAGGAGACGAGAGGAGATGAGAAGGAGAATAGAGAAGAGGATAAGGAGGGGAGAGAAGGACAGGAAAGGAGAGAAGAATAGAAGATAAGCATGAAAAAACATTGAAGCCTAGCTCTCTCAGATATATAAATATATATAATACACTGACAGCTTGAAAACATTGTTAAGCATATATTAACAGAGATGAAGCAATATCTCAAGAGTAAAAGTAGAACTTGTAAGCAGGAGGCTGAATGAAGAGGCTCAGAAATGCCTGGATTGTTAAAGATAAGCGTTAAACATTGTTAGAAAATCTATAAAAGTTACATATAAATAAAAAATAAGAACTCTTAAAATGGTTGAGGAATGGGCTGAATTGTTGGAAATAATGAGAAAAAGTTTAAATCCTTCAAAGTAAAATGTAAGGGTTGAAGAGGTGGAAAAGCCAAAAGTCAGGACAAGAAGAAGCTCCAAATCCTGAAATCTCCATTAGGAGAACAAACTGATGTGTATGAAATAGAAATAAACTGTTGATGAGATGTTTAAACACTCCCCTCAAAGGTTTAAAATCATTGAGAGTCTGATTAGAGAGAGAGAGAGAGAGAGAATGTGTGTGTGTGTGTGTGTGTGTGTGTGTGAGAGAGAGAGGGAGAGAGAGTGAGACAGAGAGAGAGAGAGAGTGTCTGTGTGTGTGTTTAAGTGAGAGAGAGAGTAAGACAGAGGGGGAGAGAGAGAGAAAGTGTGAGTGTGTGTGTCTAAGTGAGAGAGGAGAGAGTAAGGGGGGGGAGAAAGTGTGTGTGTCTGTGTGTGTGTGTGTGTGTGTGTGTTTAAGTCAGAGAGAGAGGGGGACAGAGAGAGAGGGAGAGAGCGTGTGTGTTTGTGTGTGTGTGTCTGTGTGTGTGTGTGTGTGTTTAAGTGAGAGAGAGAGGGGGAGAGAGAGAGGGAGAGTGTGTGTGTGTGTGTGTGTGTGTGAGAGAGAGAGTGAGACAGAGAGAGAGAGAGTGTCTGTGTGTGTGTTTAAGTGAGAGAGAGAGTAAGACAGAGGGGGAGAGAGAGAGAAAGTGTGAGTGTGTGTGTCTAAGTGAGAGAGGAGAGAGTAAGGGGGGGAGAAAGTGTGTGTGTGTGTGTGTGTGTTTAAGTGAGAGAGAGAGGGGGAGTGAGAGAGAGGGAGAGAGTGTGTGTGTGTGTGTGTGTGTCTGTATGTGTGTGTGTCTGTGTGTTTAAGTGAGAGAGAGAGGGGGAGAGAGAGAGAGGGAGAGAGTGTGTGTGTGTGTGTGTGTGTGTCTGTGTGTTTAAGTGAGAGAGAGAGGGGGAGAGAGAGAGAGGGAGAGTGTGTGTGTGTGTGTGCATGTGCTCAGAGGTTGCCATGGTGACTTTAACTACTTGATGAGAAAGGGGTCCATGAACCCCTCAAACTGCTCCAATTTCAGACAAATCTGTACCTAATATGAGTGAAAACTTTATATGTTTGGATCCGTAAAACCTTCCTGAACGCAAACATGTCTTTTTGGTGTTTCTAGAGTAAAAATTGTTGACGATATCGCGAGTTAGAAACAGGCAACATTTCTGCTTTTCTCCAAAAATCAGCTCCTACTTTTGTATGGGAGTGAATGAGCAGCAGGGAGGCACCGGGCTGCACTGAGAGGCCCACAATTCAAATTCTGTAAGTCTCTCTGCTTTTTTGAGCACATTGTGAGAGCTAGAACAAGTTTGACTACAACTGTGGAGAAAATCATGTGTGTACAGTTTAATTTGTGGCCAGGAGGACGAGAGAAAGAGAAAAGTTTCCGACGATTTTTAGACTCTCTCCCACTCTAGCTGATGATGTCACCCACTCTAGCCCTGAACATTCCGCGCAATACACACCCATTATAAACTTGAATTTTCTCCAAAATTTCAATGATTTTTAAACTGTCAGAAATCAGAAAGTGTTGAAGATATCAATAAGCTGAATAATCGATAAATAGTTGAAAATTTTGTGAACGTCTTAAAGGTTAAATGAAGTCTGTAGCTGAAAGTATGCTGAAGTGGTTGAAGTTCAAAGCAGCAGAAGAAGCAGAAGAGTTTGAAGACCGTTTCAATGCATTTCTATGAAAAAAAAAGTGAGAAAAAGTGAAATATTTTAAAAAGTATAAATAGTATTAAAGAGAAAAATAATAGCACACCGATCCAGAAAAAGGCGCACGTTTTGATATATGAATTGTTGAAATAGCACAAAGTATGAAGGAGTAGTTAGTTTCCGAAAAAGGGAAGAATCTGACAGAATAATAATAAGTAGTAAAGAGAAAAAAATGGCCGACCGGAACAACAATAGTGTGAATGCTTTCAGCATTCACCCTAATAATAAGTATAAAGAAAATGGCCGACAGGAAGAACAATAGTGTGAATGCTTTCAGCATTCACCCTAATAAGTATAAAGATTTGAATAACAATAGTGTGAATGCTTTCAGCATTCACCCTAACTAGAAAAAGCAAGCATTTCCAGCAGGAAATGCGGGTGAATGCTGAAAGCAGCTGAATGACATTGCTGAAGCAATGCTGAATGAGCTGAAGAAATTGTTAAAACAAAGCTGAATTAGCTGAAGTAACATTGAAAAGGCTGACGCTAAAGCTGAAACTTGTACCAGTGCTAAGATAGTTAAAGCAATAAGTGAGAATGGATTAAAAAGTAGAACTTGTATGAAGGAGGTTGATTTTGAATGAAATGGTTGGAAATTACTTGAATTGTTGAACATTAGTACGAAAAAATGAAACATTGGAGTCTATTCAAATATATGAAAATATGTGTGTGTGTGTGTGTGTGTGTGTGTGAAGAAATTGAAGTCTTTTCAAATATATTTAAAACTGACAGCTGAAAAACATTCTTGAACCATTGCTAATATAGATGAAGCAATATCTGAGAGGTAAAAGTAGAACATAGGCAGAAGGCTGAACTATATGACATGGTGGAAAAATACTTGAATTGTTTAATAAAAGTGTAATTGTTCAAACACAACATCTTTCTTCAGTAATGTGAAATATCTATGTATCAAATGTAACAAAAAAACTAGGTGAAGATAATGTTGAAATGACGGTCCGTAGGATAGTTACAAACTGTCTTTAATTAAAGCACTTTCAGGTAGACAAGTTGTCATTTGTATAGCCCATTTCCCAACAGTTTGTCTTAAAGTGCTTGACACAGCAGCATAACAACATCCTCTGCCCTTAGACCCTCACATCGACTGAGGAAAAACTCCCAAAAAACCCTTAATGGGGAAAAAAATGGAAGTAACCTCAGGGTGAGCAACAGAGGAGGGATCCCTCACCCAGGACGGGCAGGCTTGCAATAGATGTTGTTAACAAACAAGAAAGCCAAGAATAAAAAAACATGATGGACTCTGCAGTATATACCACATGTGGCACAGTCCTGACTGCAGTGGCCCAGGTTCAAATCTGACTTAGCCACTTGCTGCTTGCTGCACAGATTGGATGGTGCTGTCGAGTGTGGTCAGTGACAGCACGATGGCTTGGTTGTCTGAGCTGTGTTTCCATGCAGCAGAACACCTCATCACTTGCCAGATGATCTACAGAAGGAGGGAGGTAATCCTGACAAGAGAAAAGAGAAAAATGTTTTAAGAAAATGAAGGCCACGACATAAAACACATGTTCAACATGTTCAATCCTAAGTGATTATGATTTACCTTCAGTAATCATCTGCCAGAGAATCATCAGTCTGTCACCCTCAGTGCTCCTTCACACAGATCACAAGGTCCAGAGAGCTGTCCAGCCCTGTTGGTCTCTACTGTCAAGTGGGGGAGACCTAAAAGCAGAAGGCAGTAGACATGACGTTGTTATAATCCTACAGTTGTCAACAGTGTCATCCGAGTGTTTCAATGAAAAAACAAACAAAACAACAAAGCAGTACCTTTAGCTCTGTTGTGAGCAGGCCTAGAAGCTGGCAGCAGGATCACATGTGTCCGTGTGGCCCAGCAGTGAGGGCTCCCCAGACTGACAGTTTGGATGGTGCTACTGTGTCTGGTCAGCGCCGGCACTATGACGTGGTTGCTTCTTAGGCCACTGATCTTCAGGCTTGTGTGTTCCTGCAGCATCAGGTCACCTGCCACAGGATCAACGGTCATCAGGCTCCACTGAACTGAACTCTGCACAGCTTTGGATGTGCAGAGTTGATGATGAGGAGGAAGGAGATGAACCTGACAAAAGAAAACAGAAAGATGTTGTATGTTGTTGTGGCATGAAACTTGTGCAGCACTTTTAGCCTATAAATGATTAAATACTGCCAGTCATACCTTCAGTAACCAGCAGTACCAGGACAGTCTCTTTCTCTTTTGCAAAGAACGACCAGGACAGGCAAGAAGTAGAACACATCTCTGTGGGACCCAGCAGTGGTGGATCCACTGTAGAGTGACAGGACAGTGCTGTGGCGCCTGGACGATGCTGTGGCGCCTGGGCAGTGGTTGACTGACAACCACCATGACCTGGCCGTTCCAAGTGGATCATGACAGTGCTTGAGGAGGTGTGGTGAAGGTTGAAGAGGAGGAACTTTTTCTCATGTGTAGGTGACAGAAAGCACAGACAGTGAATAGTCTCTGGTCAGGCCACCCCCCCATGGGGGAGGGGCGACCTGCCAGCTGATACAAGAGAAAACATAACACAGAGAACATGGACTTTCAGGAGCAATATATTACTGTGTATAATCAAGTTTGTTTTTCTTAATATAAGAATAAGAAATATTCATTTATTTCATTTAATTATTTGATTCATTCATTTATATCTGTTACTTACAGATATAGACATACACATGAGTGTTAATACTAGCTATACACAATTCCTGAAACCATTTTGGCCTGGGCATTGACCAACCCAAAACCCAAAACCCACCCAGGTAAATGCACAGGCCAATACATATTGATAATCTATTAAATGGTAATTGTCTTAAAAGGGGAAATTAATTTATTTCATTTAATTATTTATTCTATTGCTTAATTCACATGCATGTTGTAAGCGATACACAGTTCCTGATACTGTTTGGCCTGTGCATTGACCAACCCAAAACCCAAAACCCACCCAGGTAAATGCACAGGCCAAAACATACTGAGAGAATCTATGAAAATAGTAATTGTCTTAAAATAACATTTTACACAAGATGATGCTTAATGGATTTGTCTTACCCTCTTGAATGCAGCAACCTGGACAGAGTGCATGGTCATAACAACAAGTATTTTATCCGATGAGTCAGAACTTACCTCACTATTTCATGAACTGTTAAAAGACAATACACAGTATATGGGGTTGTGGTAGCTGTAGTAGGTATTCAGCACACCGGAATGGAGACACTGCTGAGGTCGGGAGATGAAAACCATGTCCAACAGTGTGTTCTTATCTGTGGTTGGATCAGTGATGAGTTGTTGAAACCCTCTGGACTGAAACATTTCCAGTATTGGCTTGTTTCCACTTGAGAGAAGATTCTCATTGAAGTCACCGCACACAATGATGGGGTGAACATCCATGATCTCAAGTGATTCCAAAGGCTGTTCAGGTTCTTCAGGAATGATTGCACACTGTAGTCTGGGGGTCTGTACACAGCTGCAATCAGTGCTCTCACTGGGGCTTCAATCTTCAGTGCCACAAACTCCAGGTCAGTTACATTATGTATGTACTGCTTCTCTTGCACTTGGATATGATTTCTGACATACACAGCAACTCCACCACCACCTCTGTTGGCCATCTGAGGAACATTGGTGTAGGACAGGTGTCTGTTTCGTCTGAACATGTTGTAGCCCTGTAGTTGTAGACTGTCAGCAACAAAGGAGCCCTGTAGGTGGGTTTCTGTGAGACACAAAACATCTGCAAGACACAGTTCATGATGGCTCTTGATGTCATTGATATGAGCTGGAAGTCCCTCTGTGTTGTGATGAACAATGGTCAGAGTGTCAGGCCGGCTCAGTGTCTCTCTGAGTTGAAGAAGTGGCATCATATGGTCCAAGTTCACTTGTCTCATGGCCTGGAGTGCTTCAGTGATTTCTGTGTTGGCGTAGATTTTACTCTCATCCATGTCCAGCAGGTGCAGTCCACCGAGAGAGGTCACTCTGCTAACAGCCACATATGCCATGCCAGGTTCAAAGATGTGCTTCAGTGACACAACAGCTGATTGTCTTGTCATACCTTGAACCTTGTGAATTGTGCATGCGAAAGCCAGCTTGATGGGAAACTGTCTGCGTACTGCTCCTTTCTGTTTCAGCTGCTCTTCTGATCGCTCAATGTAAACAAGGTTGTCAGCTGAGCCTGGTTGTCTGTTATTATTTCTCCCAGCTGTGTCATCATCCATCTTGAGACCAAGCATGTGGACATGTGCAGATCCATGTGGCTCAGAGGTTACCACCTTGACCAGAGTAGCAAATGAACCATTCACCAGTCCTTGAGAAACATCCAGGTTTCTGGTCAGCATGACACGAGCACCCTCAGCAACTTGTAGTGTGTCTGCAAGCTCATTTTTGCCTCCTTTGAATGGTTTCTCCTGTCGTGTCATTTTTCCACTGGTTGGGTCCTTTTTATAGTCATCTGCATCAATTTTAGTGACGTGAGAGTGAAACTTGTGTAATGTTGCAGAGTTGTGATCATCGACCTGTTTGTTGGTGGCAAAAATGTGCAGGGCATCAGTGGGGCATTGATCTGGTTCAGTGAGAGCCTGTGAGAGCAAAGCTCTGTCTGCTTCAGACAACTCTTCTGACTTGTCTTTCACACGGATCCTGTTCAGCATCTCTGCAAAAGCCACATCGTCCTTTTGGCGCATGATCTCAGTGAGAGTGATCATCTCAAAGTGTTCCTGCCACAGGTCAATGTCTGCTGGGTCGTGTACACACAGAGATTTTGACTGTCGTACTGGTGGCAGCTGATAGAAATCTCCAACAGCAATGACTGACATTCCTCCAAAAGGTTTCTGACTGCCTTTGATCTGTTTCAGTCTGACATCCACATATGCAAAGAGGGCCTTTGACACCATGGACACTTCATCAATAATGAGGATCTCAGCATTGATCAGTTCTGCTCTGACCTCGTCCAGTTTGTTACCCAGTCCTTGAAATGGAGGTTTCAAACTTCTCGGGAGCTTCAGCAGAGAGTGCAGTGTTGTTCCACAGATGTTAAATGCTGCGGTTCCAGTGAAAGCAGTCAACAGCACAGTGGGGTTTGATATGTCAGTCTCGTCTGCATGTCTGGGCATTTTGCAGAGAATCTTTGATGCCTCTGAGTAGATGCATTTGATGAGATGTGACTTTCCTGCTCCAGCACCACCGTTGATGTAGATGAACAGCGGCTCTGGATTCAGGCGACAAACACGTTTTGTGCACCAGTCCCTGATCAAGTAGAAGACAGAGGCTTGTTTTTGGTTCAGGTTCTGGTACATTTGACGTAGCACAATGGGATCCATTGCAGGGGGCTCTCTGATGGCTCTGGCCTCTGTTACAGCGTTAACCTGGCGACTGTAGTCTGGTACATTTTCTTGTACATTGTCATCATGTGGCTCTGCTGCCTCCAGTTCTTCAATACACTCCATCCTCACAACTTCAGATTCAGGTGCCAGGTTACTCCATTCATCAATCACTCCTCTGTTCTGTTCGTACTCTTCCACAGCTTGCTCAATCTCTTTACTGTTTTTCTCATATTTGTCTTTGTTTCGTTTCACAATTTCCTTCACGGGCTCACCATGGTCACGACCTGGCAGAAATGCAATGCCACTCTGGTAAAAGGACTCATATGTGGGCAAGTAAGACCTTTTCAGTTCTGCATCTGATCTGTAGGGAACGTACAGCTTCAGCAGTGATCCATAGTGTTGTTCTGGACATTTTTCCTTTGATGGGCGGAAAAATCTGATCACAGCGGGCTTGTCGCTTTTTCGCATCTGAACAAATCCCATGTCATTTAGCAAGCGAAGAACATCTTTGCCTCTTGCCTGATTGCCATAGACAGGTCTGCATGTAGCTGCGAAATCGGCCAAACACATCTCCTCAAACTCTGGTGTCTCGGGTCTGTTTTTGTATTTGTCAGTCAGAGATGTCATCCAAATATTTGAACTTTCTGGTGTTGCATCCTCCAGGGCTGACATGGGCCGACTCATTTTCACTGGGTTGTCATCTGTTGATAGGAACACAACACCTCGTGAACACTTTTTCAGTTTGAGTCCACACGCTCTTGCCACAGCTTCCTGTGCTGAGATTTCTCTCTTTTTTGAATATGCCTGCATGATTTCTCTCATTTCATCACATTCATTGACATGTTCCTTGTTTGAGTTCTCAATGACTGTTTTCAGATAGTCAGACATTTTGGATTCCTGCTTTGTGATGTAGCTGGTCAGATACATGATGCAAGAATATGCATTGAGGATGTAACTCACATCAATGTTGGCAACCCAGGCTTTGAGAAGGTATGGATTATACCCATTTACCCAGCAGTCTTTGGGGTCACGTTTCAGGGTCACTGAGCAGGATGTGGCAATCATACTCATGCATTCCTCATATTCACTGACTGTCAGATTACAGCGAGCCAGGAGCTGCTCTAAACTCAGGTCAGCAATCTCAGGTTCGTTCAGGAGCAGGTTCAATGGTATGAGTTTGTTTTTGGCCTGTTGCACTGCTTGTGAAATGTCAGTATCACTTTCCACAGGTCTGGTGATCATTGTCTCTTTGCAGGGCGGTTTGGGAAATCCAAATCTGCAGCCAGAGCCCAGACTTCTGAAACATGTGCGAGAGTGGTTTCTGCTGTGCATCTGTACCTCCTTCACTTTTCTGTGCAGTTCAGGTTGTTTGCGCGGGTCAGGGAGCTGAGCTGTGATGTATCTGGACACAAAGTCACACACAGTCTGATCACTATCCTCCTCAAACACAGGTGCACCTTCTACCCATAACAGACAGTGAATGTGTGGGCTTCCTCTGTGCTGAAATTCAACTCTGTAAAAGTAGTCAATGACTTTGCCGAGGGGCTGTGCAGGGGACAAGAGCAGATCTCTGAATAAGGCCTCTACTCTTTTATCAAACATGCGCATGGCTGTCACAGGATTGCTTCTGAGAATGTCACACTTTGCGGACCAGTCGAGCTCGTCAAAATTGACACCCTCACCTTGTTGTCTTTTTATTGCCTCAATCACCTCAGGCCAACGCATTTCAGCTGCAGAGAATGTGCAGAAGAACGTGGGGGTTCCCAGCTGTCTGATCATGGCAAAGAGATCTCTGGTTGTTTTTTGCCAGTAGGCTGGAGTTCCTCTGAGTGGCTGCATGAATCTGACTGCATCTTTACTTCTCACCAGTCTCTCCACCTCACGTTTATCCAGTAACATGTCTGATGTTATTTTGCGTCCGTCTCTGGTCATAGGCTTTGCTTTTCTTAACTGAATGGTCATGCTGTTGGTGGCCAAGTGAATTTCAGTCACAAACTGGGCAAAGAACAAGTAGTTTGTGTCTCTGGCAAAACGAGCGTCAACACAGAAAAGCCTTGCTTTGAAATAACCACTGGGCGACAGTTTAATAAGTCTCTTTTCATCCAGTGTGTTCTGACCTGTAGGGAACTGCATGGGGAAAGCCATGGCCTCCAGTTTAGGGGTTTTGAAGAAGCCAACAGGACTGTTTCTTTCAGCAGGTGCCACAGAGTAGATACCCTCACTGAAACTTAATATCTCCTCTGAAACATCAGTTGGCTGAAGACACGACTCAAGAGCAAAACCACCATTAGGCATGTCACCTTCCTGTTCGTCATCATCACCTCTCTGCTCAGTTGGTTGTTCACCATCACATGACAACATGTCAACATCGTCCAACTCATTGTCAGGTTCGTTCTCTAGCTCATGGAGTGCTTCATGCTCACACCTGTCAATTTCCATCAGATCATCCTCATTGTAATCATCATCGTTCATCATTTCATCCTGCTCATCATCATCATCCTCCTCATCAGGAAGTGTTGGGTCACACAGCTCAGCATCATCTCTGATACTTACATCCTTGTACTGTGGGTGAATCTGTTTCAGTTTGTGAAGGGCATGAACCAGTTTAGACCAGGTGACAGTCTGGAACAGCTGATGACCTCTGTAACACAGTCGTCGCTTCAGTTTCACTCTCAACACCTGAGACTCACTCCTCACTCTGGGCAAGGCTTCCACAGTTTCCTGCACTTCAGATGGGACACACACCACATTACCTCGTATTAAATTTTGTCTGCCTTTGGGAAGAGGAATTATCTTGGCAAATGGAATGCACTTGGCTATGAGATGTCTCTCTCCAAATGTTGAGATCACACAGTTCAGGTGGAATATCAACAAGCTCCATGTTGTTGGCTACAGCAAGAGACGGCATGGCTCCACGTTTAAGGTGATCATGGCAGGTGTGACAAATCCATTCTTTTCTCCTCTCATCTGGCATCATGCACTGTTGTTGATTTCTGCAGACCTCATCACAAACATGAACATATTTACCAGTTAGGCATGCTGCAACCACATGTGGATTTTTAACATAGGTTGACCTTTTACACTGTTTCACTTGGTGTGGAAACGACGCTTTGTGACAAACTGTGCAGACATAAGTGGGACCAGCCTTAATTTGTGATCTGAACACAGATATGACCTCTGCAATCACACTGTCACTCTCTTCTGTTTGTCTATTGAGCCGTCTGTATTTCCTTTTGATTTTCATAGCACATCTCATGTTGTGCATAGTTTTATAAGCAAGATTGTTGTGATATCTCTCTCGCATTCTTTGCTTCATCTGCTCTCTGTGTTGTTCTCTGTATGTCTGGTTGTTAGTGTAAAACCTTCTAATATAGAAATGCCTCAGTTCTCTGAATTTCGAGTTTTGGCTATATTTTTTGGTGTAATACAACTTATGTTTCTCTTTAAAACTGGCATCATTTCTGTAACGCTCGGTTACATGCAGCTTCTGTCTCTCTTTAAAACTGGCATCATTTCTGTATCGCTCGGTTACATGCAGCTTCTGTCTCTCTTTAAAACTGGCATCATTTCTGTATCGCTCGGTTACATGCAGCTTCTGTCTCTCTTTAAAACTGGCATCATTTCTGTATCGCTGGGTGATATACTCTTGTTTCTGCCGTTTGACTTCACAATTGGTTATGTAACAGTTCTTCATATACTCTTTCTTGTGCTTTTGTTTAATTTCAACATTGTCTTGATAGTGTTTGGCATTGTATTGCTGTTTCACCTTTCTGTATAATTCATTACAGTATTTGTTCTTTTCATACATTTTTTTCTTTTCTCTCTGTGTTTCATTTGAAGCATACTTTTCTCTTTGTCTCGTTTTTTTGTCTTTTTTGTGTGTTTGTATTGTATGCATTTGTCTCTGCATGAATTTTTTCCTGCGGTTTTTAGGGAGTTTGGACTGTTTTGGGTACATGTCAGGTGAGATGGGTGAAGCAGCTTCCGCTGAGGTATTAGGCAACATGATATGATCCTGTGGTATCACAGCCAACGTGATGTCACTGGACAAACCTTGAAACATGGTCTCTGACACATCAGTAGCATCATTGTCTTCTTTTGAAACTGCTGAGTTTGATTCTTTGTGAGATTCATCGTGAGCTATGAGAAAAGTGACACTGGACTGGCTTGGTGATTGTAGTTCAGCTTCCATGTCAGTGCACAGATCATGGAGTACGTCATCAGAGAGGTCAGTGACAGGACTTGGCTCCTGTGAACAGCATCATCTGAGACAGAGTGTGGTACATCAGGAGTGTTTGCTGTGATCAGTACATCAGGGACAGCTTCATTGTGGTTGACTGGGTTCACACTGAAAAACGTCACAGGCTTCAGCTCATAGTTGCAGGAGGAGACAGTTTTCAATATCCTGTGACACTTTTTTATCCTGTCAATCATGTCAGAGAGAAGTGTGAAAGTCACCATGATGGCAGAACCACCCACGGGGGATTGTTCAGGTAAACCAGTTTCTCCTCTGCCGTGTGGGTCAAAGAAACCATACCTGCCGGATCTGGTTCTGAATACTGCGATACACAAAGCTCTCATAATCAGCAATGCATACTGCACCTCTGACAGCAGACAGCTCAGCCCAGCCTCTAGGTCCAGAAAGTGATAAACACATCCAGGTTCGGGGTCTCCTAACGTACCATATCGTGACAGATGATTCAGGTCTACGTGATACGCGCCCCTGCGTACAGTCACTAGATCGGGCAGCTCGTCTGTAGCTAAATGGATGGACTTAGGGAACCTTGTCCTGGCCTCTCTGTACATGGCATTTCCTTTGTCCAAAATAACATCGAGGTCTGCTCTTGTGATGTTTTCATTCTCATAGAGAAAGGCCAGAAACATCAGTGAGTTGCATACGCACTGACTGTTGGCGTATTCACCGTATTTATAATTGGCCTGACAGTAAGACGCACGAACACGTTTCTCAGACGGCTGATAGCCATCGTTAGCACTGTTAGCATGAGAAGCTGCTGCTACATACAAAGCATCACTTCGACGTCTTGACTTTACAAAGTCAGCATAAGAAACCTGCGCTGCACCTGATACACCATGTTGACTGTGAGGATTTACCTTATTAGCACCAGAGCACGTTGCTTCATATGGAGCATCATTGGGACGTTTCCTTTTTACCACATCAGCACAAGAAAAGTTCGGTTCAGGTGACCCACCATGTTGACCTCTGGGCTTTATGACGTTAGCATTAGCACATTCTGCTACACACGGGGCATCACTGGGGCGTTTCCCTTTCACCACATCAGCATAGGAAACCGTGGATGCGGGTAACCCCTCCTGTTGAGCTCTCTGTTGCACAGATGGACCAGGAAACACCTCAGACTGGCTGCTCTGTGGACCAGGACTTTCAGCATGGACTCTTGTTTCTGCACTGCAAGACTCCCCCTGCTTCTGCCACCGGAGTTTTGAAGCTTGAGACCTTTTGTTCTTTCTTGGCATCGTTGTTGTTGTTGTTCAAGACCACAAATACTTTAAAACTCTTACTTATACTTGCATAAACCAGAAACACAGATACAGAGCTCCTGCAGACTATGCTGCAAAGTTTACTGATAATCTAATGAGATGTTTTGTTTAAGTGGAACCACTAAATCAGAGAGCAGTTGCTGGAGTAATGGTATTTACTGCACTGTAGTGATAATGATATTTTGCTGTTAATATTTAAATTCACACTTGGGAAAAATACACGAGTAGCAATACACCAATGGATAACCTGTAACCCTCTTATTGATCGACTACAGTTTAGACTTGACAGCAGAAAAGCAGTTGATTATATAATCAAACTGTCTTCTCTTACCTTTAGCTTTTTCACTTATTTAAAATGCTTATATTCAAAGTCAGTAGTTCTGTAATCAGCAGTTCAGTTTTGGCAGTGTGATGACCGATGAGTGGTTCTGGTGCAATGTGACCACTTGTTGATGCAGAGCCAAAGGTGGAGTGTCAGCGACAGGAACAGTGCGCAGAAATCCAAGTCCTCTTTACAGGTACCTGTCTTTATTTAAGTGTAAAAAGGTGAAACAACAATAAAACACTTGTATACAATTTATTACTGAGAAAGTGTACAACAAATATGATGTTGTTTGCAATCTAACAAACCTCTGAGCTGAAGACCAAGATGAGCGATTGGGAACAGGCTGAGGAGTCCAATTAGTTTTATTCAAGTGAATGTATCTCAAGAAGTAAAAATTTCAAATCAATTCAGATATGTATATGTATGATCAAAGTATGATCAAGATCACAATGTTCAAGTCAATTTTTATATGTAATAATGTGATGATATCTTTTAATGTAGAATAAATAGTTTTTACTTTCTTGAATGAAGTTTTATTTAAATCTTACGTGAGAATCAAGTTTCTGAAAGACTGATTAATTACTTATTAAATTTTGATAAGACAGATTTTGTCCAACTACAATGTTTCAAATGGTATGCCAAATCTGAGTGTGTGAAAATAAAATGTTTCTAGACAATTTCAAAGATCAAATTATGTGTGAGAGAGGGAGACAGGACAGACAGAGGGGGTGAGAGAAGAGAGACTCTCAGGTCCAAAAACAGACAGATTTGGTTACCAATAAACCAAGTTCCAAGTAAAACGTGAACCGTTAAATCGTAAACCAGGTAAAAAGGGAATTGATATATCGTAGTTCCAAAAATCAGATAGAAATTTTCTCTTGACAGAGTAGAGGGATAGAAAGATAGAATGCTCCAGTATCAGACAGAGGTGGTAGATGACAGGAAAGACAGAGCGGCCCAAAAAAAAGCTAGAGTGGATACAAAGACAAGGCCAGACAGAGCAGAGATAGGGTAGAGAAGAGAATTGCTGGACAGCAGGACTGTGGCCAGGGCACCTACAAGACACAACAAAAAGTAAACATTAGTGTATTTTAGTGTATTAGTGTATTTTATATATTGTGTATTTCATCTATACACAGTCTAGCTGTGATACTGTGGTAAACTACGGTATCAACTTAAGGCTTCAAATAACTTCTTTGCACCACCTCACCTTTCATGAAAACCTCATTCAAAGTACAAAACCATGGTTACTCTGTATGACAAATGTAACAGATGGAAAATTTTCTTCATATATAATTTCACCAAAACACTTTCTCAGGTTCATCTCTTCTTCCCGTCTGTATTTTTGATCTGTGTGTATGTGTATTGGGGGGGGGGGCTGTTGCAAAGTGGTGTAAGTGTGCGTCACAGAACAATTTTCCATGGCCGGAGGAGTACAAGAGCCTCCACTCCATGTACTCCACTCATACAGTGCTGTGTTCTTTTCTGACAGACAGTTACACAAACATACTCATTTAAAATATGGAAATACTGTTATCGCAATATATGAAAGGGTTATGTGATCCAGCTACACTTAAACTGAAAATCTGGGAAATAATATACACAACAATTACTTGAGATGGACTAATCTACACGTTGGGTTGTTTTACAGGTCAAGTGTTCCAGTGTTCCCCCCATTTTAACTTAACTGTCGAATCACTGCAATGTCACCCATGTAATCAACACAAAACAGATAAATGGTCAGTGAATATGGACAAAACAGCTGTAGACCATCCCTTTGCACAGCAGGCTATAATCCACTTCAGGCATAGCAGGTCCAAACTTACCAACCAAAGCAGAGATTCTGCTAACTCCTTGTCTATGAGAAAAAACAATATGTTATCGTATTGTGTGGACAAATGTACACATGCATGCCTCAGCTCTCTGCTTTCTCTACATACACAGATAATATGCTATAGTGCCTGCAAAACATTAGTGAATTGCTACTGGTAAATGATAAAAGCTTCATTGACCAAATGTTCCCTGTAAACAACTGTCTAAACAATCTTATTTACTTTGTTTTATCTCTCAAATAAAACGTATATGTTATCAAGATGTTTAGAGATTAGCGCGTATGTCACTCTAGATTTACTTCACTGCCGCCCATCTCAAGGGCAAGACTAGGCAGAAGGCTGGCTGGGGCTAGCCAGTTAGCAGGGAGAATTTAATTCTCCACTCATAAATAAATTACGGCTCTGCCCAAACAACAGCAACAGCTTTGCACTATTGCCATGATAGTTGGCTGGATGAACTGGTGGAAGAACACTGGGTCACTTTGTTGTTTTATGTTCCCGTGCCCCGTTGACTAGGCTACGCTAGCGTTAGCATTAACGGCGACGCTAGCGTTAGCACGTCGCTAACACAGGTTTACTGTGGTTTAACTTGGAAATGTTTCGCCCCTCGATTTCTTTTAAGTCCGTTTAAGTTTGTGGCCAATTGCAGTATGACGGTGAAACGAAAAAAATGTATTTATAACGTTTCACAGTTGTCCGTTAGAGCACTCTCATTCACTGCTACTTACCGTTGGAGACCTCAGAACAGGATGACTGGAGATACCGCGTTGTGCAGTTAGAACTGGATGAGGCGTTTAAGTGCAGTCGGAAATTTCATCCTCACAGTGGGAAAAGTGAGACAGTCGGCACATTTCACTTTACTATTGAAACATCAAAATACTATCACTGTTGTAGACAATTTAATCATAAAATTAAAATGATACCAGTTGAAGTTTTGAATGATAAGGGTTTGAATTTTATTTATTTTTTTCTGTATATGGCGTGGGGTTGTGTTTGTGTGTGTGTGTGTGTGTGTGTGTGTGCGTGCGTGTATGTGTATAGTGTGGTGTGTGTGTGTGTGTGTGTGTGTGTGATACCGGCCGGGGTGGCCGGGTGACGGTCCGGCCGTTGGCTCACCCGGCCTGGCACCCATTGTTAATAATAATAATAATAATAATAATAATAACAACAATAATAAATAATAATAATAATAATAAATAATAATAATGGTCTATATAGGTAGGAAGTGAGCCAACGGCCGGACCGTAGACTGAGCTAACCGGCCAGGCCGGACCAACGGCCGGGTTGGGTTAGCTCAGTCTACGGTCCGGCCGTTGGCTCACCCGGCCTGGCACCCATTGTTAATAATAATAATAATAATAATAATAACAATAATAATAATAATAATAATAAAAATAATAATGGTCTATATAGGTAGGAAGTGAGCCAACAGCCGGACCGTAGACTGAGCTAACCGGCCAGGCCGGACCAACGGCCGGGTTGGGTTAGCTCAGTCTACGGTCCGGCCGTTGGCTCACCCGGCCCAGCACTCATTGTTAATAATAATAATAATATAACAATAATAATAATAATAATAATAATAATAATAATATAATAATAATGGTCTATATAAGTAGGAAGTGAGCCAACGGCCGGACCGTAGACTGAGCTAACCGGCCAGGCCGGACCAACGGCCGGGTTGGGTTAGCTCAGTCTACGGTCCGGCCGTTAGCTCACCCGGCCCAGCACGCATTGTTAATAATAATAATATAATAATAATAATAATAATGTTGTGTGTGTGGTGTGGTGGTGTGTGTGTGTGCGTGTGCGCCCCCCCCCCCCCCCCCCCCCCCCCACACACACACACACACACACACACACAGCTGGACACCCTGGCAACGTGACAGCCATCATTCTGATTGGTTGTCATGTTGCCATGGTTGCCGTTTCTGCCTTTGCCCTCTGCCCTTTGCCAAAACATTTTCCATTTCCAACTTCTACATCTGCGGTAAGAGGCTGTTTTATTCTCTTAAACATTGTTTTAAGCTAGCATATTATATTATTATATTGTATTATATTAATTTTTATAATTTAAGATCAAATAATTTCATTAATTAAACAAATTAAATAACATTTTGATATCTTTTTTTATTCCATCCATTATGTAAATCATTCCTCCCCTTCCTCCCCCTCCACATCCAACCACAGTGACAGTGAGGAAAAACTTAGGACAACAGAAGAACAAGGTAAGAAAACATTTACATTAAAAGGTCGGACCAACGACCAGGCCAGCAGCTCTGGCCCTGCCGGGAGCTCCCGGTCCGGCCGTTGGTCCGCCGGTTGGTCAGGCCAGGCCCGGCCGTTGGTCCGGTCGGTTGGTCAGGCCAGGCCCGGCCGTTGGTCCGGTCGGGCCGGGTCGGTGTCTGCCGGGTGCCGGGCCGGGTGAGCCAACGGCCGCACGGGTGCCGGGCCGGATGCCGGGGGTGCGGGCCGGGTGAGCCAACGGCCGCACGGGTGCCGGGCCGGATGCCGGGCAGTTGGCTTAGTCCATGGTCCGACCGTTGGCTCATTTCCTACTTACATGGACCATTATTATTATTATTATTATTATCATCATTATTAATGTAATAATAATAATAAGCCAATTATTATTATTATTATTATTATTATTATTAAAAATAATAATAATAATAACAATGGGTGCCGGGCAGTTGGCGCCCGGCCCGGCCGTTGGTCCGCCTTGGCCGGTTAGCTCAGTCTACGGACCGGCCGTTGGCTCACTTCCTACTTATATCGACCATTATTATTATTATTATTATTGTTGTTGTTGTTGTTATTATTATTATTATCATCATTGTTGTTTTTGTTGTTGTCGTTATAATGCTAATGTTTTATAGTCACATAGACTAGATAGATAGATAGATAGATAGATAGATAGATAGATAGATAGATGACAGACAGACAGACAGATTGATAAACAGACAGATTGATAGACAGACAGACAGACATATAGATGTACAATTTATGTTTACTCTTTTTTTTTTCAGCATGGCATTAAAAAGGATTATGACCGAGAGAACGATGACACCATATCAGAAACCCCCACCACTACTGGTGAAAGTGATCCATTTGGAGGAAGAAGAAAAGGTCGTTTCTTGGCAGTTTGACCCCAAGCCGACACCGGGAAGCATAAAAAAAAACAGAGTGGCCATCATATCTGATGGCCACTCTGTGGCCAAAATAACCCTATTTGAGGGTTATGGGGCAAATTTACAGGAGGGGAAGCCTTATGTGATCAAAGGTTACGGCCTCAGAGGCCAGTCCCCCCCATATCAACTCAATATTATGAGGGACACTGTATTCTACAGGGGTTCTGGGGTTGATGTGTCGGAGGGCCTTAGGGCAGAAGGAGAGGCCCTTCTGCACCCTCAGGCACCACTGACACCGCTTGGCCAGTGCCAACAAGCCAGAAGCCTGGTCACAGTGGAAGGAGAGGTGGTTGAAGTAAGTTTTGCCATGCCTTCTAATAATAAAGTGGTGATGGTCTATACCAGGCATGTCCAAACTATTCCTCAAAGGGCCGGTGTGGCTGCAGGTTTTCTTTCCAACCAAGCAGCAGCACACCAGACTTGACTCAGTTAATCAGCTGATCTCAGTCTTCAGACAGCTGATTGGTCAAACTGTGTGCTCTTGACTGGTTGGAACAAGATCCTGCAGCCACACAGGCTTTTGTGGAATAGTTTGGACATGCCTGGTATAGACCATCACCACTTTATTATTAGAAGGCATGGCAAAACTTACCTTGCTTATACAGTAGTGTGTCTTAATCAACAAATGTAAACCAAACTTTTTACAGCTACATCACAATTATGTTGTCAATTCAGTTTAATCTGTTGTTGAGTTCTCATGTGACATATTTTTTTAAGAAAGTGGAAAAAATACTCAGCACACCAACTCCTTCTTTGCTCTTTTTTTTTTTTTTCAGATTGCAGCAGCCACGGGGGTGACAGTGGGGGGGAGAGACACTGTCCCCATTGGGGCCCTCACAATTAAACAGGTAAGCTTAACTTTCAATAAACTAGTTGTTCTTGAACTTCAGACATTCAAAAGTAACAACTCAAACTCAAAAAGCCTTTTATTTTACTAATGTGACATTGATGTGACTAAGTAATATTTGTCTTCAACAGGACACACAGACATGCCGGCTAGCGCTGTGGAGAGAGGCAGCTGTGGCTACGGAAATAAACCTTGGGGACAAGATTAAAGTGAGCCACATGAAGGCTAAGATGTCTCTATATGGACTTCAATTGCAGTCCACAAAGTATTAATATATTTACGTTCTTTCAACAGATGACCAATGACAGCATCCAGGAAGAGGCCGTCGTCACTGGAGTTTTGGAGACTGAAGGCGACGAAAGAAAGATACTCTTGGAAGACGGCTCAGAGGTCACAATTTTGAATAAAATTTGGATGCCATTTGATAAACTATTTGAAAAAGGGAAATTTAAAGCAAATATTGTAAAACAGGGAAACAAAATCATGGAAATGTCTGAAATTTAATCACTCTACATTTTGGGGAGGGTTGTTTCTAGTCTGTTCTCCTCCGTTCTGTTCTGTTCTATTAGTTGTAATTAGGGTTAGTATTAGGGTTTATTTTTTAATTGTTGTTAAGCATAAATAATATAAACAATAATAATAATAATAATTTTCTGTCAACCTATGATGTAGATATTAATTAAATTTTCTTCATATACTGCACTTATTGTAAATAGATAACTAATCAATAAAAGGAATTTTCCAGATATTGTTTGATTTCTCTTTATTTTCTCTTCATCTTTATATTGTGATAGATAGACAGAGAGATAGATAAATAGACAGATAGACAGATAGATAGATAGCTAGCTAGATAGATAGATGGTGTATACAGACAAGAAAACAGTTAATGACATGGAATATGAGAAACCATGGAAATCTTCAACAAGAGCTGATTAAGGCAGCTTATGGTGGGCAGGAAAGGCAGGGAGAGCAGGCCAGAGTAATGGACGGCAGACTGGTTCATGAGAAGGGAGGGCAGGCCAGTTTAACAATAGGGGAAAGGAGGTGATGCAGACGGCGGGTGGCACAGAGGGATGGAGCTCTGGAGTGATCTGTACATGAGGAGAGAAGAGAAGAGAAGAGAAGAGAAGAGAAGAGAAGAGATGTGTATATGTGGTGTGGTGTGCATGTGTGGTGTTTGTGTGGTGTGGTGTGATGTGTGTGTGTGAGGGTGGGGGGGTGTAGTTTGGTGTGTGTGTGTATGTGGTGTTGTGTATGTATGTGTGTGTGTGTGAGAGAGAGAAAAGAGAAGAGATGTGTGTCCATGTGTGTATGTGTGGTGTGTGTGTATGTGTGGTGTTTGTGTGGTGTGTTGTGATGTGTGTCTGTGTGTGTGTGTGTGTGTGTGTGTGTGTGTGGGGTGGGGG
>MU269990.1:22397779-22687779 GCA_021432705.1 Caranx ignobilis
TCAGCCTCTCAATGATTTTAAACCTTTGAGGGGAGTGTTTAAACATCTCATCAACACTTTCTTTCTATTTCATACACATCAGTTTGTTCTCCTAATGGAGATTTCAGAATTTGGAGCTTCTTCTTGTCCTGACCTTTGGCTTTTCCACCTCTTCAACCCTCACATTTTACTTTGAAGGCTTTAAACTTTTTCTCATTATTTCCAACAATTCAGCCCATTCTTCAACCATTTTAAGAGTTCTTATTTTTTATTTATATGTAACTTATATAGATTTTCTCACATTGTTTTATGCTTATCTTTAACAATCCAGGCATTTCTGAGCCTCTTCATTCAGCCTCCTGCTTACAAGTTCTACTTTTACTCTCAGATATTGCTTCATCTCTGTTAATATATGCTTAACAATGTTTTCAAGCTGTCAGTGTATTATATATATTTATATATCTGAGAGAGCTAGGCTTCAATGTTTTTTCATGCTTATCCTTTATTCTCCTCCTTCTCCTCTCCTTTCCTCTCCTTCTCCTGTCCTCCTCTCCTCTATTCTCTCATTCATGTCTCTATTCTCCTCTCCTCTATTCTCCTCTCTTTTCCTCTCCTTCTCCTGTCCTCCTCTCCGCTATTCTCTTTTCCTTCTCCTCTCGTCATCTCCTCTATTCTCTTCTCCTTTATGCTCCTCTCCTCTCTTCTCTCATTCATGCCTCTGTTCTCCTCTCCTCCTCCTGTCCTCCTCTCCGCTATTCTCCTCTCCTTCTCCCCTTTCTTCTATTTTCTTCTCCTCTATTTATATTTTTATCTACTTAAAATCTTCAAACTGTTACACTGAAATTTCCAATTTTTACTACATCATCCTGCCTCTTTAATGTTTCTACTGCTTTTAGCCCTTCTAAACTCATTTATCACTCAGACTTTTCTTCAGCTAACCTACTCTTCATACTAATCTTCAACAATTCAAGTAATTGCCAACCATTTCATACAAAATCAGCCTCCTTCTTCCCAGCACTATTTTTTAATTTATTCTCACTTATTGTTTCAGCTATTTTATCACTGGTACAGGTTATATGTTTCAACTTTAGCATCAGCCTTTTAAATATTACTTCAGCTGTTTCTTCTGCTAATTCAGCGCTGTTTTAACAATTTCTTCAGCTCATTCAGCATTGCTTGAGCAATGTCATTCATCTGCTTTCAGCATTCACCCGCATTCCCTTCTTGGGAATGCTTTTTCTAGTTATTATTATTCTTACTTCTTCTTCCTTTTTTGGGTCTCTTACTACTTCTACATACTTTGTACTATTCAAACAATTCATACATCAAAACGTTCAGCTTCTTCTGGAGATTATCGGGTGTATTCAACTTTTTCGTACTATTCATATTTTTCGAAATATTCATACTTTTCAGCCTTCAAACTCTTCAAATCTTCCCCTTCTTTGAACCTCTACTGCTTCAGCATACTTCCAGCTACAGACTTCATTTAACTTCTAAAACGTTCACAAAAGTTTGAACTATTGATCGATTATTCATCTTATTGATATCTTCAACAGTTTCTGATTCATGACAGTTTAAAAATCATTCAAATTTTGGAGAAAATTCAAGTTTATAATGGGTGCGTATTGTGCGGAATGTTCAGGGCTAGAGTGGGTGACATCATCAGCTAGAGTGGGAGAGAGTCTAAAAATCGTCTGAAACTTTTCTCTTTCTCTTGTCTTCCTGGCCACAAATTAAACTGATCACACATGATTTTCTCCACAGTTGTAGTCAAACCTGTTCTAGCTCTCACAATGTGCTCAAAAAAGCAGAGAGACTTACAGAATTTGAATTGTGGGCCTCTCAGTGCAGCCCGGTGCCTCCTTGCTGCTCATTCACTCCCATACAAAAGTAGGAGCTGATTTTTGGAGAAAAGCAGAAATGTTGCCTGTTTCTAACTCGCGATATCTTCAACAATATTTACTCTAGAAACACCAAAAGGACATGGTTGCATTCAGGAAGGTCTTACGGATCCAGCCATATAAAGTTTTCACTCATATTAGGTACAGATTTGTCTGAAATTGGAGCAGTTTTAGGGGTTCATGGACCCCTTTCTCATCAATTAGTTAAAGTCACCATAGTAACCTCTGTGCACATGCACACACACACACACACACACACACACACACAAACACACACTCTCTCTCTCTCTCTCTCTCCCTTTCTCTCTCACTCTTTCTTTCACTTAGACACACAGGTCAGATTTTACTGTATTTACCTCTCTCTCTTTCACACTCACACACACACACTCTCTCTCTCTCTCTCTGTCTCACTCTCTCTCTCTAACACACACACACACACACACACACACATTTCTCTCTCTCTCTCTCTCTCTCTCTCTAATCAGCCTCTCAATGATTTTAAACCTTGGAGGGAAGTGTTTAAACATCTCATCAACAGTTTATTTCTATTTCATACACATCAGATTGTTCTCCTAATGGAGATATCAGGATTTGGAGCTTCTTCTTGTCCTGACTTTTGGCTTTCCCACCTCTTCAACCCTTACATTTTATTTTGAAGGATTTAAACTTTTTCTCATTTTTTCCAACAATTCAGCCCATTCCTCAACCATTTTAAGAGTCCTTATTTTTTATTTATATGTAACTTATATAGATTTTCTCACATTATTTTATGCTTATCTTTAACAATCCATGCATTTATGAGCCTCTTCATTCAGCCTCCTGCTTACCAGTTCTCCTTTTACTCTTGAGATATTGCTTCATCTCTATTAATATATGCTTAACAATGTTTTCAAGCTGTCAGTGTATTATATATATATATATATCTGAGAGAGCTAGGCTTCAATGTTTTTTCATGCTTATCCTCTATTCTCCTCCTTCTCCTCTCCTTCTCCTGTCCTCCTCTCCTCTATTCTCTCATTCATGTCTCTATTCTCCTCTCTTTTCCTCTCCTTCTCCTGTCCTCCTCTCCGCTATTCTCCTTTCCTTCTCCTCTCCTCATCTCCTTTATGCTCCTCTCCTCTCTTCTCTCATTCATGCCTCTGTTCTCCTCTCCTCCTCCTGTCCTCCTCTCCGCTATTCTCCGAGAGAGAGCAGAGAGACTTACAGAATTTGAATTGTGGGCCTCTCAGTGCAGCCTGGGGCCTCCCTGCTGCTCATTCACTCCCATACAAAAGTAGGAGCTGATTTTTGGAGAAAAGCAGAAATGTTGCCTGTCTCTAACTTGCAACAGTTTCACCAATTTTTACTCTAGAAACACCAAAAGGACATGGTTGCGTTCAGGAAGGTCTTAAGGTTCCAACCATATAAAGCTTTTGCTCATATTAGGCTGATTTGTGCCAAATTGGAGCAGTTTGAGGGGTTCATGGACCCCTTTCTCATCAAGTAGGTACAGTCACCATGGCAACGAGCAATGAGCACATGCACGCACTCTCTCTCTCTCTCTCTCACACTCAAAGACACTCTCTCTCTCCTTCTCTCTCTGTCTCACACACATACATGCACACTCTGTCTCTCTCTCTCTCTCTCTCTCTCACTCACACACACTAAGAGACACACACACAAAGACTCTCTCCCTCTCTCTCTGTCTCACACAAATACACACACACTCCACATACACCATTAATAATATAGGTGAAGCAATATCTGAGGGGTAAAAGTAGTGGTAGTAGTGTAAGCAGGAGGCTGAATGACATAACATAGTGAGAAAATTCCTGAATTGTTTAAGGTAAGTGTAAAATAATGTGTGAAAGTACATAAACATATACAAGTGGAAAAATGTGAAACTCTTAAAATGGTTGAGGAATGGGAGAGAGTGGGAGAGAGAGAACGGGAGAGAGAGTGTGAGAGAGACAGACTCTCACACTCTCTCACACACACACTTTCTCTCTCTGACTCACATATACACACACACACTCTCTCTCTCTGTCACACACATACACACACACACACTCTATTTCTCTCTGTCTCTTTCACGCACAGTTTCTCTCTCTCTCACACACACACAGATACACACACACTCTCTCTCTCTCACACTCTCTCTCTCTCTCTCTCTCTCTCCAGTCAGCCTCTCAATGGTTTTAAACTATGTTATGTCATTCAGCCTCCTGCTTACACTGCTACCACGACTTTTACTCCACAGATATTGCTTCACCTATATTATTAATGGTCCAACAGTGTTTTTAAGCTGTCAGTTTTAAATATATTTGAGTTGATTTTAACTTTTCAATTTCTTCATACTAATCTTCAACAATTCAAGTTATTTCCAGCCATTTCATACAACATCAGCCTCCTTCTTCCAAGTACTACTTTTTAATCTATTCTCACTTATTGCTTCAACTATTTTAGCACTGGTACAAGTTATAAGTTTCAGCTTTAACATTAGCCTTTTCAATATTACTTCAGCTGTTACTTCAGCTAATTCTTCAGCATTGTTTTAACAATTTCTTCAGCTCATTCAGCATTGCTTCAGCAATGTCATTCAGCTGCTTTCAGTATTCACCCGCATTCCCTTCTTGGGAATGCTTTTTCTACTTATTTTTTATCTTCCTCCAAAATTTCATCCCTTAACTCTTCAAGTTGTAGGACAAATTATATATCAAAACATGCTGTTCGATCGGAATCGGTGTGCTATTACTTTTCTCCCTTGAATACGAATTTTTCGGGACGTAAGTCACGAAAAACTGCAAAAAATTTTGCATTGAAGTGAATGGGACAGGTGAAAAAAAAGAGCAGTCATTGGAGTTTTTCAAACATCTACTGCTCAGGCATACTTTCACTTCATTTAAACTTTAAACTGTAGACCCCTGTTTGAAACTCGCCCGTGTCGCCAAAATCTTTACTATAGAAACACCAAAATCATATCACAGTGTTCAGGAAGTCCTTACTATGCTCATGGTCATACATTTATGTCAAAGCTCTGTCAAACAACAACAAAACACACCAACACACACTCCTCTACCACAGACATGCACACACACACAAACACAGAGGTAACTTTGTGATCACAGTTACAGATAGATACACATACAGACACACACCAACACATACACCAACACACATATGCGCGCATATGCGCACACACTCCTCACTCACACACACAACACAGGTGACTTTATGTGATTACAGTTTTATTGACGAGACGTATTCACACCGTGTAGTTCAGCATCCAAGTTTACTGGCAACTGCACTTCCCGGTTACATACACTTCAGCTAAGCAACTGGTGCCAACTAGTGGTAACGCTGATCATTACATCTCAATACATCTCCCTTTTTCAAAGTATTCTTGTACCACTTAAACTTAAATCTTTTATTCAGTAAACGAATCAATTCCTGTTAACATGCTTTCACAGCTTAACTGAAATATTTTCCAAAGAATTAAATTCCTTTTAAATTCAGCTTCACAGTTGACTAACATTTATCACTTTATTTTAACACTGTTTCCTATTTGGCACTTTAACTGTTTAGAACTTAACACCCTTAACACATATTTTCTTTTCTGTCATTATTCACCATTTTCTTTTCTTTTTTTTCATATCTCTTCAATCAGTCTCTTTGGTTTCACAATCAGTCTCTTTGGTCTTTGACCCTGTGTGACATCAGTTTGTGTGTCCTTGGCTGTCTCAGAACAAGATTGGCCTGAGATGACTGTCATGTCATTTGTGTCATTGTCCATGAGTTCTTTGTGAGGCACCTTGAGCAGGTGTCTCCTGTTCCGCCTCATTGGTGTCCCATACTCTGTGATGACTTCATACGATCTCGGTGTTGTCTCCTTGACCACCTTTGCTAGTGGTTCCCACTGTCCATCGCATCTCACCCTCACAATGTCCTCCTCTGAGAGTGGGCCCAGAGCCTTGGTTGCTCTGTTGTACAGTCCAATTTGTTTCACGTTTGGACTTGTTGTCACATACTTATCCTTTCTGTATGTGGCTGCTGGAAGCCTGGTCCTGAGCTTTCTCCTCATGAGCATTTCTGCTGGTGAAAGTCCATTCTCCAGTGGTGATGCTCTGTAGTTCAGGATAGCAAGATATGGATCCTCTGCATTTTCTGCAGCTTTTTTCAGAATACGTTTCACTATCTGTACTCCCTTCTCTGCTAATCCATTGGATTGCGGGTAGTGAGGACTCGAAGTCACATGTTCAAAACCGTACTTTTCTGCAAAATCTCTAAAGCATTGGCTCGAGAATTGTGGTCCATTGTCACTTATCACAGTCACAGGAATCCCTTGACGTGCAAAGATCGCTTTTGTGTGCGTCACAACTCTCTCAGCTGTCGTATCACTCAACCATGTGAATTCTGGGTAGTTGGAATGATAGTCAATAACTAACAGGTAGTCCTTGCCTTTAAGATGAAAAAAATCCATCCCAACCTTTCTCCACAGTTCCTGAGGCTTGTCATGTGGCCTCATCGGCTCTTTGGGTTGCTGGTATCTGTGGCGCTGGCAAGTGTCACAGTGCTGGATGTAGGTCTCAATGTCTCTGTTCATGTACAGCCAGTATAATACTTCTCGTGCACGTCTCTTGCATTTTTCTATTCCTAAATGTCCTTCGTGCACCAATCGAACCATTTGCTGTCTTAATGAGTTAGGAATATCAATCCTGGTGCCTTTTAGAAGAACACCGTCTAACACTGACAGTTCCCCTTTAAAGTGTTGGTATGGCTTAGCCAGTCTAACTTGGCCTGGTAGGTTTATCTGTTCCATAACTCGTTTCAATGTTTCATCCCTTTGTGTTTGTTTGGCTATCTGTCACAGAGTGATTGTGGTGTGTGTTCACTTCTGTGAAGTGTTGATGGTCAAGTTGGCGGTGCACAGCCGACTGTGGCTGGAATGCTCACTGATGTTACTGTTTTTACTAACAGGAGAAGAGACCTGAGGCCAGGGCCGGAGGGATGAGCCTGTACTGAGTGGAATATTAGGAGCAGCTGGGGTGGTTGATTGATTGAGGGGCGGGGCCTCTACCGCTTATACCTGAAGGCTCAGCCTAGAAGGGGTTAGTTGGGGGGATTTTTTGGGCCTGGGAGAGGAAGACCAGGCTGCTCTCTCTCCCTTTGTCTGTGGGTATGGTTGTTTGGGGCATTTTCGTTAGTTTTTTTTTTTTTTGTTTGCCAAGACCTTGGACAATTAAAGGACTGCTTGTTCTACCCGTCTGTCTCCCGCCTGTGTATGACATCCGAAAGAGGTTTTTCTACACTCCTGAATGGTGACACTATCTCTGACCATTTCAAATCTGACACTGGCATGTGTGCTCTGACAGAGTCTACATGGATTTGCACAACTTCTTCAGTGGTGCTCTTTAAATCCTGCAGGCTGGCCCTGCTCAACGCATCTGCCACCACTAGGTGTTTTCCTGGTTTAAACTCAAAGTCCACATCATATTTCTGAAGTCTTAGCATTAAGCGTTGAATGCGTGGCGGTGCATCACCCAGTGGCTTCTGTGAGATTGCTATTAGTGGTTTATGATCAGTTTCCAGTGTTACTGTTCTTCCATAAACATATTCATGGAACTTTTCACAGCCATAAACAGCCCCTAATGTCTCTTTCTCAATTTGTGCGTAATTTCTTTCTGCGCTCGTCATGGTGCGAGATGCATATGCAACAGGATACCACTCTGTGTCATGCTTTTGAAGAAGCACCGCTCCTAGGCCGGCTTTGGATGCATCTGTGGACACCTTTAACGGTTTGTCCTGATCGTAAAATTTCAAGACGGGCTCTCTGATCAGACTGTTCTTTAGCCACTCCCATTCTTTTGCATGCTCTGGCATCCACTGCCACCTTGATTTATTCTCTAGCAAGCTTCTCAGTGCTTTAGTGTTAGCTGAAAGGTTCGGGACAAATTTTCCCAAGCAGTTAACTAAGCCTAAAGCTCTTTGTAGGTCATTTTTGTCCTGTGGCACAGGCATTTCAGCTATTGCTCTGACCTTCTCTGGATCTGGTTGGACTCCTGCCTCAGACAGTTTCTCTCCCAGGTAGGTTATTTCTCTCACTCCAAATTGGCATTTGTTTTTGTTTAGTTTTAGTCCAGACTTTTGCGCTTTAGTGAGAACTATGCGCAGCCTTGCATCATGCTCCTCTCTTGTTTTGCCCCAGACTACGACATCATCAATAAAAACACCCACCCCATCTATTCCATCAAAGAGCTGCTGCACTGTCCTATGGAACACTTCAGGGGCGGAGCTTATTCCAAATGGGAGTCTCAAGAAGCAATGTCGACCAAATGAAGTGTTAAATGTGCACAACCTAGAGCTTTCCTCATCAAGCACAATTTGGTAAAACCCAGATGAAGCGTCTAGTTTAGAGAAGTAACATGCTCCACTCGTTGCACTTGTTATGTCTGATTTAGTTGGAAGCCTGTAGTGTTCACGCTGGATTGCCTTATTTAAATCTTTTGGATCTATGCATAACCTCAGATCTCCATTAGGTTTCTCAACAATGACCAGGGGGTTAACCCATTCGGTGGGCTCTTCAATTTTCCTGATGACCCCTTCAGTTATCAAAGAGTCTAGCTTTTCCCTGAGTCTCTTCTTAAGTGCGACAGGCACTTTTCGAGCTGGATGAACAACCGGTTCTGCATTATCTTTTAACCTGATTTTGTGCTCGCCTGGCAGACGTCCTATGCCTTTAAACACATCTGCGTATTCTTTCACCCAGTCTGTATGCGTAGCTCTGGTTGCAGTAGCCACTGTTTTCTCAATTTGTTTGTTTGCCGTCAATTTGTCTGCATCAATGACATTTATTCTCTTTATCAGTCCTAGCTGCTCACAGGTTTTTAAACCTAGAATAGCTTGTCTATTCCCTTCAACAAGCACAAATAGAGCATTCAATGTCCTATCATTTCTACTCAGACTAACTCTACACACCCCTTTAGTGGGTATCGGAGTGTCATCATACGTTCTTAGATTGATCTTTTTGTCTCTAACCTTGGGTTTGTTTTTCAGTCTTTTAAAGTCTGTTATTGGCAGCATGTTCACCTGCGCTCCAGTGTCCAGTTTCAGCGGGATGTGGGTGCCGTTCACATCCAGGTGAGCAATCCACTCATCCTTTGAAGCCGTCTCTGCCTCCTCTATTGCACCCACAAAGAACTCCATCTCCTCGTCGTCCTCTGGGTTGCCCTGCTTTTCCACGAGCTGCACTTTCTTCTTGGTGAAACAGCATTTGGCTAAGTGATTTTTCCCGCCGCATTTCCTGCAGTCTTTCCCGAACGCTGGGCACTGTTTCGGCGCGTGTCTCAGCCCGCACCTCTCGCAGTTCCTCCTCTCCTGCTGAGGCTGTTGTTTCGGTTCTCTTTCCTTTGCCGACGTCCTCGGTCTCCCGCGCTGGACTGCGTGCACTTCCACAGCTTCTCTCTCGTTGCCGAATGTCTTTATCTGCGCCTTCGTGCTCTCTGAAGCTTGGCAGATTTTAATAGCTTTTTCAAGCGTGAGATCTGTCTCTTTCAATAAGTGCATTCTCACTTTATTGTCCGGTACACCAATAACTATCTGGTCACGTATCATTGAATCACATAACGTGCCGAAGTTGCATGACTGACTTTTCAGCCGTAGGTCTGTGACGTACTTTTCTATCGGCTCGGACTCTTTCTGAACACGGTTCCTGAAAACATATCTCTCATACGTCTCATTCTTTCTCGGTGTGCAGTACTCTTCGAACTTTGCCATGACTATGTCGAACTTATCTTTTTGGTCGCCCGTGAAGTCAAACGTGTTGTACACGTCCAGTGCGCTGCGGCCTGCTACTGTTACCAACAGGGCTGTCTTCTGCTTGTCATCGACCTTCAATCCGATGGCAAGCACATACAATTCAAAACAATGTTTGAATACCTTCCAGTTTTCGTTGGCGTTTCCTGTCAACTTCAACTCCTCTGGTTGACGTATAAAGTTCATTTTTCAGTCGAGTTATTTCCCCCGGTACCATGTATTGACGAGACGTACTCACACCGTGTAGTTCAACATCCAAGTTTACTGGCAACTGCACTTCCCGGTTACATACACTTCAGCTAAGCAACTGGTGCCAACTAGTGGTAATGCTGATCATTACATCTCAATACAACAGTTACACACAGACACACACACACAGGTATAAACTTTATGTGAGTACAGCTACAGATACACACACACCAAAACATACATGCGTGCGTATGCACGCACTCCTCGACCACACACACACACAACACAGGTAACTTTATGTGATTACAGTTACAGACACACAGACAAACACACACACACACACACACACACACAGATAACTTCATGTGATTTCAGTTACACACATGCACACACACACACACACACACACACACAGGTGACTTAATGTGATTATGGCTCCTCAATATCAGTGCTCAGTGAAAGATGATCATGTGTCTGTCTGACTAGTTTGGTCGTGGGTTTGATTCCCATGTTGACAGAGATGGTACCCCCAGCAGTAGCCCCCCGTGGCCCTTTCAAAATTTCCCCAGAGGAAATGTTCTAGTTTTTTATATTCCTCCAAAATTTTGTCCCCTAACTCGTACAAATTATATATCAAAACGTGCAGTTCGATCGGGATCGGTGTGCTATTACTGTTTTCTACGGAATACGAATTTTTCACGATGTTAGTTGTGAAAAACTGTGCAAAATTTTGCATTGGAATGAATGGGACGGGCGAAAAAAAAGAGCAATCATTGGAGTTTTTCAAACGTCTACTGCTCAGGCATAGTTTCACCTAGAGACTTCATTTAAACTTTAAACTGTAGACACAAGTCTTGTGTATTGGTGTATTAATCCACATTTTGATTGGTCATATAGTTGTTGATCAATCACTGTTCAATGACCATGATCATTTTTGGAGAAAGTTTGAGTTTATAATGGGTGTGTATTGCATGGAATGTTCGTGTTAGAGTGGGTGACATCATCGGGTAGAGTGGGAGAAGTTGTCTGAAATTGTCTGAAACTTTTATCTTTCCACGCTCCTCCTGGCCACAATTTACACTCTGCATAAATGACTTTTTCCACAGTTGTAGACAAACTTGTTATGTCTCTGACAATGTGCTCATCAAAGCAGAGAGACTTACAGAATTTAAATTCTGAGCCTCTCAGTGCGGTCATGTCTCTCTCTGCTCCTCATTGACTCTAATACAAACTTTTTCTGAGAGAAGCAGAAAGGACCCCTGTTTTAAACTCGCATGTTTCTCCAAAATATTTACTATAGAAACACCAAAATCATATCACAGTGTTCAGGAAGTCCTTACGATGCCCACGGTCTGCTGTTTTTTCTGATAGGAGCTACCATTTTGTCAGTGTAAGCCCAAATGTGAGACCAGCGCAGAGAGAGAAAATCGCCCTTTTTCTCCACGTTTCTGGCTAGGGTGCCTCTGTCGTCATTGGCAACCGCCTCAAGTTGCCATGGCAACCTCTGAGCCTGGGGCCAGACCCCCTGTCTCCCATTGATTTATGTCAAGGCTCTGTCAAACACAACAACACACACCAACACACACTCCTCTACCACACACATGCACGCACACACAAACACACAGGCAACTTTATGTGATCACAGTTACAGATAGATACACACACACACACAAACACACACACACACACCACCACACATATGCGCGCACTCCTCTCCCACACACACACACACACATTACAGTTACACACATGTGTGTCATTACAGTTACACACACACACACACACACACACAGGTAATTTTATGTCATTACAGTTACAAGTACACACACACCAACACATATATGCACATGTATGCGCGCACACTCCTCACTCACACACACGCCTGACACACAACACACATGCGCGCATTTGCGCGCACTCCTCTCCCAAACACACAGATAACTTTATGTGATTACAGTTACACACATGCACACACACACACAGACACAGGTAACTTTATGTGATTACAGTTACAGATACACACACACCAAAACATACATGCGCGCTTATGCGTGCACTCCTCTCACACACACATACATAAACAAACACACAGGTAACTTCATGTGATTACAGTTACACATATATACACACACACACACACACAGGTGACTTAATGTGATTACAGCTCCTCAATATCAGTGCTCAGTGAAAGATGATCATGTGCCTGTCTGATTAGTTTGGTCGTGGGTTTGATTCCCATGTTGACAGAGATGGTAACCCTGGCAGTAGCCCCCCGTGGCCCTTTCAAAATTTCCCAGAGGAAATTTTCTAGTCTTTGTTTTGATTGCTTTTTTGTCATGGTAAACTTATAGTATCGGAGCTACTCACAACCCAACCACTCTGGTTGCCATCTTGAATCGACCTCCTAAAGCTGTGTTCGAAATTGTCCACTCATTCACTCACTCCTTATTCCCTGCGTTTGTGTATATGAATTTTGTATATGCGCTACATAGAGAATGACGAAAGGAGATTTCAGACACTATACCGGAATTTTCTGCCCATGGGTGCGTCAGCAGATGCACTAGATACTCCTGTGACGTTAGAGGATGCGCCATGCATCGTGGAAACAAACCGGACCGGATAGGACCATTTAAGGATGTGATTCTGCATGGTGGTTGTGTTTCTTGATCAATAAATTGATGATATATCATTGGTGTGGAAGTTTGGTTTGGTCAGTTACTGTTTTGTTTCCCATCATGAGCTGTAATAGCTCGCAAATGTGCATGCACGAGCTATAAGCTACTTAGCATGAGCGAACTAAGTGGCTATTAGCTTAGCTCGCAAGCTACTGGCTAGTTTGAAAACGGTTGTGTCTTTATTTGATGAAAAATGGTACCAGTTATTGTTTAGATGTTGCACAACCAACTCCTGCTTCTCAGGCACTCAATTTAATTCTCAATTTAATTAACTATTTTTTGATTCACTGACGTCAACTGGAAAATAACTGAAAGAAATCTTATCAAACATGTTAGCTAATACAGGGATTCCCTATTGGCACAATTAACGTGAATGAATTATTTAGAATGTTGAATGACCGCATTGCATTGTGGTATACAGGAGAACAATGTAGTGTACACAGGGATATAATACATCTATGAGTGTACATTGCTTGCTCACTGAATTTTGCTATGCATTGTGGGTATTTTATAGATCACTATATAGTGGATGAAACTGACCACAAAGAATTTGAACAACACTACAAAATAGTGAACAAACTATGTAGTGCACCATATCCGTGATGGGGGCAATTTTGAACACAGCTTTTGTCAGTATCCGTTTCATTCGGAATGAGGACATACACGTCATATTACCATGGTGTCACGTGACCTATTTGGGAGGCCACGCCATTTTAAATTTACAAGCTATTGGTTGCCATGGGTGACAGCAGTACGTAGACCACTCGGTCAGGCATGCAGGAAAGAGCCGTATAAATACGAATATGAATTACTTTATTAATCTCCAAAGGGAAATGCATTTGTCTGTCAGCTCATCTACCATTTGGAGAAGAATTTAAAGCTTGATTCAACTAAATAGTTCTACAAACACCCAGACATTGCTGGGAGAAAAGGAGCTCAACTTTTCAAATTAAATCAAACCTTAGTGTCACTTTATTCTCACCAAGGTAAGAACAAAGGGAAAAAATTGTTGTGTCAAGCCCATTCACATTCACAACATGCAGACCAAGTTCATTCAGCACGTATTCCGAGCCTACAGGGGGCAACCATCACCACCATCCCCATCATCACCATCATGACACAGGAAGAGGAAGGTTGGCAAGGTGCTCTGTTCATTCTCTCGCCTGCTGCTGAAACAATAGCCACAACCACAGCTCAGTGTTCAATCCCAAGACGCAACTGGTAGGACAAGCACTTTATTTTGTTTACTTTAATGCTTGGACTTAGTCATCAGTTGATCATAGAAACTTACTTTAAGTATGTAAATTATTACTTTAATCATTTTGCATAGTTATGATTGGCACTTTAATTATTGACTGTTGACTGTTTGTTTGGAACCCAAGACTAATTTAAATGACTTTGATCATTGGTTAATTAACATTAATTTGAAAATTAATATGTATTCTTTATTTTTTATCTTAATAACATTTATTCTTTAGAAAAGCCTTATGTGAGTTTGATTTTGGTTTGAGAAAAAAAGTAACATTTATTCATTGGAAATTTGTGAAAAATGTTGAAACTAATGCATATCTTTTGTTTGTTTGTCTTTAAGGTTTTCAACCTACCCCCACTAACCCCACTACCTATGCTACCTATGCTATCTGCTATGCTACGCTACCTGCTATGCTAGTCTACTCCATTCCATTCTCCATCCCATTCAACAAGAAAATAAAAAATCAAGGAATGAGAATCATCGAGTTGTCCTTCGCGTTTCGGATGAGCAAGCCATTTCTCAAGTTTGGGCAGAGTTGTGGTTGAACTTCAAAAATCAAACAAAACACACAAAACTTGACAAAATGTTTCTTAGAGATCAGTAAAATTACAGTTTTGTTATCATCATTTATCATCTTGTAGACAAATAGCAGATTACTCCTTTTTCTGATATTGAGGAACTGTAATCACATTAAGTCACCTGTGTGTATGTGTGTGTGTGTGTGTGTGTGTGTGTGTGTGTGTGTGTGTGTCCATGTGTGTAACTGTAATCACATAAAGTTACCTGCGTTTTTGTGTGTAACTGTAATGACAATAGTTTGAAGAGTTGAAGTCTACTAAAATACATTGGAAACTGACAGCAGAAAAACATTGTAAGAGATAGATAGATAGATAGATAGATAGATAGATAGATAGATAGATAGGTCTGTTTGTATGTGTGTGTGTCAGCATTCACCCTAATAATAATAAGTATAAAGATTCAAATAACAATAGTGTGAATGCTGAAAGCATTCACCCTAAAGATTCAAAGAACAATAGTGTAAATGCTGAAAGCATTCACCCTAATAATAAGAAAAAACACACAGTATAACAATAGTGCCTCTGTGCCTTTCCCCTGGCCCTAATAACTAGGAAAAGCATTCCCAAGAAGGGAATGCGGGTGAATGCTGAAAGCAGCTGAATGACATTGCTGAAGCAATGCTGAATGAGCTGAAGAAATTGTTAAAACAACGCTGAATTAGCTGAAGAAACAGCTGAAGTAATATTGAAAAGGCTGATGCTAAAGCTGAAACATATAATTTGTACAAGTGCTAACATAGCTTAAGCAATAAGTGATTTTGTATGAAATGGCTAGCAATTATTTGAATTGCTGAAGATTAGTATGAAGAGTAGGTTAGCTGAAGAAATGAGCTAAAGTAATGCTAAATTAGTTGAAGAAGTTTCTGAGGATGAGAATGTTGAAAAGGCTGACACTATAGCTGAAAACTATAACTTGCACTCTGAGTGATGAATGACTTTAGAAGGGCTAAAAGCCGTAGAAACTTTAAAGAGGCAGAATAAAATGCAGTAGAAATTGTAAATTAAAGTGTAACAGTTTGAACATTTAAAGTAAATATATAAATATAAAAAGAGGAGAGGAGAATAGAGAAGAGAATAGTGGAGAGGACAGTTGAAGGAGAGGAAAGGAGAGGCAAATGATAGAGAGGAGAACAGAGGATTGAAGGAGAGAATAAAGGAGAGGAGAGGACAATAGAGGAGATCAGGAGAGGAGAATAGAGGAGAGGAGAGAAGGAGAGGAGAATAGTGGAGAGGAGGACAGGAGAAAGAGAGGAAAGTATAGGAGAATAGAGGAGGAGGAGGAGAAAGAAAAGAGGAGAAGGAGAAAAGAGAATGGAGGATAGGTATGAAAAAAAACATTGAGAAATGAATTGTTGGAAATAAGGAAAAAAAGTTTAAATCCTTCAAGGTTGAAGTTGAAGAGGTAGAGAAGCCAAAAGCCAGGACATGAAGAAGCTCAAAATCCTGAAGTCTCCATTAGGAGAACAAACTGAAATGTATGAAATAGAAATAAATTGTTGGAAGTGTCTAAAAATTCTTCTCAAAGGTTTAAAATCATTGAGAGGCTGATTAATGACCTTTAAACCCATGTGTGTGCGTTTGTGTGTGTGTGAGTGAGAAAGAGACAGAAGCCATTTCTCAATATGCGTTCTTCTCTACTTCTGTTCTTGTGGACTTGAAAAACGTCATCAGGGTCAGACCAAGTACTGTTCCAATTCAAAAGTTTACATCTCGCTAAGTACGGTCAAATATCCCAGATGTGTTCTTGCCCCGCCCATTTCATCAGGGATGCATCGGTGGAAACTTGTATGGACTTTTGGGAGGATCGAAATTATACAGATTTAGGGTCACAAAATGTAGTTATATTTTGTACGATAATTGTTATAACTTAAATCTATGTTGTGATTGATTCATTACTGCAGCAGGTAGTTTTTGCTTAGATGTTTTCGGAGATCATACTCTGATAGCTGCTAGCAAGTTGGCCCGGTTGCTTAGCATTACTGCTACCCCTCTGATTAGAGCCGTGACCATCTGAATTCAGCCACTGGTTGTGTATTGTTGTAGTGGTAAAACATGACCGTACTCTGTGCATTTAATGAGAAGGTTATGTGATATTGGACTAATCGGTCCGCCTTAGGGGAGAGGATTCCTTCAAGGGACAGCTGAGGAAACCCGAGCCCTGATCGTGTGGAGAGTGGCCAATAGGCCCCTTTCGTCCCCTCTCCGTTTCCTTGGGTCATCCTCAGTGACGGGGACCTCCGCCATCTCTTCCTCCTCTTCCGCCTCCTCCTCCTCCTCCAGGATGTTGTCAGCTTCAACACAGATGTTGTGGAGGATACAGCAAGCACCAACCACCTTTGGAGCGAACAGAGGCCGGATCTCAAGGGCCCTCAAAAAGATTGAGCGCCACCTTGTCTTGAGGACCCCAAAGATGTGCTCAATGATGCTGCATGCCCTTGCATAGTGCCTGTTATACCGGGCTTCAACTTGGCCTATTCAAATTCAAAAGGAAAATGTATAGTGTATTTCAAAGTCACCAAATAATCTGTGTGTGTGTGTTTTCTTACTTGGTACAGGCTGGCAATACAGGGCCTTGTATCAGCTAAACCTACATAATATAATAGTTTAACATAATTTAACATAACATAATTAACCATAATGTCACTCAATTTTTCAAGTTATCCTTTCTTTTTGAGAGAGGTGGTATCAAATACCAGAAATACCTCAGTGTACATTTAAACAGTACAGTTAAACATGTTAAATCACAGCGGATGAAATATATCAGCATCAGAGGGAGTATTACTTGAGTGGTATATTGATTATTAACAAGCCAGATATTGATTTAAATGGGTAGGAAATGTAATCCATTGACAATCCAGACTGCCCCTGAAGAGTTTCACTCTTTTGAGGACTCCAATGTCCATGTGTTGGACAGAGAAGACAGATGGTTCGTGAGAGGAGTAAAAGAAGCCATCTATGTCCACTTAGAGAAACCGTCTTTGAACAGAGGTGGTGGCCTAAGACACCACCTATCAGCCACCTACAAAGCAGTCCTGGGAGCTCTCCCCAGGAAATTTAAACCCCACACTCACCTGGGGACATGTGACTCAAAGGAATCTCATGAAAATCAGGAGTGATGACTCCTGACTCCTGACTCCATGACTCCGCCACTCGCCCTTTATATAGGCCACTTTCCATTTATATAGGCACACATTTCTGATATTCTATATTAATATTCACATTATATATAATATACAACATACAAATGAAATGGGGATGGTTTTATATTGTGTTTGCATTTTATTTAAACCAGGGAAAATTATTGGAAGTTGTAATGCCGAAACCAGCGATGGTGTTGATGATGACGTCATCGAGTATGTTCCTGTTTCAATTGCAGGAAGAGCATCCTGTATGCTCCCGTCCTTGGAGAGTTTGTTCTTTCAATTGAACTTGCCAAGTCCAGACTCGAACTTGGCATATTTGGTATTGAGAAACAGCTAGAGAGAGAGAGAGAGAGAAAAAGAGTATGTGTGTGCTCAGAGATTGCCATGGTGACTTTAAATGCTTGGATGAGAAAGGGGTCCATGAACCCCTCAACCACATACAATTTAAGACAAATCTGTACTTAATATGAGCAAAAATGTTACATTCTAAGAACCTTAAGACCTTCCTGAACACGGACATGTTACTTTGATGTTTCTAGAGTAAAAATTGTTGATTTTATCACGAGTTAGAAACAGACAACATTTCTGCTTTTCTCAGAAAATCAGCTCCTACTTTTGTATGGGAGTGAATGGGCAACAGGGAAAGATCTAGCTGCACTCAGAGGCTCACAGTTCAAATTCTGTAAGTCTTTCTGTTTTTTTGCAAACATTGTGAGAAAGAGGATAAGTCTGACTACAACTGTGGAAAAAATCATGTGTGTAGAGTGTAATTTGTGCAAAAATGTGTAAAAATTGTTGAAAGTGTCGCAAGCGTCGCAAGTTAGAAACAGGGGAAAATTCTGCTTTTCTCAAAAAACGAGCTCCTACTTTTGTATGGGAGTGAATGAGCAGCAGGGAGGCATCAGGCTGCACTCAGAGGCTCCCAGTTCAAATTTTGTAAGTCTCTCTGCTGTTTTTGTCACATTACGAGACACAACAAGTTTGACTACAACTTTGGAGAAAATCATGTGTGTACAGTTTAATTTGTGGCCAGGAGGACGAGAGCAAGAGAAAAGTTTCAGACGATTTTTAGACTCTCTCCCACTCTAGCTGATAATGTCACCTCACTCTAGCCCTGAACATTTCGCGCAATACACACCCATTATAAATTTGAATTTTCTCCAAAATTTGAATGATTTTTAAATTGTCATAAATCAGAAACTGTTGAAGATATCAATAAGTTGAATAAGAGATGAATAGTTGAAACTTTTGTGAACGTTTTAAAGGTTGAATGAAGTCGAAGTAGTAGAAGTAGTTGAAGTTCAAAGAAGCAGAAGAGTTTGAAGAATGTTTCAATGCATTCCTATGGGGAAAAAAATCAGAAAAAGTTAGATATTTTAAAAAGTATAAATAGTATTTAAGAGAAAAATAATAGCACACCTGTCCATAAAAAGGTGCACGTTTTGATATGAATTGTTGAAATAGCACAAATTATGAAGCAGTAGTTAGTTACCGAAAAAGGGAAGAATCTGACAGAATAATAAGTAGTAAAGAGAAAAAAATGGCCGACCGAGGAGCTCCGGGAGCACCGGTTCCCATGCTTTCAGCATTCACCCTAAAAATGAAACATTATAGTTTACTCAAATATATGAATATATATAATAAATTGACAGCTTGAAATCACTGTTGAACAAATATTAATAAAGATGAAGCAATATCTGAGGAGTAAAAGTAGAACCTGTAAGCAGGAGGTTGAATGACATAAAAAGGTGGAAAATACCTGTTGTTAAGGATAAGTGTAAAATATTGTGTGAAAATATATAGACATATGAATGAAAAACGTGAAACTCCTAAAATGGGAGTTTTGTGTGAGATGGTTGGAAATTACTTGAATTATTGAAGATTAGTATGAGAAGAGTTGAAATCTGCAGCTATACCTGATAGTAAGGAAAACTGATGAGATGAACTAGCAATAACATAGCTCAAGCAATGGCTGAGAAAAGTTCAAATAGTAGAACGTGTAAGAAGGAGGCTGATGTTGCATGAAATGGCTGGAAATAACTTGACTTGTTGAAGATTTGTATGAAGAAATTAAAAAGTTAAAATCAAATCAAATATATTTAAAACTGACAGCTTAAAAACATTGTTGGACCATCAGATGAAGCAATATCTGAGGGGTATAAGCAGAACGTGTAAGCAGGAGGCTGAATGACATAACATGGTGGGAAAATACCTGAATTGTTTAAGATAAGACAATGTGTGAAAATATATAAACATATATAAGTGGAAAAATGTGATACTCTTAAAATGGTTGAGAGATGGGCTGAATTGTTGGAAATAATGAGAAAAAGCTTAAAACCTTCAAAATAAAATGTAAGGGTTGAAAATGTGGGAAAAACCAAAAGTCAGGACATGAAAAAGCTCCAAGCAGTGACACACAGGTATTCTCCTCAACAACATGAGCAGGACCAAGACTCAACTCCTCCTGTGATAGCGTGGGTTTTTCTCTGGGAGCACTGGTTCCCAAAGACAAAACAAACAAACAACAGCAGAACAAATAATAATAAAAAAACTACAGAATAAAAATGTTCAGTCGTATATTTTTTGAAACTCTGAATGAACTGAATGGTGAATGAAGATAAGAAGTGTCCTGACATGACTTATTTGATTTTACAGTGTTTATTTAGCTTATTTGCAATGTCAACCTGCGGAAAAAAAAGAAAGGAGGAAACAGCGGAGTGAAATCAAATATTCTCCTTGATAAAAGCCATGAAGGAGAAAAAGGAGATAATCTGCTATTTTTCTACAAGATTTCTATACCTGGTGGTTCAGACAAAGCTGTATGATGCTATTTATGTGGGAAATGAAATAAAATGTATCGGATGGATGGATGATCAGGTCGCTATTTTTAGGGTTGGAGATAAATTCCAGTTAATCCCAAAGGTCCAGACCAGTTATACTCCTCATCAAATTGGAAAAAATACCACCGCATGCCTGTAACCTGGTCTATGCACCGCTGTCGCCCATGGCAACCGATAGCTTGTAAATTCAAAATGGCGCAGCCTCCCAAATAGGTCACATGACACCGTGGTAACATGACGTATGTCCTTATTCCTAATTGGCCAAACGTGTTATGAGTCAGAGATATATAAATGAAAGTGACTTGACTGGACAGATGGATGTAAACAACATCTTAGCTAGCAGCAAAGTAGGTCAGGTTGTAACTGAAAATGAAAAAATCAGATCAGATGACTACTAACGAGGGGCCTTTTCCAAGTCAGACTATAAAGACCTGTATTATCTATCTGTGTCCCTGCTTTGTCCCTCAGCAGGTGGTCACAGTCATGTCCTCTCCAGAGATTGCCTCCCTCTCTTGGGGCCACATGAAAGTGAAGGGATGCTCCTCCAGCTATAAGGACTGTAAGGTCTGGCCCGGAGGCAGTCGGGCCTGGGACTGGAGAGAGACTGGAACCGATGTGAGTGGAAACACAATCACTCAGAATCTTACACTGACTTGCATCCATTTCTTCGACACTTGGTCTAACATTACTACCTGCTGAACCCTAACCTTAAAATAACCTCAGCTGTAAATGTTATGATTTGTCATTTTCTTGTTGCCATAACGAAGACAAGTCATCTGAATGTGACTGTTTTAACAGATGTAGGTCACCACATCATATGTAACAGTTTATTGCTTTTCCCACTGCAGCACCACCCAGGAGTTCAACCTGCTGACCTGGAGGAGGTGCTGAACAAAGGGGTTGACTTGCTTGTTATCGGCAGAGGCATGACTGAAGCTTTGCAGGTAGAATCCTCCTACACACATTCCAACGAGTTCAGTCAATTCATCTAGTAAAATTAGACTTCGGTTTGATATGACACATTACATCACATCGCAGCAGTTTATGTGACTGTTTTTCGGGCCTGACATGGTTGCATGGACAGGTGAGAGTTATTGTTTTATTAAAGTGGAAGTGAGGGTTATGTGCATATGTAGGTTTAATTTATGTTTTTCATTTTGTGCCTCATCATACTCTCAGCCCAACACATAATTCCTGTAATTAATGTGTATAAAATGAAGGTAGCATTTAGCTAGGATTGTCACAGGTCATTTTTGATTTGTCATTACTTACTGGATATTGTGATTGTATTATAATTTTAAAACTTCATTCACGCCTTGAGTATAAAAATCAGTTCCAAGTGCTTTCTGTTAAAAAAGACTTTCCTTCTTAAATGTCCTGTGTGGACATGATTCCAGAGTCTGTGTTGCCGTCTCCTCTCAGGTTCCCTCCTCCACTTTGGACTTTGTGAAGCAGAAGGGTGTGGATGTCAGGGTCTTCCAGACAGAGAAGGCTGTTGCTGAATACAACCAATTGGTGGGAAAGGGAGCCAAGGTGGGTGGTGTCTTCCACTCCACCTGTTAAGGATGTCCCTCACTTTGCCACACCAAGTGAGATGACCTACAGAAGATGGGGGCCGGGGGAGTGAATTGTGGTGTAGTATGGCTCTTTTTTGCCAGATGTGTGTCTGGGCTCATGCCTTTCTCTGCTTGCTTACAACCAGTGGTAAGACTGGAACAGCATTATTACTACTTTGCTAATCACAGGGCACTCTTGTTTCAGCCCAGGCTGTGTTAGCTGCACTGTAGAAGAGCACAGGGAACTTGTATGATAGTAGATAAGTGGAGAAGAGCACTTCACATTGCCTCTGGATGAAGACATCAGATCTGTTTGCCAACTGTTCTCCCAACAGGAACAAGTTCAGTTTTGTCCTTAAGGTCATTTTAATGTTTAATTGAAGATGACATACACATACATTATTTTACGTTTGACAGCTTTTTTAAAGACAGATGGTGATGTCAAGATTATAAATATCCAGGCTTTTTTTCATGAGATGAACATGTATTGCTGCCGGTGTGCTGCAGAAAATAAAATTCGAGAACAAGTCATCTCTATCACATTTGTCTTAAGACAGAACTGCAGAGTACAAAAATATTCCTTGAAAAAAAACACACAAATGACTTTTATGTTTGCCATTCACTGGCGATAGTTTTAAAACAAGGTTAGATGATTTCAACTTTTGTGTTCAGTTTTGAATTGCTCAGTTATTCTGAAGAGAAGAGTGAGATGACTCAGCTGATATGAATTCACTCAACATAGCTCACACAGAGTTTGGTTTTGTTAGCGCCTGGCAGGTTTGGGCATGATGTAGACTTTGACTGGCTTGCTGAAGGGGATGGTTCCCTCGACAGCAGTCTCTGGTGGTGGGATGCTGTCGATGCTGTCGCTCCATCCCTGCTTACAGGCTGGAGAGGAGAGGGATGTTGAGGAAGAGCTGTAGGCCAGCAGGAGGCGCACCTCAATCTGAGATGGCTCTGAGACAGACAAGGAGGAGAGTCACTGTGAGGGTGTGTCTCTATGGATCTACAGAGAGAGTGTTATTACCTTTCAAAGCCCTATTAAGAGTAAATAGGAAACAGGAGCAGAATGTGTCAAACAAATATCAGAGGTAAGTCTGATCCACACCTGTCCATGCAGTGTGTGAGAGGTAGACCTGTGTGATGAGTCTGTGTCTGCCAGGTCCAGGTTTCCTTAAGTCTCCAGGTTTAGGATGGATCACATGACTCTGGCCATCTGGATACAGAACCTATAGGCAGCAGGTGATTGAGCAGGCATGTAAGGCTTATATTAAAGCAACACAATGAAAGATTTACTCAGTGCTTCTGGTTGAGAAGGACAACTGTCTGGTACCTTTGCAGTAAAGACTGTGTGCTTTATGAGCATCCCCACAGTACATGAATTTGTGGACAGAGCCGGTGCTGGAGGAAAGCAAAGAGTGTTTTGTCGGAAGAGTTGAAGAAAAAGTGATAAAGTGATTGAACATGAGCCAAACACAGATTGGACTGGTGTTGTAAAATTTTCCAACTCCCCACCAGAATCTCACTCCCCTCGTCAGAGTTACAGGAAGAGTTAGAGTTTGTTCAAGCACAAGCCTGGTCTCCCTGCGCCTCTCACCTCTCACCCTCTGTCAAAACTCTGTCTAGGCTCATAGTCCATCACTTTCTTGCTGTTATTTCTTTGCCTTCTCTGACAAAACCCTCTTTGCTTTCCTCTGACACCAGCTCTGTCAACAACTACGTCCTGTGCTTCCCCAGGGATGCTTGTAACGCAGGTTGCACTCTTCATCTTCACACCTTTGCCTTGAAATAGCTTTTCTTAAATACTGCCTTGGCCTGACATGGGGCTGCTGCTAAACTTGACATCTGTAGCTTTATATATAAATAGCAGACAGTCTTGTGATCTTTCTCAGATAAATAGTCAGTGCCCCCAGAATGCATCGTCCCTTTGGCATTGTGTAAGCACTGCAAGTCAAAATGTTTAGATGTTTTGTTACTATGGCAGAGGACCATTGAAATATGTCCACCTCATGTCCACTTCTCAGTCTTAGCCCAGTCCTTCATTGACAGTGGTTGCTGTACTAGTTTTTTTTGTCTAGCTAACAGAGCACAATTGTGTATAAAACTGGGAAAAAAAAAAGTTTTGACATCACTCATACTGCGAAGGAAATTGTAACCATTTTTTTATTCACACACATAAATCAATTTGTCAAATGTTCCAACAGATTCATATATGGTATTCATGGTATTATGTTCTTGACTTATTTTGACAATTGACAATTGGAAAGAACTATTGTGCATGTGATGACTTATACAATGACATGATGCTGACATGTTTTGGAGAGCACAACCATTAGACTGAGAGTCAACAATCAGTTTAGATCAATGAGATCTGTTCACTTGGAAACTGTGCTAACTATAGGCTAACTGTGCTTAATCATTTGCAAAGATGTACTGAGACATTTGCAATTTGATGAAATGAATGAGAAATTAAATTCTGTTGTGGCCGATTGCCAAGTGGTTTGGAGGTTTGTCCCTGTTATTTTGAGACATTTCTGTTTCAAGCAATGAGCCAAACCAATGGAGAAAAACTGTAATAGAATCCTTATGTCCTTGAATTGATGGATTTGCTAAATGTCATTATCTACAATCAATTGTGTGATACGTGTCACTATCTGTATTCATTCTGTCCCTTTGATGAGGGTGTTTAATTTTTTTTTTTTTGCCTTTATTTCAAGAGGACAGGTGGAGAGAGACAGGAAATGGCGAGAGAGTGGGAGTGACACAGAAAAAGACCACCAGCTGGAATCGAATCAGCTTCAACCTCTATTGAAGGGGAGCCTGCTCTACCCAGTGAGCTATGCCTTGCCCCCTTGATGAATGCTTGCATAATATGATGCTGAAATACCGAAGGAACTCTGTGTCACTTGCACATTGAGGCTCTCAGTCATATTGTGCCCAGCCACCTCCCTTGCCTTGTTAACAGCAGCAGTGTTTCCTGTTCTTGTGGTACAGTCCTTATATACATCACAAATCCAACCAAACCAAACAACCTTTAAACAAACGTATGGCCCAACACAGAAGGGCAAACTCCTCAGGTCCAGTCTCAGCTGTCTACTCCCATCTAAAGGAAAAGGCACACTCCTTTGAAGACAGCAATGTCAAAATCTTGGACAGGGAGGACAGATGGTTTGAAAGGGGAGTCAAAGAAGCCATCTATGTAAAAGTGGAGAAGCCATCGCTAAACAGGGGAGGGGGTCTGCGACACCATCTATCCCCCATTTACAATGTCGCCCTTTCATCTGTACCCAGGAGAGTCAACAACTTAACCTCAGACGACTCTCAACGATCATCATCCACCAGGGGTTCACCTGACCCTAACGACTGTCGTTCACACGAGACAACAACAGGGGCACATGAGCCTAACGACTGTCGTCCACATGAGACCACAACAATGGTCAGGTGAAACCTGTACTTTCACAGGTACTTTGGTGGACCCACCCACAAGAGGTTAAATACCTGGGTGCTACTCCACTTTCTTGGCCAGACTAGTGCGGACTAGAGAGACCGAGGCATAAGAACTGATGAAGCCGCTTGGATAAGAGGCAAAACGTCTTCCACAGACAAATACAAGTCCAGTTGCCTTCCATTCAATTTGAGAGAGAGACAACAATGACCTGGATGAATGAGAACATTCACAGACATCACAAATCTCCATAAGGAGTGTTTGCTCTGATGTGGAGAATGTTTTGGTGTGGGTTACCTTTGCTTTGGACCATTTTATGATATTTTTGGTACTCGACTGGTATAGGCTTGTAGAGGTGAGGCTTGAATTAGCGTCAAGTGGAGCTAGCTGATCTCCCTTGATGGAACGGGTCGGGGCTGGGTTTGGAGTTTGCGCTAATTCAAATTTCAAGATTACACCATAGTCTGGATGTTCTTAGTGATGTTGATGGAACACCCCCTAGTAGTAGTACTAATAGTTTGTTTGGTCCCACTTCACAGTAATAACACAACTAACTGTATTGAAGAGCTCAGCACCATTTTAACGAGATGAAGATGGTGAGTGAGGTTGAGTGAGGTTGAGTGAAACCCAGAGAATGAGGTTGGTTATTTACTGACCTGCACTTTCACACTGTTCTGTGGATCTTGGACGTGCTCTAGCGTTGCATCGATGTCTAGTGCCACCACCAGGCCTGATGTGAACCTCAGTGGATTGTCAGACTCCCCTGTTGGCTCTATGATGGTGGCTGTTGCCCGATGGATCTGTTAGCCGGACAGCAAATGTTGTCAATAAAACTATAAATCACTGCTGCTGGATGAAAGGTCTTTAACAGTAAACAACTTCTATGGATCAAACATTCAAACTCATGCCATGGTGTGCTTGACAGCCTGGAAGTTCAGTTCCAGTTCTTGTGTATCTATCACACCTGTTCAGGTAGTTTGACCTGCAGCAGGCCACTCTGTCTGAGCGTTGTCTGGAGAATCTTGACCAACTCAACTGGTTTACAGGATGACAGCCGTGGCATCAGCTCCAAAAGCTTATCCACAAAACTGTCCTGGAGGTGAGGCAGCTCTGTCAGAAACAGCCTGAGGGAGCAGAAAACCCAATAAGGACAAACACTATGCAGTGCAGACCTTTCTTTAAACTATGGCCTGATGGCGATTCATTGCTGCCTTTTATTTATTTTTATTTTATTTTATTTATTACATTAAAGAATATGCTGGGGATGTATTGTTGTTTGTCATTTTAGCTTTTTCAATTTAATTTCCTTTTCTATTTGTGTTTCTTTTCTATTTTTTTTTTTTACTTTAAAGTGCTGTGTTGCTTTACAAATGAATGTGCCAGGGTTGATCAGAAAAGCAATACTGTCAATCTGGACTGTTCCGACTCACATGTTGTTCAAACAACTTAAAACAAGGTGTTGAAAGAGTTTAAATGACAGATGCACAGACACACACAGATGAAGAAGATATTACCTCTGAAAAGACTCAACATCCTGCAAAAACTTCTCACAGCTACTGATAAGAGGATCAAACCTGAAGACAGTTGACAAACACATCTACATTGAGTGACGTTGTGTGTACACAGATGTCATCCACATTAAGTCTTCAGTGTGTGTACTGACCCTTGCCTGGTACGAGCAGTCAGGACCAGCTGCAGGGCTTTGGCCTGTAGGCGAACATGATGTATAGTGGCCACTTGTCTGCTCTCCAACCCAAAGTACAGAAACTCCAGCTTGTAGGTCTCCTCTAGAATCTGCAAACACACAATAGAAAAAAGTCATGCAAAGTGACCTATGTGAAGCATAGTTGAGGTGATGCCAACACATGGGAGTGCTGACCTGCTGAGCTGCGGCTGCGGCTGTGACATTTTGTTTGGGGCAGAGAGGGACGGCCATGTTCCACAGCTTCTCCTGCAGAGCCTGAGGAACCATAGCAAAGGTCAAACATCCTCACCTTGAGACTCCTCTTCAGTTCCCCTAAGCTCTAGGTACAGGTGTCCTCTCCCACAAAATGTTTGGAGCATTTTCACATGATGTTCAAACTTATAAGAATAGATAAAACACACACAAACGCCTACCTTGATGAGCAGCAGTTGGCAGTGCAGGTATGTGGCACAGAAGTCAGCCGCTCCAGCAAGCTCTGTCTGCAGTTCACCCAGCCGCTGCAGGTCTCTGACAGACATGCAGGACACAAAACTTCAAACTGGTCCATTCACCAAATCCACTTTAAATTTAATAAGTATAAAGATTTGAATAACATTAGTGCTTTCAGCATTCACACTAAAAAATAATAAAACAAAAACTCCTGCCCATTTTTCAGGCCCTGAAAATCACCCATTACACTCAAAACACTGATCATATATTAGTGTGTGCTTTTTCTTTCTGACCTCTGAAAAGTGAAGACCAATACTGCTAACACAAAGAAAACAAAGACCAGAGCCTTTTTTTTGTTGCTTGCAAACTTACAGAATCCTCTCAGACATTTCTGGAGCTCCCACATAAAATATGTGGTGAATAAAGTCACAATTATCCAGGTAAAATATGAAGGAAACGCAGGGCTCTCTGTGTGTGTTTGTATACCGTATGGTGAAATCCAGCAGGTCCTGAGCTCCAGGTGCTTCCAGGTTCTGGATGGTGCTGACCCTGTTGAGACTCTGCTGGAGAAAAAGCTGGGCTGATTCCACAGAACCTGAACCACATCCCGAGTCCACTGAGTCCAGACCATACACCTGCTTCCTGCCTGGCAACTAAGAGACAGGGATAGCTCCAAGTGAGACAGTGAATATTGTGTGAAGGGATGAATGTGTGTGACTGCTGTTTTTTTAATTCTTTGTTTTTTCTTGATCACTGACTACTGCCTCAATGCCAGCTTGACCCTTGGGAATACTGAAGCTTGATTCCGTTTTAGGAATTCAACCTGGACAACAGGAGCCTGGTTCCAGTTTTGACCTGTCTCACTGACTCCCTAAACACCCAGGAACCACTGGGTTTAAGTTTGCAGTACCGAACACTACAGACCAAATGTACAGCATCAATGCTAAGATTTAGGATTGTGTTTCACTAAGTTGTTGATGTGTTAACATTATTGTCACTAGTTCTCTGTCTATTTGTTGAAAAGTCCTGAAAGAGCCAGAGAACCATTTCTATATTTCAATAATCGATTAATCAATTGACTTTTTTTTAGGGAACAACCCTGTAGATTCTCTTGTTTCAGCTCATAAATTGATAAAATTAGCTGTTTTAATTGTCTCGTGTGATCATCTGTTTGGTGATCTGTGATCTGAACGTGTCAGTGTCAATATCGCCATGACGGCCTACTTGACCTAGTTGGGAATACTGTAGTGTGTCAGCTCTCACTCTCAGTGGTGGTACAAGGTGTGACAGGCTGTCCCTCAGGTAGGCGTAGTGTCTGAAGGTGTGATCAGAGAACAGTGCCGGCATGGTGGGGCACGACCTGGCAGCATTGAACACCAACACCAGCACTGCAATGTCTAAGAGTAACAACCAGAGTCAAGGAGGAGAGACAGGTCTAGAGGTCAGGAGTCAATGTCCCACTGAAGCACTGTGACAAACACAGAACAAAATATTCAACCAGCTTAAATCAGATATGAAGACTGGATCAAGAAAATCAGTTAGTAAGATGTGTGAGTGATGAGCATCACTGCTGCGCTTTGCAGCCACTTAAGAAGTCTGTTCCAGACTCTAAACAGGGGTAAGGCTCACACTGAAATCCTTCTAAGGTGTAAACAAACAGCAACTTGATGTTGCTTCAGTTTTCTTTTCTACAATGTGAAAATTGTAAAGCTCAATAAATCAGAATGTGGCGGGAGGCTGTTTTCATTTTAAAAATGTAAAAATGTTATTTCTTTTAAATATCTGGCTGAGCTCAGAAATAAAATGTCAAATGATATCTTAGTTGCTTTTTGTGATTTGGTATGAATGGAAGTGTCTGTGTTTAATCATCTTATACGGGTCCTCCTGGTCCTTGAACCCACTCCAATCAAAATGGTATCATAGACTTTGTTGTTTGATGTCTGCAGACATCAAATTGTTGTCCATTGTAAGTAAAGGTCACATTTGTATTGTGGTGAGGGTTGTGATTTACACCCTCATCAATACTTTACTCTGCAGTCACAGAATATAATATGGAAGTAACTGCCATCTTTTAGTGCTGAGCTACCAAATGACAGACCCATGACAACAGTGCAAATCTTGGTTGTACTGGTGTTTATGTATTTATAGGCTGAGGCTCAGAATAGTCATAAGCTGCTGCATGTTATTAACTACTCAGTCACTATAAATTTACAATTGAAAAAAGGAAAGCAGGAGCTTTCATGTATGTGTGTGTGTGTTTTAAGGTTTTTCAGGCATGTGAAGGATACAGGCTGGGTCATCCATATCAGGCTCTGGGGTGTCAAAATATGGGTGTGTGCTCAGCAGTTCAGAAACCAGCGGCAGCACCAGCGTTGGGTGGCGGGAACCCACAAACTTTAGACACCTGAGGACGAAGAAAAAAAAAAAAAAAAAAGCCACACTCAATCTTTAGCTCATCAACACAGTTTCCAAAATGTTCCATCATCATCATCATCATCATCATCATCATCATGTTCTTTATGAGAACAGTTTTGCACAGCCATTCACTCACTGAGCTTGTCAATTGAAACTAAAATTCAAAACTAAAGAGCGTTAATGATAAAGCAAGTGTTCATTTGTAGCAGTGATATTTCTGCATTAGCATGGAAACATTACCAATAATACCACAGTTCTATAACTACACGATGGCTAGTAAGGTTGTAGGCAGTTATTTTGGGTGTGTTTAGAGTCTGCAGTATTTTAGTGAATGACAACTATTCTTAGGTATTAACTATGCTGAAATGAAACTCTGTGCTGCTGTCCAAGCCCCAATCAGCTTTCCTGTCTTATTTACAGAGACCTAGAACTTAAATATTCAAAGGTGTCACATTGTTGTTAAACACAAACACGCAGAGAAAACACAGAGTCGTACTTCCAGACAGAGTTGCGGTCAGTGGGATACTTGTTGAGGTTCTTTAGCAGTTCCAGCAGAGCCAGCTGGATACATTCTTTAGTGGAGACATTTGTGTAACACAGTAATTCGTGGACAGCTTCTCTGATGTCACGAGATGAGTCCTGGAGACAGATGGGACCTCAGTCAGTGTATGCAAATAACAGTGTGTTAGACAACACAGACTGTTTGACCCGGGTGTGTGTTCAGATACCTCCAGCACAGCCAGCACAGTGTCCAGCTGGTCCTCTCTGAGCGTTATGTGGGTAGAGATTTCTCTCAGCACATGGATGGATTGCAGTCTCACTTCCTCAATTTCATCATTGAACATGTCAACCAGGAAGTCCAAACACTTTTCGGCAAAACTGGGAGATGACCGAGCCAACTGGCACAATGCCTCTACTGCTGCGATACGGACCTCTGAAGATAAATCCAGTGGCAAAAGCAAAGTTCAAACTTATCATGTGGAATAAAAGGCAAAAGCTACAATAGATTCAGAAGAGAAGCTTCACTTCAAAACCTCAATTAAGCAACTGAAATAAATTCTGATGCATTGATACATATCATCTTCTACTTGATTGTAAATCAACAAATCATTCTGTACCAGTAACATTCTAAGACTGAGCTGGACCTCACAACCCTTTGGGTATTGTTCATACATATGCTTTAAAACATGTTTCTCATACCAAACATCTCGTCCTCCAGTCCGTGAACAAAGGCACCGCAGGCACCTGAGGCAATGAGGTTGACAGTGTTGGTGTCCAGTTTCTCCTTAGGGGCATCATCTGCCCACTTCCTGCCTGAGGAGAACTCTCCAGAGGCAAACAGCTCCTTGGCCCGTTCATGGGCTGTACGCTTCCTCTGGACATGGAGGGGGAGAGGGAGTGGGAGGAGTGAGTGGAGGTGTCCTGATGAACAGGAATTATTCTTGCTCAAGAGGTTTTCTAAAACACTTGAGAGTGAGCAAGCACTCACCCTGAGATCTGACATCAGCTTCTTATCCAAGGTTTGTTCCAGAAAGTGAGGACTGACCTGCAGCATTGAACCCTGACACACACACACACACACACACACACACTAATTTCACTATATATTATACATATTATGTCTCAGGTACTTCAGGGCTTTATCTGTGTGTTATAAATAGATTTTTATCATTGAGGTGTCCAGTGTGAGCGTCTCTCTGATGTTTCTTATAGTTTTATTCAGACTTGGTAAAGCTTCAGTGGAAAGAGCCACAGGACTCATGAATACAGTGTTTTGGTCTCACCAATGTTTTGGCAGCCTGCACCCGAACCATCCAGGAGCCATCGCTGACCATGTGACTGATTTTCCCAAAAGCATCATCAACCAGTCTGATCTCTTCATTGGACGATGGAATGGGCACAATGCTGGTTGGACAAGAGAGAACAGAGTCAGGCAGGGCCACTACACACTGTTACTTATTGTATGGGAACATTCCACAATCACACAACCAGCTGACAAATGTAAATATCAGAGATCAGGCAATAATGTATAGTTATACACAGTTTTAGTGACTTGAGCAGAATCAACTGTTACAATTTGGTATCAATGTCCCTCATATTACAGTGTTGTTGATCTGCAGAGTTACATTGACCCCCTATAGTGACAGTAAGTCAGTCTTCTCACCTCTCTGGGTACAGCTGGCTGAGCACCCAAACCATCTGCACTGCTGCAGAGCGGACCTGCTCATAATCATCTGACAGCAACCTGCAGGCCTGTCAACATGTTTTCAACTCCTTACTTGAATCTGACAATGACATTCATATTTACCACTTGGCACTTGAATACCTTTACGCACGAATACAACACATTATCATGCATAATATTTTTTAGCTTTAACCTTACCTCATAATCAACAGCAATCCACACCTTCCTTGTGGCAGACATTTGTTGTTATTATCATTATTTTATAACTATATGGCAATACAGAAATCTGCCTTGTGACAGGGCAGGGGAATACAATTCAAACTGTCGCCAACAAGTAACTGAACACACAGATCTGAGTGTTAAACAGTGCTGTTACCTGCTCATAGATGATCTGATGGATTTTCATTCCTCTCTCATGCAGCTGAAGCTGGAAAACAGTCAACAGCAAACACAATAAGCTAAGGTGTATTCAAAGAATACACTCTTTCTTATAAACCGCTTCATCTGAAACAGCCCACCACTCTATCAACACTGAGGGGCACATACAAAGTTTAACTAATCCAGTGGATAGAATCTGATTTGATTGTACAGCTGCACACAGCACACTGAACTGGAAACACAAAGTACATAGAAATTAAAGTATTTGCAGTGGGGCACCTCATCAGATGGTTCCATTTCAAAACCACACTGCAACCCTTTGACCCTTTGGCTGTGATTGCATTCTGTGAGTTCCTTAAAGCTGGGGTTGGTAATCCTGTTCAGAAACACTTTTTGTTATACTGGGTGAAATGGTCCTTCTACCTTCTGAGTAATCAATACATTATGTATTCAGAAAATGGAACGAAAATAATCAGTCCTCTGTGGCAGCTGCAGGACTGAAAAAACTCCGACTAATCCACGCTCTTCGGTGCGAGGAGCAAAAACCAATCAGATGCCTTCATGTCTAGTTCTGTATCTGCCCCCCTCGATCCCTGTCTCTGACGCGTGTGCACAATCTTGCACACGATGATGTCGCTGCTGCCAGAAGAAATCAGCGTACAGAGTTACAGCAGAACGGATTTCATGCTCATTTATGAGCAATGGCTGAGAAAATGCAGCCCCAATTACTACTTCCACCGTTACTTGTAACGGCTCGCCCCGAGAAAAAGGCAAGGAAGAGAAAGCCGGAGGCTGAAAAGACTGCTAACAAAAAGGCACTGGATAAAGCCAGACGTCAAACCAGAGTAAACATCGGTGGTGCTTTTGTGGAGACAGCTGAGGGATTTGAAGTGATGCTGATGTTGCTCTCTTTCTGTTGGACAGGTAATTATATGTTTTGCTTCGGGGAGGGTTTGTTATTTTTATGAAATGTGTAACTTTTGCTAACGTAGCTCCTTTTGTAGCTTGTATTAGCCTAATGCTAATATTAGCTTCTCTGTGGGTTTAAAACGGGTCGGTGACGCTAGTATTGAATAGATTATAGTATATATATATATATATATATATATATATATATACATACATACATACATACATATATATATATATATACACACACACACTTTAGCCCAAAATTATTCATACCCCTGTCAAATACAAGGGATTTCTTCATTTTTTCACTCACAAATTAGTATTTCACCTCAGTTTTTACTTAAATAGGACACAAAAGAAAGTCTGAAGCCATAACCGATTTGTGTTTAGATAGAATGTGTAAATAAACATCTTTAACAGGGTGAAAACAAAAAAATCACACTGTCCAAAATTATTCATACCCTGTCTCAATAATCAGTTGCATACCCCTTATTTTTTATTACAGCCTCCAAACGATTTTTATAATTGCTCACAAGCTTCTTGCAAGTATCAGGTTCTCTGCTGCCTGCTTGAGGTTTTCTTCAAGAATCTTGATGTACTGCTCGTTCCTCATGATTCCTTCCACTTTAACCAAGTTGCCAGGCCCATTTGCTGAAAAGCAGCCCCACAGCATGATGCTTCCACCTCCATATTTAACAGTAGGTACTGTATTCTTTGGTTTAAAGGCTTCACCCTTCTTTCGCCAGATGAAAGCCACATCTCTGTGGCCAAAAAGCTCAATTTTTGTTTCATCTGACCACAGAACAGATGACCAGAAGCTTTCATCTTTCTTTAAGTAGGTCTTTGCAAAGGTCAGACGTGCTTTTACATGCTTTGGTTGAAGCAGGGGGGTCTTTCTTGGTCGACGTCCATAGAGGCCATTTTGGTGCAGTATCCGCTGGAGTGTCTGCCTTGATAGAGTCACACCACCAACTCAGTTCCTTCAGGACAGCCTTGGTAGTAGTCCTTGGATTGTTTTCAACATCCCGCTTGATCTTTCTGGCAAGCCGAGGTGACACTATTGACTTCCGGCCACGTCCTTTGAGGTTTTTGACCGTGTGAAATTTTTGGTACTTTTGGATGATGCTTTGCACCGTTGCTACTGGCACCTGAAATTGTTTGGCAATTTTTTTGTACCCTTTCCCTTCCTTTTTGGCATTTACTATGCGTGTTCTCAAGTCCTCACTGAGCTCTTTGGTCTTTGCCATGGCAAGTCTTGTGTTGACTCGAAAATGACTGAAATGTCACAAGCAAGTCGACGTTTATAGTCTGAAAACTGGTTAAAAAACAAAATACAAACAACTCAGCAACATTGAGAACAATATTAAACACTTTAGACCCAGAGACGACGGTTCGTTTGAATATCCTGTAGCTATCGGTCTTTGTATCACTGGGGTATGAATAATTTTGGACAGTGTGATTTTTTTGTTTTCACCCTGTTAAAGATGTTTATTTACACATTCTATCTAAACACAAATCGTTATGGCTTCAGACTTTCTTTTGTGTCCTATTTAAGTAAAAACTGAGGTGAAATACTAATTTGTGAGTGAAAAAATGAAGAAATCCCTTGTATTTGACAGGGGTATGAATAATTTTGGGCTTAAGTGTATATATATATATATATATATATGTACACACACTATAATCTATCTATTTAGTACTCCTCCCGCCACTTCTCATTTTCGTGCAGTGCGCGTTCCAGTTTGTGGGGGCGTGGCTTGGACATACACACTGAAGGAAGGGGGAGGAGGGGGTGGAACTCAGAGGAGGTGCAATTTTCAAATCTTGCTAGCTCTCTTGCTAGCTCTCCAGGATTACCAACCCCAGCTTTAAATACACAAAGGTGGTTTGGGGTCTTTTCTTCTGAGAGCAGGTGTCAGTCTGTGGTGACCTACCATGGCTTTGATGGCTGCAGTGCGAACTCTGGGGTCTTGGTCTCCAAAGTAGTCACTGATAATACTCTGAACATCCCTCACTCCACCTAATGCACCAAGCACCATGTAAAATACATCAAACAACAAAACCATGATAACATGTCACACCACAACTCGAAATGTGATCATGAACCACAGGTGTGAGTTTTCATGAGAGTTATTTTGAGTGAACTCCACTCTATTTTTGCCACAAAAATAAACATCTAATAAAACCACATTTCACACACCCCTCCCTCTCTACATTTGAAACATGAGCATGATTTAACACTTTTCCTTACACTAAAGAAAACCATAGTCACAATTCGGCCATATTATTACATTAGCAATTGGCCCTCACCTATGGATGTACCCAGTCCCTCGTCTTTGTTCAGAGGAGTGTCCACCATGCCAAGACATCCAAGCAGCTGTAGACACTTGTTCCTTACCCCAAAGTATGTATCAGACAGGTGCTGAAGGGAGGAAAGAGAAAAGATACACAAGTGTTTCACTGAGAAGAGCAAACACATAATGATAAGCCCTCTCTGTGTGTGTGTATGTGTGTGTCACCTTGCAGGCCACCTCTATGAGCCTCTGCCTGAGTGTGGGGCTCTCTGGTAGTTGTGAACCAATAACCAGCAGAGTGTCCAGCAGCTGTGCAAGGACCTGATGGGACTCTGCAGACACAGAGAGTGACAGAGAACACAGCAGCTATTATTGTTGTGTTCTTTTGGTTGGAAGATCGACAAGTTCTTAATAAAATATTATTTTAGATTAAAATTTTAAATGCTTTTCTGGGGAATGAATGAATGGGATTTCCATTGAAAAACATCTCTGTCTCAGTCACAGCCTCTAACAAATGAAACAACAAGAAGTCATTAAGGTTCATTGAGTGTAAAAGTAAAGGAGAAACAGAATGACAGTGAATTTAATGTGCATGTGTGTAAAGAGACAAACCCAGCGGTGTTGTTGTATCTTACTCTCATTGCTGAGTGCGTTGATGGTGTCGTCTACGATGCAGTCGGGGCTGAACCCCTGAGTCTTGGACAGCAAACCCAGCAGAGAGGCAATCTTCAACCTCACAGAATTATCTGTTTCCTGGGAGAGGACATGAGCAGCAGCAGATGTGTTTCTGAACACAGTCTACAATACCCTCATTATAAGACACTACAAATGGTGTTTACCAACAGTAAAGACTCTTTGTACAGTGCATGGTTTTATTTCTTTCACATGTGACACAATTTCAGGAAAAGGCATTATAGACTTTGTATGAGCACAAAAGATCTATATTGTCACAACTTTGCAGAGTGATGTTTATATTTCTGAAGCTCACAGTCATCCTTTACCTTGTAGTAGTGCTCCAGGAGGATCCTGACCACGCCCTCCACACTCTCTGCCTCCACAGGCTTGCGTGCAAACTGCAGCAGGTACTGCAGGGCATCAGTGGAGTTTGTCGCTTTACAGAGGTCAATGTGCAGAGCCGCCGATTTACTGGGTTTGGACAAACGTAACTTCTTGGCTGGAGTTTCCTCATGGGGGATCTGTCAGAATGCAAAAGCTTGATTTGACACATTATTTCTGAGAAAAAAAGAAAACAACAAAAAAAAAACAAAAAAACAGACGGCTTCCTCATGGTGTGTGATATTTTCTGTTAAGACAAAAACCTCAATCTTCCATAATTACTATTGCACTGTCTCATACGAGTTCCTTCAAAAACTACCATCTATAATGATTTTGAAGGTACCATAATTAGACACATGTGTTTGATGGGCAAATAAGTGTGGTGAGACAGCAGAGAAAAACAATGACAGAATATAGCCGCAAGCGGCAATCCCCGGGTTCTAACCTGTTGAGGCCCAAACCGGCCACCCCGACCCTCGCCGGCCACGGTCGACGACAGCGCCCGCTCCGTTCCTAAAGGCTCCACGCGATACACACCCATTACCAGGCCCAGATATCTCCAAACCGGGTTTTCGGTCACACATTTGTGACACCCCATATTGGCCGAGTTCAAAATGTTTTGCGAGTCACATACTTTCAGAACATGCGCTTCAACTGGGAGAAGCAAAGTCTAGTGGCTGTGATATGAAATGAAACGATGAAACGATGAAACAACAAATGAATAGAATATGTTACCGGCGCCAGAGCTAGGGGTCCCTGGCCGGCAGCATAAACCGCTCAGGCGGCGGGCACTGAGCGGCCGAGCTACGGTGTGACTGAGCAACCAATCAATCTGTGGATCCAAACATAGGACACGGTCCCTCGTTAGCTACTGTTGCTTCCGCTAAGCGCCTTTATCGTCTGCGCCCGCTCTTCAAAGTTCACATTCCATATAATCAACATTACAACATACCGTACCAACTACTAGTACTCTCAAGCACACACACACACACATTCTTGTTCAACCGACCTCATGGGGACGTGAACGTCCGATCACGAACCACGACAATATAGTAAGTGTTTCACAACTTAAAGCATTCATCTTAACTTCAGTGCTTTAACACATGCTGTTACTCATTTCAACTTAACAAAACTGTATCAACCATACACTTTACCAACCTGTGGATCCAAACATAGGACACGTTCCCTCGTTACCTACTGTCGCTTCCGCTAAGCGCCTCTATTGTCTGCGCCCGCACAGAGCAAGCAGAGCAGAGCAGAGAATGCTTGGATCCACTGGTCTTGGAGCACCCTCTACTGGTGCAAACGGTTATTACAAAATGTAAAAAATAAAAGGTTCGAATATTAAAATGAAAAAGGGGGGGTGTCTGTTAATAAAAAAAAACTATATATGTGGCTATTATCACATCCACTACAAATAGAATAGAATAGAATAGAAATTACTTTACTGATCCCAAAGGGAAATTGATTTGTCTTTTAGCTCATCTTCCATTTGCATTAGAATTAAACAGTCTGATGGCTGTGGGTATGAAAGATCTACGGTATCTTTCTGTCCTGCACCCAAGAGCCGGCCACGGTCGACGACAGCGCCCGCTCCGTTCCTAAAGGCTCCACACCATACACACCCATTACCAGGCCCAGATATCTCCAAACCAGGTTTTCGGTCACACATTTGTGACACCCCATATTGGCCCAGTTCAAAATGTTTTGGTAGTCACATACTTTCAGAACATGCGCTTCAACTGGGAGAAGCAAAGTCTAGTGGCTGTGAGCTTTTACTCAACCTTTGCTTTATTTTGTTGTGTCAATGTATGTTTTTCTCAACTACTGATGGATACTTCTGTGGGGAGAGGAGATTCTTCAGGAGGATGACACCCTGTTCCATCTGGGATGAGGAGGTGTTTTGGTGGTTGCTATGCTGGTGGTGCAGAGGTTAAAGGCTTGGAAGTGGAGATGAAGTGAAGGTCCTTTCTGCCGTCAGTCATCATGCAAAATATCAACTCTCTGCCCAACAAGAATAATGAGGAGCTGGAGATATAGATGAAGACTCGGGCAGTAGACATTTTTTCAAATCAAAACAATACTTGTATACATCCCACCAACGGCTACTGCCAAAGTTCCATGTGAAATTCTCCATGAAGTCGTTGCTAGGATACAGACTAAACATCCTGAGGCACTTGGCTTCAGTCATGTCTCCCTGATGGACTCACTGAGGATGTGGTGGAGAGATACACGCTGGTGGAGGCCATTCTGAACAACTCAGATCATCCTCTTCATGAACAATGAAATGCAATGATATGAAATGAAACGATGAAACAAATGAATAGAATAGAATAGAATAGAATGTTTAGAGATCTAAGCTTTCTAAGGAAAAAGAGGCACCTCTGCCCTTTTTTGTAGAGTGCATCTGTTTTAACAGACCAGTCCAACTTGTTATCAAGATGAACACCTAGATATTTATAGGTTGTCACCACCTCAATGTCCACTCCACAAGTGTTGACTGGCTGAAGAGTGGGCTTGGACCTACGGAAATCCATGATCATTTCCTTTGTCTTTGAGGTGTTCAGCATGAGGCAGTTCTGGTGACTCCAGTCACTGAAGGCTTTTATCAAATCCCTATATTCACATTCATACTGTTTTTCACATTATGCAAGTTATTAAAAAAATCCCTAATAACCACCCTAATGGTGCAAGAGGCTTTTTTGTAGAGGACCATCAGGAGGACATGTGTGTAAAATTTCAAGTCAATAGCACACCAAAGGTGGTGAAATTCTGTCCGACGGTCTTTGAGATATGCATGTGTGGCATTTATAGCGCCCCCTATGGGCTGAGCTCGAAACGCTTTGGTAGGCAGCTTCCCAGTCACCTTGTGACCCTACCCACCAAGATTGGTGACGATAGGGCAATGGGTGTGGGAGTTATGGCCGATCATTTCTAAGCTCCGCCCATCGCGGAGATTCATTGGTCCGTGGCGGCCATGTTTTTTATCCGACCTGGCTCATTTATAATAGAAATTTGTATTTTCATCCCCCGAGGCCGTATACCAAATTTGGTGTTGATAGAGTCAATCTTTCAAAAGTTCTATTCATTTTACTGTTTTTCACATTATGCAAATTATTGAAAAATCCGTCATAATCACCCTAATGGTCCCAGAGGCTTTTTTGTAGAGGACCATCAGGAGGACATGTGTGTAAAATTTCAAGTCAATAGCACTCATATCTGGGCGGGGAGAGCCATTTGAAGTTCACACGCCATGTAACAGCGCCCCCGTTAGGCCGAATGGGGTCAAATTTTTTGACAAACATTTGCATGTCATTTATAATCCATGTACCGATTTTCATGTCCCTAGGTCCTTCCAGCTCATCATAAATTCAAAAAACGTAAACAACAGCAGTTAACGACCAACAGGCCACGCCCACTTTCACCAATCAACATGGCACTCAAGATATAAGTTAACAGTCCCCCCTAGAGTATGCATACCAAATTTGGTGAAATTCTGTTCAATGGTCTTTGAGATATGCATGTGTGGCATTTATAGCGCCCCCTATAGGCTGAGCTCAAAACGCTTTGGTAGGCAGCTTCCCAGTCCCGTTGTGAACCTAGCCACCAAGATTGGTGATGATAGGGCAAGGGGTGTGGGAGTTATGGCCAATCATTTCTAAGCTCCGCCCATCGCGGAGATTCATTGGTCCGTGGCGGCCATATTTTTGATCCGATCTAGCTCATTTATAATAGAAATTTGTATTTTCATCCCCCGAGGCTGTATACCAAATTTGGTGTTGATAGAGTCAATCTTTCAAAAGTTCTATTCATTTTACTGTTTTTCACATTATGCAAATTAGCAAAAAATCTATCATGACGGACTTTAATGGTCCCAGAGGCTTTTTTGTAGAGCACATTGAGCTGGACCTGTGTGTCAAATTTCAAGTCAATCGGACTTACGGTGTGAGGGGCGTGGCCTTCCAAAAAAGTCATTTTTAAGCCTTAATTACAGCGCCACCATCTGGCCAACTGGGCTCATATTTTAATAGAAGTTGATGCACATCATTTCCAATCATTGGGCCAAGTTTCAGCTTTCTGGCCTGTTCCAGCTCACAGGAATTTGAGCTCAAGCGGCAGACGACAAATAATAATAATAATAATAATAAATATAGCCGCAAGCGGCAATCCCCGGGTTCTAACCTGTTGAGGCCCAAACCGGCCACCCCGACCCTCGCCGGCCACGGTCGACGACAGCGCCCGCTCCGTTCCTAAAGGCTCCACGCGATACACACCCATTACCAGGCCCAGATATCTCCAAACCGGGTTTTCGGTCACACATTTGTGACACCCCATATTGGCCGAGTTCGAAATGTTTTGCGAGTCACATACTTTCAGAACATGCGCTTCAACTGGGAGAAGCAAAGTCTAGTGGCTGTGATATGAAATGAAACGATGAAACGATGAAACAACAAATGAATAGAATATGTTACCGGCGCCAGAGCTAGGGGTCCCTGGCCGGCAGCATAAACCGCTCAGGCGGCGGGCACTGAGCGGCTGAGCTACGGTGTGACTGAGCAACCAATCAATCTGTGGATCCAAACATAGGACACGGTCCCTCGTTAGCTACTGTTGCTTCCGCTAAGCGCCTTTATCGTCTGCGCCCGCTCTTCAAAGTTCACATTCCATATAATCAACATTACAACATACCGTACCAACTACTAGTACTCTCAAGCACACACACACACACACATTCTTGTTCAACCGACCTCATGGGGACGTGAACGTCCGATCACGAACCACGACAATATAGTAAGTGTTTCACAACTTAAAGCATTCATCTTAACTTCAGTGCTTTAACACATGCTGTTACTCATTTCAACTTAACAAAACTGTATCAACCATACACTTTACCAACCTGTGGATCCAAACATAGGACACGTTCCCTCGTTACCTACTGTCGCTTCCGCTAAGCGCCTCTATTGTCTGCGCCCGCACAGAGCAAGCAGAGCAGAGCAGAGAATGCTTGGATCCACTGGTCTTGGAGCACCCTCTGCTGGTGCAAACGGTTATTACAAAATGTAAAAAATAAAAGGTTCGAATATTAAAATGAAAAAGGGGGGGTGTCTGTTAATAAAAAAAACTATATATGTGGCTATTATCACATCCACTACAAATAGAATAGAATAGAATAGAATAGAATAGAATAGAATAGAAATTACTTTACTGATCCCAAAGGGAAATTGATTTGTCTTTTAGCTCATCTTCCATTTGCATTAGAATTAAACAGTCTGATGGCTGTGGGTATGAAAGATCTACGGTATCTTTCTGTCCTGCACCCAAGAGCCGGCCACGGTCGACGACAGCGCCCGCTCCGTTCCTAAAGGCTCCACGCCATACACACCCATTACCAGGCCCAGATATCTCCAAACCAGGTTTTCGGTCACACATTTGTGACACCCCATATTGGCCCAGTTCAAAATGTTTTGGTAGTCACATACTTTGAGAACATGCGCTTCAACTGGGAGAAGCAAAGTCTAGTGGCTGTGAGCTTTTACTCAACCTTTGCTTTATTTTGTTGTGTTTTTGTATGTTTTTCTCAACTACTGATGGATACTTCTGTGGGGAGAGGAGATTCTTCAGGAGGATGACACCCTGTTCCATCTGGGATGAGGAGGTGTTTTCGTGGTTGCTATGCTGGTGGTGCAGAGGTTAAAGGCTTGGAAGTGGAGATGAAGTGAAGGTCCTTTCTGCCGTCAGTCATCATGCAAGATATCAACTCTCTGCCCAACAAGAATAATGAGGAGCTGGAGATATAGATGAAGACTCAGGCAGTAGACATTTTTTCAAATCAAAACAATACTTGTATACATCCCACCAACAGAGAACGCTTGGATCCACTGGTGGTGGAGCACCCTCTACTGGTGCAAACGGTTATTACAAAATGTAAAAAATAAAAGGTTCGAATATTCAAATGAAAAAGGGGGGGGTGTCTGTTAATAAAAAAAAACTATATATGTGGCTATTATCACATCCACTACAAATAGAATAGAATAGAATAGAATAGAATAGAATAGAATAGAATAGAATAGAATAGAAATGACTTTATTGATCCCAAAGGGAAATTGATTTGTCTTTTAGCTCATCTTCCATTTGCATTAGAATTAAACAGTCTGATGGCTGTGGGTATGAAAGATCTACGCTATCTTTCTGTCCTGCACCCAAGAGATAGGAGCCGTCCACCACCGCTGCTTCTTTGATCCATCAAGGTGTTATGAAGTGGATGATCCGTGTTGTTCAGTATGGCCTCCACCATCCTCATTGTGTATCTCTCCACCACCTCCTCCAGAGAGTCCATCTTTACTCCCATCACAGAGCCAGCCTTCTTGACAAGCTTATCCAGCCTCTTTGCCTGCTTTTTTCCTAAACTTCCTCCCCAGCAGACTGCAGCATAAAATAAAACACTTGCCACCACAGACTGATAGAACATCTGCAGCATCTTATTACAGATGTTTAGAGATCTAAGCTTTCTAAGGAAAAAGAGGCGCCTCTGCCCTTTTTTGTAGAGCATCTGTGTTAACTTGTTATCAAGATGAACACCTAGATATTTATAGGTTGTCACCACCTCAATGTCCACTCCACAAGTGTTGACTGGCTGAAGAGTGGGCTTGGACCTACAGAAATCCATGATCATTTCCTTTGTCTTTGAGGTGTTCAGCATGAGGCAGTTCTGGTGACTCCAGTCACTGAAGGCTTTTATCAAATCCCTATATTCACATTCATACTGTTTTTCACATTATGCAAGTTATTAAAAAAATCCCTAATAACCACCCTAATGGTGCAAGAGGCTTTTTTGTAGAGGACCATCAGGAGGACATGTGTGTAAAATTTCAAGTCAATAGCACACCAAAGGTGGTGAAATTCTGTCCGACGGTCTTTGAGATATGCATGTGTGGCATTTATAGCGCCCCCTATGGGCTGAGCTCGAAACGCTTTGGTAGGCAGCTTCCCAGTCACCTTGTGACCCTACCCACCAAGATTGGTGACGATAGGGCAATGGGTGTGGGAGTTATGGCCGATCATTTCTAAGCTCCGCCCATCGCGGAGATTCATTGGTCCGTGGCGGCCATGTTTTTTATCCGACCTGGCTCATTTATAATAGAAATTTGTATTTTCATCCCCCGAGGCCGTATACCAAATTTGGTGTTGATAGAGTCAATCTTTCAAAAGTTCTATTCATTTTACTGTTTTTCACATTATGCAAATTATTGAAAAATCCGTCATAATCACCCTAATGGTCCCAGAGGCTTTTTTGTAGAGGACCATCAGGAGGACATGTGTGTAAAATTTCAAGTCAATAGCACTCATATCTGGGCGGGGAGAGCCATTTGAAGTTCACACGCCATGTAACAGCGCCCCCGTTAGGCCGAATGGGGTCAAATTTTTTGACAAGCATTTGCATGTCATTTATAATCCATGTACCGATTTTCATGTCCCTAGGTCCTTCCAGCTCATCATAAATTCAAAAAACGTAAACAACAGCAGTTAACGACCAACAGGCCACGCCCACTTTCACCAATCAACATGGCACTCAAGATATAAGTTAACAGTCCCCCCTAGAGTATGCATACCAAATTTGGTGAAATTCTGTTCAATGGTCTTTGAGATATGCATGTGTGGCATTTATAGCGCCCCCTATAGGCTGAGCTCAAAACGCTTTGGTAGGCAGCTTCCCAGTCCCGTTGTGAACCTACCCACCAAGATTGGTGACGATAGGGCAAGGGGTGTGGGAGTTATGGCCAATCATTTCTAAGCTCCGCCCATCGCGGAGATTCATTGGTCCGTGGCGGCCATATTTTTGATCCGATCTAGCTCATTTATAATAGAAATTTGTATTTTCATCCCCCGAGGCTGTATACCAAATTTGGTGTTGATAGAGTCAATCTTTCAAAAGTTCTATTCATTTTACTGTTTTTCACATTATGCAAATTAGCAAAAAATCTATCATGACGGACTTTAATGGTCCCAGAGGCTTTTTTGTAGAGCACATTGAGCTGGACCTGTGTGTCAAATTTCAAGTCAATCGGACTTACGGTGTGAGGGGCGTGGCCTTCCAAAAAGTCATTTTTAAGCCTTAATTACAGCGCCACCATCTGGCCAACTGGGCTCATATTTTAATAGAAGTTGATGCACATCATTTCCAATCACTGGGCCAAGTTTCAGCTTTCTGGCCTATTCCAGCTCACGGGAATTTGAGCTCAAGCGGCAGACGACAAATAATAATAATAATAATAATAAACCGGTAGGATTTTAGAAGGGTTCTACCCCTTCGGGGTTAGAACCCTAACCAGCCGACATCTAGTCTCTGAACAACAACTCTAGCAAAGCATGGTTTCTCCTGTATGAAACTTTTTGGATTTCACATTTCCACAACGTAATAATCTAAAACGTTGGCGAATAAAATGCTGCGTCATATGATTTGTCTATGATAACTGTAAAGGGTCATTCAAGAAAATGAAAAGAAGGGTTTTTATCAAACTATCAAGTAGCAAAGCATCACAGTAGATCAGTTAGCTGGTAGGACGAGCACTGACAGTAACGGACATAACATGTTAAATTTACTGAGTCTGAAAACAGCACCCGGTCATTGACTTAAATGGGTTTACAGGTGTGAAGTGCATCTGTCAATACAGACTATTTAACAAAAGACCACACCGTGTGTACATATCTTAAGTTGGCTAAGATCAATACTGTCTAACGTGTTTAGTATGAGACTGTTGTTAACTGGAGCTCGGGTTTGTTTAGTCAGATAAACACCCACCAGACCATCTTATATTTACAGGTGTCAAGCTGCAGCTTTTATTGTGTATAAAGACTAAGAACATAGCTGTTCTGTGGTGTGACTGTGAACGGGCGACCGTTGTTACGTCGGTTAGCCATCTAGCATTAGCATGAGTTTGTTCTGTAGTTCTGTAGTCAGCTCTGTAACGCGTCGTTCGTCTCGGATTATGAGTCCACAGCGAGCAGCAATAAGAGTGCTCCGTGTACTCACCTGTACAACTTTGGAAAATTCCTCATAAACTCGTTTTTTCAGATGTGCTGCCATGCTCTACTGGACACAGTTAGCCGAGCGCCGCTCTTCAGCAGCGACACAAAATTGTCCTTCTTTGAGTCCCGTATCTAAAAACGCGTTTGGAAATTACGTTTATTCCGCCTACCAAGAGGTCTTTGTGATAGCACTGAAGTGATCTGATTACAATCATGATTATAATGCCAAATGCTTTCACTCGGGAAACTATAGCCGGGGTTAATGGGATCTTCTGCATTATGTGAGGAGGTGTTAGGAATAGGAAATACTTTACTGATTTCCTATTCCTAACACCTCACACAGGTGTAGCTTGGTGAGGAGAGTGTTGGATGTAAAGAATTTAAGGTTACACATATTATGTAAATCTGACTTTTCATCTTCCCTTTTTTTCTCTGTTATGTTTTTAGTTCCTTTCTCTGCTACAGCAGGCTATACCCACATTCAATACATTGGAAACCTATTCTTTTGTATATTTAATAGGCCTGTACTGTAGCATACTTGTTCTCGCTGCCTGATAAATCCTGCCACCACATTCTTACAACCATGAATAAACACAGACAATGTGAAGTAATTTGTTTATTTTGCTTTTTTATTTCCATGGTTAATTCAGCCAAAGTTGCTGTATTGTGTCTTTATTGATGAAAAACAAAACAAAACATGAAAACAGAACATAAAACATCCTGTTCTGACATAACTTGCTGACATAACAGTCATTCCTCTTAAACAACAACAAGGAGAGACAGGGATCAGAGGTCACCTGATCTCCTGGAGCTGCGAGCAGCTGCAGCTTTGGCCCTCCTAACATCTATTCTCCATGTGAAGATTCCCACTATGATCACCATGACTGGCAGAGCCACACAGAGCACAATGCGACTAATGGGGAGCTGGACTGTACAGTCCACAGCAGATGCAGGAGTCACATCTTGTGTGGAAGGACTTTCAAACAAAAAGGCAGATGTAAAGTCCTGAAACACTGCTCTGTTGTTTCCTGTGGTGTTCACCTGACATCTCCACTTCCTGTTTTTGTCTTCCCTCTGGAGTTTGGTGACCAGAGTGATGTTGCAACGAGTGGAAACAATCACCTCGTACCTGCATGAAGGAGAAATCAGCAGAGAGAAATTGCTGTAATTGATTTTAATATTTTATATATTTGTGTGTTTTTTGAGCTGCTGATGTTCTGCATATTACTGTCAGCAAATCTCATTGAGCAAACCCAGGCAATGAACAGATCCTGGCTGCTCCTTTATTACCATGACCACAAGCAGCAGTTTATTCTGACAATTCAACATTCAACATTTCCACAATTGAACATCATCCTGGTTCCCCACATCCTTACTAGAGCACCAAATATTATTTATTTACTCTGCTGCTGAAAATGTCTCTCTCAGCTATTTCCTCATGTTTCAGTCTCTTTGTAAAAACAGGAAGTACAACAGCCTGCTGTTCTGGGAAATTGCTGTGCCTTTTAAAGAATTTCACTGTATGTGACTCGGGTTAGATAATTTGTTGACAAGTAAATTATCATCCATCTTATTATTAATGTACATTAACATTAGCCCTATTATTAAAGGAAAGAAAACTAAACTAAATGAATCATTAAATATAGGTTTGTGCTAAGTTATAATGTACAGAAACTCATGTTAGGAGTGACAAAGATTAATGATGTCACATTTTTACCCTTTAAGTCAAAATGTTATCTTTAAGTAGAAAAGGATTCCATTTAGCTTTAGTTAGAATAGAATAGAATTGAAAGCCTTTTGTTGTCACTGTAAATTGCTTCTTCTCTCAGTTTATTCTCTTTCCTGGAAGAAGCAGCCATATCAAAAGGTTTGAGTAAGATAGGTAGACTTTGTCATATTTTTCCACAACTTTTTACACATAGAGGTAATTTTTGATCATGGCAAGTATTGATTTCTGTTACAATTACTTTTCTGAGACACAGTGATGTCACAATATAGTGAAGTGATGAATAAAAGTGAAACAATTTAATTGTTTGTGGGTGTATCATTATTATTATTATTATTGTTGTTGTTGTTGTTGTTATTGTTATTATTATTATCATCATTATTCTGTATTAATATATTAATACATTTCCTATATTCCCTTCATTCCACACAGTAAACAAATCCATTCAGAATTGTGACAAGTCAATGTCACACTCAGCGAGAGAAAACTGACCACTGACCTGGTGTCTTTGGGCAGCACAGAACCATCTTCATTGACCCAGCTGAGGCTGAACGTGTTGGAGTATGACTTGCAGCTGCCAGCATCATAGTAGGTGAAGAGGATGCAGCTCAGGGCGAGGCTCCCTCCATGTCGCAGGTCACTGACTTTGGAAAGGGCGGTGACAGTGAGAAGAGAGAGGTATACATCTGTCATGATATCTCCATTGTGCAGGCAGACATAGGACCCAGCGTCGTCCTCCTTGAGCTCATGGAGCTGGAGGGAGCAGTTGGGTGTGACAGACACACGGCTGAATTTGTCTGAATCCACTTCAACCCTCCCCCCAGTGACCTCGTGGGTGTACCGCACCTGACCCCCCTTGTAGAAGGTCCAGCTGATGAGGGAGCAGTCTGAGGACACCAGGTTGGTGCATGGCAGGAGGGCACTATCCCCAAGTCTCCTGTACACAAACACTGCATCTTTTTTGCACCACACACCTGGAAGCACCAAAGTCAGTCATCTGCATGGTGAAGTGACAGTCTGTACATTACAAAACAAACAAGTCTAAAACTCTAACCTCCACCAGCTCCACAAGTCCAGAGCAGGTGAGAGAGTTATTATCTTTGTGTTATTTCCTCTGTGTCTGTCTGTTGCTTTCTTTGTTCGTGGGTTACACAAAAGAACTGAACAAACACCAAACTCAGTCTAGGGATTAGTGTTGAGTGGGGAACTCACACATGTTATTGCTGGGTAAAGGGGCAGATACAGCATTTATATTTTGTGAGCATGTAAAATACAACAGCAACAGACAAAAATAAAATCAAAGCTGATAAAAGTATAGTTTATGGGAGAAATGGGTAAATAGGCTAAAAAAAATATAGGTTAGTACTGAGAGCTATATGTCCCATGAAGCCTTCGGCCACAGTCAGCCACCTAAAGCAGCTGCACGGTCTTTAAAGATACAGATGGTTTATTGTATGAAATTAGAACCCACCCAGAACCAAAGACCAGGAACATACTCAAGAACAAATGTTTGAACCAAACCAAATCAGGTGGTAGAATTTAAGTATTAACAACTTCAACAACAAATCTATATATATATATATATATGTATATATATATATATAAATAGCTGTTTATCATTTATATATATATATATAAATGATAAACTTACTAAAACAGCTCCATGGTAAAACTGTTGTCTCAAATAGCAGATAAACATTCAAAAAACACAGATTAGTGGGCATTCTCCTAACAAGCGCTCAGATTGACATGACCACCCTCAACCTCTGGAGGTGACCCGACCCTAATGGACAACATGACTTAGGTGCAAAGTAGTTGAAACAGTAACCAGTACTTGTACAAATCCAAACCTGACAAAAGCAGACTGGTGAGCAGAAGAATTCCCGTCAGACTCTCTGTGACTAGCATTTTGTGGCTTCTGCTCTATAGCTCCTCTGCTTGTCTCTCTCTCTCTGTCTTTGTCTGCTGTTTCTCCTTTCAGATGGTTCACTTCCTGTCTTACACTGAGCAGCACACACACTTCAGCCCGCATCTCCACCACCATGAGGACATCACTGTCCCTTTTCTGTGTGACAGCTCATCGTTGCTTTTAGAAGCTGCAGGCCAGTCACCACCCACATTCAACCACGTCAGATGAAGATCATTAGATGTGATTGAAAGCCCTTAAAAATGTCATCATCCTGCACACTGACTGTGGCTCCTCTGTAATACCAAACCTGCTGATACATGACAATGCATTTGAGATAATTTTCAAAATAAATGTCAGTGTACTTTATATTCCGTTGCAGCACACTGCCTTTATTTTCCAGGACACACGTTGCTCTGTATCACAGTGACACACCTGTTAGTACACATGTTTTTGTAACCACCTCTTGAATCATACTGACCTCACTTGCTCTCCCAAACACTCAAAGCCAGGGGTGGGCAACTCATTCCACAAAGGGCCGGTGTGGCTGCAGGTTTTTGCTCCAACCAAGCAGCAGCACACCAGACCTGACTCAGTTAATCAACTGATCCCAGTCTTCAGACAGCTGATTGGTCAAACTGTGTGCTCTTGATAGGTTGGAACAAAACCCTGCAGCCACACCGGCCCTTTGTGGAATGAATTGCCCACCCCTGCTCAAAGCGGAGGATGGACCCATGCTGGCTTGCTCAAGGTCACACCAGCAATAACCACACTTTGTTCTAATCAGTGGCCTCAAAAGAGCATTTATGTACATGTTGTGTAACCACTGTTTAGTGCTGTTGTTCTTCACACCCTGATCACAAAGGAAGTGGTTGGAGGAAGGGCAGCTGTCAGATATCCTGCCCTACTCTGTTGTTACACTGGCCTGCTTTCTGCTGACACACAATGATTGGGTTCTTGGGCCTGTTTCTCTTAATCAACATCATGGATTGCCCAATGTGTATATGATGCAATATTTTCCTCAGTGACCGAATTCCCCTTATTACGAACTATATGGTACACTTTTAAAATAAGACCATTCTTATGAAGAGCTGGATCTTCCACATTTCTGGATATAGTTTTCTCTCCCATGTGTCTATTAAATTTTGGTTGAATGTTTGTCATTTAGATTTAATGCTTGGTATAATGCCAAAATCATTCTCAGGTTGTTTTCCTCATATCCATTGAATACCACTGAGTTCCTGGGAGGGCTGATTTCTGTTGCTGCACAATGTTTCAATCTTTGGTTGTTTGCTACCTCAGGCATATCATACATCAGCATAAGATATATGTGTGTGTATGTGTATGTGTGTTTGTGTGTGTGTGTGTGTGTGTGTGTTGTGAATCCTGGATGTCCCAGCATGCAGCCCTCTTCCTATCACTTTTCTGTCTTTTAACCCTTTGTGTGGGCAGGCTGAGGTTCATTTAAAAACTCGTAACATTGCTTTAACTTGCTTCAAACATGGTGTGTGTGTGTGTATGTGTGCTGAAACTGTGGTGCTGGTACTGTGGTCAACGCTGGTGGACTGTTTGACAGTGGCATATTATTATTCTTTCACTGAAATCTATATTCACATGAGATTCTACGTCTACTTCTAAACTTTGTGATTTGAAAGAAGAATTTTGTAAATGTGAAGCTTATTAAGTTACTTAAGTTAAAAAAAAAACAATGATTTCACTGAAAAAGGATAGCAACACTTCTGTAAGCATAAGATACACAGTGTGTGACATTTGCTTTGAGAAATTGTGGCTATATAAATACACAGTGGTACAGTTGGCTTTCATGATACGGATGCTGTATACTGACACCTTGTGTCAGTATACAGCACCCTCTGTTTTTTGTTTTTTTTTCTTTTACATGGATACATAAGCATGACTTGGCACTGAAACAGTGGCAACCGGGCATTTTAATGAGCACTGCCTGTACTGCCTGGTGTGTTCTGAACCTTGTCATCACCACCAGCTGAATATGAGTTGATAGAAGAATTCATAGCTCCTGGACAGAAAGCTTTTCTCCATGATGTGAGGCTTGATGCTCACCTTGTAGCCCTGACTCTCAATGTCCATCTTTATGCAGTCCAGCAAGTCTTTAACAGAGGGCTCAGCCTTCCAGGGGCCGAATGTCACCACTGACTCCTTATCCGCCCCCAAGTTGTTGATGGCATTGTCATAGAAACCCAAATCTTCCTCTGTCCGTAGAACACAGATCATGATGGTGGAGCAGCGGGTGGCAATGGCCTCAGCTCTGGCAATACGGATCAGCACCTGGTGGAAATGTGACATCACTGTGTTCATCTACAGCCAAACACTTCTGACAGGTAATTTATTGAGATCCACCTGTATGTATGGACAAACAATCCTCTGGCTCTTCACTCAGTTTTTTTTGTGAGATTTGTTACACATTCAAATTGTATTAGGCAAAAACATACAAGTCAGTCAGTATCAGTGACTCCATCAGTGGGTGTGTCTGACCTCAATGTTTTCTTTGTAGTGGGGGACTCTGGAGAGGAATTGCTGCCTTCCCACCAGCTCTCCAAACAGTTGAGGAGTTTCCCCCAAACACTTGATGAGTGGTTTAATGTTGTAGTGCACTGCCTCCTTGTAAACCTGCAGAAACACACGCAAATTGGTTCAAATACTGATTATATTGTAATATTGAAGGTCAGCCGAGACAGATTTTAACATGCAGACCTCCTGGATGTTCTGTGTGGGCAGCTGCTCCGACCTCAGGAACTGCAGGACAGCTCCAAAGTGTGAGCCATCACGGTCGATGAAGTAGCGTCCTTGTTCATCGGTGCGTATTTTCGGCTGTCCGCTAAACATCTCGGCCAGCTGGGAGTCAGGATGTTTCCTCAGTGTGCTCAGTAAGGTGCTGAATAGGTGACCACCAACATTTAACTGCACAACAGGTGAGTGCTGTGGGGGGAGAACATTCATTTGCTTGCAGTTGAATGTGATCAAATTGAATGGAAGTAAAGAAATTTAAAAAAACATAGCTTAACATTTAGATCAGGGCGGGGGCCATATAAGAGGAGACACACAGACACTCACACTCACACACACACACACACACATTTTAGGATGGCAACTAATGATTATGTCTGAACATCTTGTACTGAGGCTTTTACTGAAAGTGACTTACAAGTGAGCAAGTGCAACATCAATTCAACAAGTGAAGAAAGTCACAGGAAGTGTTTGGAGAGGAGGTGAGTCATCAACAGATTCAAGAAGATAGAGAGACATCCTGCTCTGACCACAACAGTCTGGAGTGAGACTGCAGGGATGGCAGGACTAAAGTCTCTACAGACCCTATGCAGATAAAAACCACGAGGTGATAGTAAAAATAAGTGCCTGCTAATAACTGGTCCCAGTGGTCTACAAATCATTCAGAGTGGTGACTGACAGAAAAGGAGGCTACAGTTTCTAATTTGCTCACAGTCCCTACATCATTCTGAAATGACCAGTGTGGATTTAGCCCTGATTAGAGTGAGTGGAAAATGTGCCCTGAACAAACTGATGCAGAGGATCAACTGACAGTGCACCCACTGTGTAAAACAAGACAGCACCTCAGTAACTTTCCACACACACATTGTGCTGAGTAGTTACGAGAAGGGTGGTGACATGAGTCACCTGCACCTTCATTTGTTTAGTTGATAAAACAACATAATTCTGCTATCAGAAAATCACAGGTCTGTTATTCCTGACATGTTCATAGGATCAATCACAGTACTGACACCTGGTAGCTCATGAAGCTGCAACTGTGACTGTATCAAGCCTGGCTGGCCACAGGAAAGACGGCCGACTCTCCACAGCACTACACCATGTTCATGCAGCTGGCTACAGACATCTGCACTTACGGACTGTGACTCAAGTTGTTCTCTCTCTCTTACTGTGAGTCCTGAATCAAATTCAGCAACTTAAAAACACTTTGGTGTCATGATATGACACCAAAATCATCCACATCAGACCAGTCTAGACAACTTTGTTGTAATTACAATAATCCTACCAGCATGGCCACCTTTGTGTTTCCACATGACAGTTCTTATATATTAGCTAACACTAATGGGAAATGTGATTTGAAAACAGTTGTTGCTAGCAATCATGAAAAATCTATGATGGTTCAATAATCACATTGTTATGTAATGCCTTTGGCTGCAAGTGTACCAGATTATAAAATATAATTACAAAATACACTATCATTAGGTACACCACCACCACAGCTATGTTTTACACAAAGACAAATGAAATTGTTTAAGAAAGTGCTGAAGTTTGGTGTGAACAGTTCGGAGATCTCTGTTTCACTCAGACTCAGACCAGGGGTGCTCTCATCAAGCAGCAGTGTGTGGGCTCCTCTCCTGAAAACAGCATATGGCTTCCCACACTTTTAGAAAACTAACCCCTCTATCTGAATGCTCTGCTGAGGACTCAGACTTGACACTATACAAGTACATGTAATTCCACCCCAGCATGAAGGCTTCACCAGCTTTCCACAGCTTTTTGTCTCGTCAGGTTCATTTATCTCCTCAGACCAACTGGGATGTTCAAGTTGCCAAAAAGGGAAGCCAGTGAAACTATGTGCAGTGAAGAACAGGTTGTGCAGGAACATGTAAAACGCTGGTTACCGTCAGTCTGTCCCCTATACATTACGGCCTGAGTCCGCTCTCACTATCTGTCTGGGTTTAAGACGCTTCTCTTACCGGCGGTGCGTGTGCAGGGTGTTTTTCGGGTGACTTACAGTCCGGCAGACTCATCTTGACTTTTGTTTGTCCGGTCGGGAGCTGGAAACCTTTACACTGATCAACAGGTGGAGGCTAGGAGGCGTGGCCTAACCCGGACCTGATTCTGTAGTCCTGAGGAGATGAGTCACTCGGTTGTAAAAATCTCCGACCACTTGATTGACCTTGCTGACTTGACAGAGAACACTGCACGACCTTTACCTGAAACACTGACAATCCGCCTGCTCTCATGTTTCAGCCGATTGGTCATGTTTTCCAAACATAGTGACCACTCCCCTCCACTGTGCATCATATTCACCTCGATGTTTTTCTGTCCAGTGATTCACATGAGAAAAGATCATCATCATTTAAATAGTCATTATTACAAGATTTCCATCAGTCTGAGGTCCAGATAACGTGATGATGGGAAAATGATTCCATGCTTGCAATAATGTACAACATAGAGGGAAATTTGAGCGCCAAGAATGTGCTTAACATTCAGGTAGTCAGAAAATGTCACAATAATGGGTCAAAGATGAACAGCCAAAGGTAAGTTAAAAGGTAATTTGCTCTGTAATATCTTACTTCAGAGAAATCCTGTATGGTACTTATAAAACTTCATCTGCATAAGACTCAGGTACATCAGGACTGCAGAGAGGGACAGGAGCAGAGTTTACTTCCAGTTGCTTTCACTGACTCCATGCTACCTCTTTCCAAACCCCTCATTTCCCCTGTGTTAAATGGAATAACTCCAAGACTTCCCTTATTACCCACCAGACATGTTATTTGGAACTGGTATTAAAAGTATAGCAAATGACACACTGAATAAAAATGATGCGACTACAGAAGAACATCTCTTTTCCACAAAGCTCAGTGTACAGTGAACAGAATCACCCTCAACAGTACAACCAACATGGGGCCAGGAGACAAAGGGCAGTAAAACATCTTGAGAGGCTCATGTCTTTCTGCATATATGGTCATTGCTCATCATTTTTGAGGGTAAACCCAGAGGTAAACAATGTTGCTTAGGTCTGACAGCCTGCTCCTGAGCTGTGCTCTGCCAGTAATGAAGGATCAGTCACATCTGATGGACAGACACACATTACTGCAGAAGCACTTCCTGTCTATTCAATACTTAACACACTGTGTAACAAAGTAACCACAATATTAAAAGTGTATTTTCCAGATTTTATTGTTTTTGTACACAAAACACAGGGTCCTCCATGTGATCCATGAGGTGAAAACCTGTAACAAACAAAAACAATTAAACATAAGTTTCAAACACTTTATTGAAAAATAAACAAATGCTGTTTCTGAAGTTGAGGGATAACTTCAACACATCACATCTCAGCCTGCTCTACAGCTCATCTGATTTTGTAAATTTTGTGAAAGCAGGTGTTGATGATGAGGCTAAGTTTCACTTGATCTACTTGACTTGCTAGCATCAACACTTCCTGACAGATTCTCAGATGTTCACACTATACTGATTTTTCCTCAGTTACTTCAAACAGCCAGAACACACTGCTCAGCACCCTTCTCAGACAAATGCCTCGATGTCTTCAACCAAAAAGGACGCCCTGCTCTGGGGAACTGATACAGATCCACAGAACGTGAGCCAGTACCAGTCAACCACCAGAACCAGACTAAGTCCTGCTCCGACTCGTCATCGTGTCATCACTGAAGGGACTAAGACTGACGCTGGTTAAACATCACTGTTGTATTATATAATCGGGTCACTGCGATAGGAGCCAGTGAGAGTTTCTGATCATCAAATCAGTCAACAAATTAACAACAATTAGTGAACCTAACCAGTACTGCTGTCACCATCCTGACCTATGGTATTTAGTAACTGGTTATCAAAACTGTACAGAGGTAGCTGTGCTTCAGTCTGATTTTAGGACCATCATAAACATCACAACCTTAGTTTTATAGTGAGACACTATGTTACAGTAATAATCAGTTAGAATTTGATTTTGGTGCCAAAACTGCTCCAGTGTTAAAATAAATGTTGATCTTTGGGTGTCTGGGTCTTCACATCATAAATTCTATCTGCTGGTGATGGGACCATGATGCTTCTTACCCTCTTATGCGGTGGGGACAGGTGCTCCCTGAGGCATGACGGGCACCTCTGGTTTGGCCCCCTTCTGCTCAGAAATGGGTGTGGTGGGCAGGTTCTCCTCCTTGGGCTCCACAATGCTGACGTGGTCAGGCAGAGGCTTCTTGGGTCCGATCTTACCGCTGGGGTCCCAGGGCAGCATGATCTTCACCTTGATGCCCAGCACACCTGCAGGTGACCAACAAGCACACTCAATGACATGTTAGGACAACAACACAACTTGAATGGGGGGGGGGGATCATCCTGAAGTCCCACACCAAAGTAAACAGGATATTTCTTGCTGCTGCTGGGTCCCTGAGGGGGGTGTACTCACCCTGCCTTAGCAGGACGTGGCGGACTGCTGTGTCGACGTAATAGTTGACAGGGTCTCCACTGTGGATCATCAGGCCGTCCACAAACTTCATGGACTTGGCCCTCTGACCTCTCAGCTTACCGGACACAACAACCTCACAGCCCTTGGCACCGCTCTCCATGATGAACCTCAGAACACCATAGCAGGCCCTGAAAGAGTGGAAGGGTGATAGTGTTAGCAGTGTGTTACGGCAAAGTCCAACCGGGCTTGAACTTAATGTACGGAGTTGACAGCAGTGTTAGTAGTATGTAGGCACATCACTGGAACTGTAAACAGAGTGTTGTATAAATAACAGTTAGTTCTAACTGGTAGGTTTATTAAACTAAGCATTAATTATAGTGTCTGAACTACTAGTGAGCTTATTATTGGAAGTTTTGCTTCACTTCCACAGCACTTTAATCACAGCAGCCAGAACACACTGCTCAGCACCCTTCTCAGACAAATGCCTCGATGTCTTCACTCGAAAAGGACACCCTGCTCTGGGGAACTGATACAGATCCACAGAACGTGAGCCTATACCAGTCAACCACCAGAACCAGACTAAGCCCTGCTCCGACTCGTCATCGTGTCATCACTGAAGGGACCAAGACAGTAGTTAAGAGGATCTTCAAATCACTTCTGCACATAAGCCATAGGTACTTTTGTCTTCGTGTATTATAATGGAAATAACAAATGGTCTGTATTTTTGTCTGCTGATGAATAGAATGATATTCTGTGGACAGGTAGAACATTGTTCACATTTTAAACAAACTGAATTGTCATTACTTCACTGCTGTCTCAGTGCGAATCCAGGCTTATATCTGAATGCTGCCAGAGTCAGTTACGAGGTGGCTTCCACCACTGCAGTGGCTTTAAAACTATAAACCCACGTCTCGTTCTCTTCAGACACCACTTACCTACGGACAGCCAGGCCTCCCAGCAGCTTGTAGCGCAGAGACTCTGCCTGAGCGATGGCACACAGACCACGAGTGGCAACTTTCTCAGCATACAGCTAACAGAGGGGGAGACATCAGTCAGACATGATGGATGCTGCCAATGTTCAGCTACATAATGCCTCTTGAACTCAGTGAATTTCCTATTCACCAAATTAAATGCAGATGTGACAATTGACTTTTGCCTAGTATTCACGTGTATCCTGCTCTGGGAGGAAAATATACACCCAACAGGAACTATCTCTACTGTTGTCACGATTAGTATCTCCTGGCTGTTTTAGGAGATGCAGCATGCTCCTGATGCTTTGACCCTTCTCGGACAAATGCCTGTGTGTCTTCACATGACAGAACTTCCTGATCTGAGGAACTGAGACAGAGTCACAGAATGTGAACCTGACCCAGTTACCATCAGAAGCAGAGTTAGTCCTGTTCTGTCTCGTTATCATATCATCACTGAAGGGAGCCTCTGCATCTGCAATATTCTTATCTACTCTATAACCTTAATAGTATAATACAAATACGAAAGATGAATTTTTACCTGACCATTTTTGAGTTGTGGATTGACAAACAAAATGCTTATCGGCACTATGCATATACTAAAACACTGATTTCCTTTTTGCATTGAGAAATCCTTTACATCATTCTTCCTGGTTCTCTCACCTCCACGCTGCCCTCAGGGAAGCCAAACCTCTTCTGGACAACAGCAGTCAGCTCTCTGATGCGACGACCCTTCTCTCCGAGAACATTCTGGGTCCTACACACACAGTTGAAGATATTATGGGTTATGTAGTTATTATTCCAGGGGTATAAACAGCTGCCACTGCACTCCAATTAATCTGACTTTGAATTTAATGACAAAGTCGACGTGGTCAAAGTTTTTATCTCAGTTCTCGTTTCATTTGTTTTGTTTTCAGGCCCCAAACCTCTTAGCAAGAGCAAAGGTTGGGTACATCAGTGTCAATTGCTATGATGTAAATACACTGCAGGTGGCAACCTAAAACACAGTGACATGATGTGATGTTAAGGCCACTGCATCCTGAAATATTAATAGCTTCACAGGTGTGCACTGGATTACAAAAAAGGTGAATACAAGTCACAGATGCAACACAGTTTAGTTTAAATCTGTTACCAGTCATTTCATTGGTAGATGGAACTTGTAGCATCTTTGCTATCGCCACCAACTTGTCTACTACAACGTCAAAGGGTGGACACTCACCTTGTGGCCAGGATGATGATTTCAGTCCTTGTTGGAGTTACACGAACCTCCACACCGGAGTAGCCATCCTCGGCAAGCTCACGAGTCAGAAACTCGTTGAGCTCGGCCTTGAAGATACCGTCTGAGACGAACTAAGAATAGAGAACAGAGTGAGACAATTGAAAATGAATGATTGTTACCAAGAACTGTAATGCTCCATCCTGAAGCACAAACTATGGCCTTTACACATCCTTGTTAGCTAATCTTAATACATAATGTTGATAAATTCCAGTTTTGTTTCACATAGGACTTAAGTCAAAGTGACAGCAGTGACGTATTTTACTGTTATATATTGCACTGGTACATACAGGGTCACACAGGGCTACTGAGAGCACTTCAACCGACACGTGAGGCCACACATTGAATCATCCACTTTGACAGCTGTTTCAGTATTTAATTTTACTAAAAGCCCAAAACCCACATGGTCTGATCCAGGCTACTGCACGCCGCTGAACTTACACTGAGTTATACTCTCGGTTTCAACTAATTTTAGTGATACAGAATTGTCGGTTGAAGTTATTAGATTTCTAATCACACTCTGTTGGTGGTCAAATACATTACTCTTTATAACCTGAACGTCTGAATCTACCGGGTTAAATGAGATAGGCGACTTGTTCCTTGTTTTCGTTCGTTTAGACAGACAGAAAGCTCCCCAGCTAACCAACTCGAGAAGTGAAGCTTTCTATCAGACAGGCAAGCGGCGATAGTTGGCGATATGGGACGTCCGGTAATTCCTGTGCAAAACCTGGCTGAGTGTTTAATGTCGGCCTCATTTCTGTGGGTCCCGGGTTACCACACATGCCCAGCCGCAGCGAACACAGCCATGTTAGCGAGCTAAATGAGGACATCCTTGCGCCGGCAGCATCTGGATTAATCCTCCACGAACAGAGGGTACACAGACTCGACGGACACGGGAATGACCACGAGACGCTTTTATTCTGACCGACCTGAAAGCATTTCTACGGAAACTCTGTGTCTCTGAGCGTAAATGCCAGATAAACCGGTGCTAACCTTCCTCTTCTTGGAGATTTGCACCGCCATCTTCCAAAAGGCCGTAGACAGGAAAGGACCGTTAATAGACGCGGAAATATATTTATACCAAAATGTATAACTTCCGGTGACGTATTTTCAGTCCGCTGCTAGGAAATGTAGTTTTTTTCTCCAATCGCTGACTCTCAGAAAGATAGTTGTATGATGTTAAGTTAGTACAAATTAGACTTACTTAGAAACTTGTACTTGTACTTTATGACTTAACATTTTTTGAGTTCATAAAATATTGTGTCCAACAGACTTGGACACTGCTGTGTCATGTGAAATGGTTCAAATTTTGCTTCTGTTTTTTGGGTCTGTGTCCTTGCAGCTGATGACTAACATCTGGAGGGAAGTGTGTGTGTGTGTGTGTAATCCATAAATGGGGATCCTGTTCTTTTTTCTCCTAGGCTTCTTTGAAGTGGATTCTCACCACTAACTGTAATGATATAAAGAACACACTAATATTGAATAGACTACAATAGACCTATACATGTAATCATTATCAATTCAGTTGACACTTAATCCTTAGTGCAGTGAATGTATGTTATAATAAATACAGTAATAACTTTTAGCTTACAAGACTCAGGCCAGCTTTGCCAGTGAGTGAAGGGAAATTTACTGAAAAATTCCAAAGGTTAATTAACGTAATTAGGACGATGTGTTGATAGTTCAGCTTTGCTGATATGCATTGCCTTTAGATTATTATCGACCTCTGGTCTTTTACATTTGTTAGCAACAGTTGTATCACCCGGAGATGATGTAGCCTACACACCCAGAGAGACATGTGATGTAGGCTACAGCAGCGAGAGATTTATGACGTTATAATTCAGTATTAATGGGAGAGAGTATGGTGCTTGTGACAGTGACATGTTGGATAGGCCTATAGGCTTAATAGGCCTGTCCAACATGTCACTGTCTCAAAATCAGCATCTAGTTTGTTCCTACAAAATAAAGTTTGTAAAGCCTCTGCGTGGAGCGGTGCAGTGGAAAGTGACAGTTTCCTCATCGCTAAATCTGTGTGCCACCATCCTTGTAGCTACACTTGTTCTTCAAGAAAGGCCACGATTCATACTGATGTCCAGATTCATCTTTTATTTCTCCTCCATCTCCACCGACGACACAGAATCTTTGAACACCGTAAAAACGTGTGCACCTCTAGAACATAGTGTAGGCTGTCTTTTTTGTAGACTCCGAGCGTGCGCCTGGACTTCCTGCTCTGTGAGCGCGGTCTGGCTTCTTACCCACAATTCCTCAAGCAAAACAGGATCATGTGACTGATCGTATGCTTTCAAAATAAAATATCTTTACATGTAGCTGTTAAGCAGCATTCAGCATTACATTTCCTCACTCAAGATATTATAACCTCATTTTAATTCTCTAAATTACTGTCATGAATTTATATTTATAAACCCTTTTAACACTTAATGAACTCATATTTTGTTTTTATATTGTTCTGTATTTGTATGCAACATGTGAATGTGATTCTCCTATCTTCATTTCTAACTGGCTCCTTTTAGTTTTTTTTTTTTTTTTTTTTTTTTTTTTTAGTTTTTGATCTGGTGCGCGCGCGCGCTCGCCCCCGATCCGCACATAAAAATGAATATTGGAAACAATAACGTGAGGAAAAAATAGACTTGTGAAGACAACGAAATGGACACATTGTAATAATAGCTGGCCACAGTGGTCTATAACAGCTGTCTATAGTCCACTCTGTGACCACTCCCGATAGAACCCAGACCATCATTCAAACGCAAGGCTTCGCACAAGCCCCAAGCCCCCCTCTAAAATGAATCTGGCGCTCTTCTACAAATGCATTTACCCTCAGTCAGAGAGAATCAGGCCATTTGATGTATTTGACGTCAATGTAGCAACGAATGTTGCAATCCACTTAATTTATTTTCGCTATTGTGAAAAAAGTTAACTAAAATTGGAAAATAAAAAAATGCCGAGGACATGACCTCGGTGTCCTCAATGGTAGCTACAGCCATGTACATACATACATAGATACATACATACAGAGACATAGAGTCTCTTTTGATTGTTTTACTTTGAAGGTTTTGCCGGATGCCGTGGTATGGCAGGTTGACGCCAGTGATTAGTTGCATAGATCTTTAGAGCCCTCTAGTGGTCATATGGCGTGGCTGCCACAGAGTTTCTCTCAGCCTTTAGGTGGTTGTTTGCAAACTCTGAGAAGAGGCTTGACCAGGGGTGGGCAATTCATTCCACAAAGGGCCGGTGTGGCTGCAGGTTTTTGTTCCAACCTATCAAGAGCACACAGTTTGACCAATCAGCTGTCTGAAGACTGGGATCAGTTGATTAACTGAGTCAGGTCTGGTGTGCTGCTGCTTGGTTGGAACAAAAACCTGCAGCCACATCGGCCCTTTGTGCAATGAGTTTCCCACCCCTGGGCTTGACCGAGCATTCAGCGGGCCACTCTGTCAGTTTGCCCAGATTGGTGGAGGGCTGCAGCAATGGTTGACGTTCTGGAACTTTCTCCCATCTCCACACAGGATCTCTGGAGCTCAGCCAGAGTGGTCTTTATGTTCTTGGTTATCTCTCTCACTGAGGCTCTTCTCCCCCAACTCTCTCCATTGGTTTGGCTCATTTCTTGAAACAGAATTTTTTTTAAATAACATGAACAAACCTCCAAACCACTTGGCAATTGATCACAACAGAATTGAATCTTTCATTCATTTCATCAAATTGCAAATGTCTCAGTACATCTTTGCAAATGATTAAATACACTTAGCCTACATTTAGCACAATTTCTAAGTGAATAGATCTTGTTGATCTAAACTAATTGTTGATTCTCAGTCTAATGGTTGTTCTCTCAGCATCACATCATTGTCAAGTCATTATCAAGTGCACAATTGTCTGTTCAATTGTCAAAATTAGTCAAAAACATAATACCATAAATACCACATATGAATTTCTTGGAACATTTGATAAATTGGTTATTTGACAGTCAGGTGAAACTAGAACTTGACTAAGGAAGGAGTTTCACACATCTCAGAGGACTAATCAAACAGTATGTTTAGTTACCTGACAGGTGTTTGTTTATATATTATGCTGTATACATTTTCTTTTTACTCTGATGTATGGAAGTTACTTTATGTGTGTGAATAAAAATGGTTACAATTTCTGTAAGAAAATAAAAGACTTGACTCTGACTTGAACGTTAAAGACTCGGGACTTGACTTGACTTGAGACATGATGACTTGAATGACTTGAGACTTGTTCATTTCATGTTTTCAGACAGGCATTTTCCAGCATAGAGAATTTGGTGGCAGGCTGCTGCAAAATTTCTCACCGCCACCAGCTCACGAGTCGCCCCCCCCCCTCGGGCTTTTTATGCATTTATTTTGAAAGGACAGCTGGGGAGAGATATGGAGGGGGAGAGAGAGTGAGATTGACACGCAGCAAATGGACCGCCGGGTGGAATTGAACCCAGGGTCGCTGCAGCGGTCGCACTATATGACGCTCACAGCTCAGCGCATTTAATTGAAGATTCCATCGACATTTCAGTGACGGTGAGCGGCCTGACGCTGCTTCGTTATTACTGCCGTCACCTGTTACCGTTACCATATCGACGAGCTGGCGTGTCCATTTTAGTTTATAATCTCCTCACCTGTTGTCAATAAACACACCTGGAGACGGTGCTGCAACCAAACTGCACAGCTGTTAGATGATTGGCTGTTTGCCTGTCATTTATAGTTGCAAAGTCCCCCATCCTTTGACTTTTGAATTTTAAATATAAAACTAGAAAATTCCCTCTGGGAAATTTTGAAAGGGCCACGGGGGGCTACTGCCGGGGGTACCATCTCTGTCAACATGGGAATCAAACCCACTACCAAACTAATCAGACAGACACATCATCATCATGTACTGAGCACTGATATTGAGGAGCCATAATCACATTAAGTCACCTGTGTGTTTGTGTGTGTGTAACTGTAATCACATGAAGTTACCTGTGGTGTGTGTGTGTGTGTGTAACTGTAATCACATGAAGTTACCTGTGGTGTGTGTGTGAGAGAGGAGTGCGCGCATACGCGCGCATGTGTGTGTGTGTATGTGTGTGTGTGTGTGTGTACCTGTAACTCTAATGGCATTAAGTTACCTGTGGGGTGTGTGTTAGTGTGTGTGTGTGTGTGTGTTAGTGAGTGTGTGTTAATTAAAGAGCCAGAATAACATGTAGTAAAAATCGTAAATTTAAGTGTGATAATTTGAAGAGTTGAAGTCTGCTGCTATACACTGGGGAAAAAATTTAAGTCTACTCACATACATTGGAAACTGACAGCAGAAGAACATTGTAAGAAAGAGATAGATAGATAGATAGATAGATAGATAGATAGATAGATAGATAGATAGATAGATAGGTCTGTGTGTATGTGTCTGTGTGTGTGTGTGGCTGACTTGATACTCAGAGATCTGCATGTGTCAGTCTGATCTTAACGAGCTCCACCTGTAACCAACTGGTGGTTGCCAATGACGACAGAGGCACCCTAGCCAGAGAGAGACAGAAACGTGGAGAAAAAGGGCCATTTTCTCCCTCTGCGCTGGTCCCACATTTGGGCTTACACCGACAAAACGGTAGCTCCTATCAGAAAAAAAAGCAGACCCTGGGCGGTGTAAGGACTTCCTGAACACTTTGATATGCTTTTGGTGTTTCTACAGTAAATATTTTAGAGATGCGGGCGAGTTTCAAACAGGGGTCCCTTCTGCTTCTCTCGGAAAATCTTTGTATTAGAGTCAATGAGGAGCAGAGAGAGACGTGACCGCACTGAGAGGCTCACAATTTAAATTCTGTAAGTCTCTCTGCTTTGATGAGCACATTGTCAGAAACAGAACAAGTTTGTCTACAACTGTGGAAAAAATCATGTGTGTAGAGTGTAATTTGTGGCCGGGAGGACGAGAGAAAGAGAAAAGTTTCAGACAATTTCAGACAACTTCTCCCACTCTAGCTGATGATGTCACCCACTCTAACACGAACATTCCGTGCAATACACACCCATTATAAACTCAAAATTTCTCCAAAACTGATCATGGTCATTGAACAGTGATTGATCAAAAACTATATGACTTATCAAAACGTGGATTAATACACCAACACACAAGACTTGTGTCTACAGTTTAAAGTTTGAATGAAGTCTCTAGGTGAAAGTATGCCTGAGCTGTAGACGTTTGGAAAACTCCAATGATTTTTCTTTTTCGATCATTTTTTTTCGCCTGTTCCATTCATTCCTATGGAGAATTTTTCAAAGTTTTTCGCGACTTACGTCGCGAAAAATTCATATTTCGTAGAGAAAAGTAATAGCACACCGATCCCGATCGAACTGCACGTTTTGATATATAATTTGTCCTACAACTCCTCAAGCTGTAGGACGAGTTAAGTGCCGAAATTTTGGAGGAAGATGAAAAATAAGAAGAAGAAGAAGAAAAAAACACGCAGTATAACAATAGTGCCTCGGTGCGTTGCCCCGTGGCCCTAATTAATAGCCTATCTAAGACTACCCTGTATGAGCACAGGCTATGGCGTTGTCTTGATTGGATCACCCTGCCAGTCAGTAATCTACCCATGTTTGATTCCATGTAGGCTATTTTACTGAATATCAGTAATTACAATGCAAATCCAATTCTTTGTCATACCTTTAAACAGGCTGGATAAATTGACTAATGGTGTTAACTGACAGTTACTAATATGTTGTCTTTATACTTTAAGTTCAGATTCTGTGGGTAAAATCGCAATAATAAGGTGACTTTACAGAACCTGTGACTTGACTTAACTTGCAACATCAATAATAATTAAAGCCTCCAGCAGCGCTGAACAGGCCCTCGCTATCCCACGCCACCACGGGGCCCCTGCAGCGCGGGGGCAGTGGTGCGAAGTGAGAAGAGAGGAAAGAAAGGAAAGGAAAAAAAGCAATGCTCCATTCATCCACCAGGTGGCGCTACGAGCATTACCAGACATGGGGAGGTGCATTCAGGGGCAGATCTTCATAACACTTGAAGTTTCAAGCAAATTGGACAATGCATGATGGAGTTATAAGGACTTGATGTTCCATGGCGAGGCATCAGAAATGGTGGCACCATAGTGGCCATGCCCATCGCCATAGAGATAAGCTTTTCTATATATATATATATATATATATATATATATATATAAGTATATTTTTGGGGCATTTTGCCTTTATTGGATAGCATAGTGTAGAGAGACAGGAAATGGGGAGGCAGAGAGAGGGGGAATGACATGCAGTAAAGGGCACCCGATGCGGGACTCGAACTCGGGCCAACTGCAGCGAGGGCTATAGCCTCTGCATATGGGGCACCTGCTTAACCCACTGCGCCACACGGCGACCCAGAGATAAGCTTTTAATAAATTTTCATCACAAAGGTCTTGAGATGATGTTCAGCAAATTTGAAGCTGATTGGACAAAATCTGTAAGAGGAGTTTGCTCAAATATGATGTGTGGAAATCGCCAAACATTGACTGTAAAAATCAAAATGACCAACCTTCTGTTTGGTTGTGACCATTGGTGCAAGAGACTTTTCTGTGCATCTGGACCATGGATGTATTATATGAACTGGATGCTGGATCAAAAATGCTGCCATTCCTTTCAATTGGAGTTGCTTGCCTGGTGCATACGCCAAAAAAGTTTCTGGCTTCCGGGTTTACTTCCGCATTATGGGCCCACTGAATATGTGCAGTATAGTCACCCCCCATGATGCTTTGGGCCCCTCTCATCATGCCTCTGGGCAATGAAAATGAGCAAGGTTTTGGTTTTGGTGCTGCACGTTGATGCATGCTATGATAGCGGATTCAAAGAACGAGTTTTACGACTTTTACAGGACTCACATGCACTTGACAACAAAGATAATGGTTTAAAAAGTAAGGGGGTATGATTGTAGGTTTATTATGATTGTTGATATCATTGTTAACTCATTTTGAGTTTTTAGTGTATATATGTTACACTGAAAACGAGTTGATTCGAATCACAATGGGCAATTAACCACAGTCAACTGTCTTTTGTGCATTTTTAATGAGAAATCAATCTTAAACATGACAGATTAGCTCAGAACACCTCAGATTATGTTATCATGAGGGCTTTACTCTCTTACCTTTTTATACTGATATTGATATTTCATTTACTTACAGTCAGAAAAATGCATCTTCCTTGTCTTTACTGCGTGTGTGTATAGGTAGTTTCATCATCATCATTAAGCCTTCAGAACACGTAGGACGTCAGTGTCCACTAATGCAGCTGTTACACAACCAGGTATTTCATCATATACATGAATGCCCCAGACACTGCTGCAGATATTGAATGTTGGGGGGGTCCACAATCATGTTTTTCAAACAATTTAATAATGAATGTAAGTGAAAATTTAGTGTTGCTTACTATACACTGAACACACACTGATGACGTGGTGAGGAGGAGAGACGATGGTGAGGACGTCCAGGACGGTCCTTCTCCTCAGGCCCGGGTGGAAGACGGGGAGCAGGCTGCACCATCTCAGACCACAAACACCGACCCATGGAGGCCAAGTCTCAGTTTACATTTTACCAATGAGGGATATTAAGCCGTAAAATAAATTAACATGGACGTTGTGAACTGAGGAACAGGTGTTGAACATCAGCTGCGATGAGACACTGCTAACACACACACACAGCATAAATGACTTACGAAGTTAAAAATGTTGAAAAATTCGAGTTTAACAGGAGCAGTTATGTAAAATTGGCCAGTGACACCTTAATAAATCCAGTCATTACGATGCAATCTTATCAATTAAAACATAACGAGTTTAAGAATATGAGCTGACAAGAGACTGATAACAGACATTAAACATCATAAAGTTAATAAATTAACTTGATGTGTCCAAATGAAAACTCACATTTGAGTCGTTTAGTTTCACTTTTCTGACTGAGTTTTGCGCTGAGACCTGGTTTCATTTCAGCCATCCTCGTTCCACGAGGACACGAGACACAGCATGACCGTGCTTTGGGAGTGCTCGCACAGATTAAAAGTCCATGACTTAAAAATATTCAATAGAAAGATTAGTAATTAACGGTGGTTACAGCTGGAGGTGTCCTTTGAACAGTTTTACAGCCATCTCTTTTACTATTGCAGTCTATGGGAAAAATGCTTTTTGGGCCTATGGAGATTTTGTTGCAATACCACAAGTGGCCACTGGGAAAAATCGGCGTGTCAGCTGAGGGGTGGCGCTGTAACCAGTTCTTATAATAGATCCATGGTCTGACAACTTACACATGTGTACCAATTTTCATCCTCCTACTCCACAAAAACACCTATGGGGAGGGATTTTTTGAAAATTTCAAGGTGGCACTATTGAGGCATTTGGCCCTGCCCACATGCGCTGCCCCTATGAGATGTCAGAGTTCACCATTCTTGACCTGTGTATCAAATTTCATGAGGATCTGAGCTTGTTAAAGCCATCAAAAATCCAAACGTAATTGGTGGCGAGCGATTGCTATTCACCGCACTGCCACACGGACACCATTTGTCATAGCTTTACAGTGTTAATAATGTAGCTTCACCAACTTGTTCAGCATGTATTAGAAGTGGAATGAAGTTGATGGGGTCAACTATGTAGGATTTATACATGTTAGAGTAAAAACTGGACACTTCCTGTTACCACCGGGGGCACTATGAGTAAAGTGGGAAGTTAATATATCAGGACGTTCAGGGCGGAGCCATCATCATGTCCAGCAAGGTTGAAGCTACTAGGATCAAGTATGTGGGCGTGAGAGCCGTTCGAAACGCGATGGTGAGAAAATGAAAAATCTGCAAAATTTGTCGGGCCCTAGCAGCCACGCCCTTTGACCTACAGACATTCTTTTAATAAATTATGATCAGCATGGTCTCTAGATGATCTGTACCAATTTTGAAGTCGAATGGGTGAAATCCCTAAGAGGAGTTCGTTCAAATACTAAATAAAAATAAATTAAAATAAATAAAAATGGCCGACTTCCTGTTGACATTTCACCATGACATTAAGAGTCTTTTTTGTACATATTGGGATGCTCTGTAAGCCTACCAATTTTCATGTGTTTAGGTGAAACTGCTATGAGGGGCTGAATTTTTAAAATGTTTTTGGGGGCACCATTAAGTCAATTTGCCCCGCCCATGTCAAACGACTCAAAAATACATACATTTTCACCAGTCTCTCTGTGTGTCATGTGTTTCGAGCATGTTCAGGCCTCCAAAAATGCGATCATTCCTGACAAAGAAGAAGAATAATAAACATTGCAATTTCAATAGGGCCTTCGCTGACGCTTGTCATCGCTCGGGCCCTAATAAACACTAGGATTACAATAGGTCCCTCGGGATGACTTCGTCGTCGCTCAGGCCCTAATAATAAACAGTGCAATTTCAATAGGTCCCTTGGGACAACTTTGTCGTACCGCTCAGGCCCTAATAAACAGCACGATTTCAAGAGGGTCCTTGTCAAGGACGACGCTGTCATCCGTTCGGGCCCTAATAAACACTACAATTACAATAGGTCCCTCGGGAGAACTTCATTGTTGCACGAGGCCTAATAAACATTACGATTACAATACGGTCCTCAGACAACTTCGTCGTCACTTGGGCCTTAAAAAAGAAACTGTACGATTTCAATAGGGTCCTCGTCGCATGACTTGCAGTCGTTGCTCGGGCCCTAATAATCATAATGATTGTGCTGTCATGATGGGGTAGTGTATTGATGAGGGAAAAAATGATGTTTTTTTCAAATTTAACATAAAGCTGCAAAAATAACAGATAGTGAAAAATTGAAGGGGGTCTGAATACTTTCTGTACCCACTGTATATTACCACTGCTTCAAGCCTGTCTGGATGCAGCTGGGAACATTAGTTTTTGGGCAGAGGGGCAGGGTGTGTCCCCCGTGTAACTTACCCATCAATATGAGGATACAGAAAACACACAAACAGATAGCATACTACCTATCTGACTTGTGTTGGTAGTATTCTCAGAGTATTGTGATTATTGTGATTTTTTTAAGACTCCAGTGTTTCCCTATAAGTGATCACTGTTAAGATAGTGTTTCCTGAGCTCAGTAAGGACCCTGCTTTTAAATATTCCATGTCTACTTTTATGCTGTATGTAGGTGTTGGGGGGTATGGGGGGTGAGAGCGATAGGGTGTTTTTAACTATGGAAAGCACTTTGTGTTGCATTTTAATTGTATGAAAAGTGCTATAGAAATAAAGTTTGATTGATTGATTGATTGATTACAGTTTTTCTCCATTGGTTTGGGTCATTTCTTGAAACAGAAATTACATTCTCAAAAGTCTAAGATCATTTGGCAAATCAGTCTTACAGGTCAGCACAACACCATAGCTCACTTGCAAAAGCTCATATCTCTCCCAAAACATTTCACTCATGTGCCAAAACTAAATTCCTTTCTCACAGTGCCCCCTAAATGCATCATCCCTTTGGCATTGTGTAAGCACTGCAAGTCAAAATGTTTAGATGTTTTGTCACTATGGCAGAGGACCACTGAAACATCCCTCATATCCACTTCTCAGTCTTAGTCCAGTCCTCCTTAGTTTTTTTTGTCCAGCTAACAGAATATAATTGTGTATAAAACTGGAAAAAAAAAAAAAGGGGGTTTTACAGTAAGAGTAGCCTCCAAGGTTTGACATCACATGTTGCACTCATACTGGAAAGGAAATTGTAACCATTTTTATTCACACATATAAAAATGTTCCAAGAGATTCATATGTGGTATTCATGGTATTATGCTCTTGACTAATTTTGATAATTGAACAGACAATTGTGCATGTGATGACTTATACAATGACATGATGCTGACATGTTTTGGAGAGAACAACCATTAGACTGAGAAATCAACAATCAGTTTAGATCAACAAGATCTATTCACTTGGAAATTGTGCTAAATGTAGACTATCTGTATTTAATCATTTGCAAAGATATACATCTTTGCAAATAAGACATTTGCAATTTGATGAAATGAATGAGAGATTCAATTCTGTTGTGAACGATTGCCAAGCGGTTTGGAGGTTTGTCCATGTTACTTTGAGAATGTAATTTCTGTTTCAAGAAATGAGCCAAACCAATGGAGAAAAACTGTAAGTCAAACCAAATAAGGTTTAGCCCTGAGAGAGTACATTGCTGCTCATTTTGCAGCACAGAGTGATTGTGGCTAGTTCATAAGTTGTGTGATGTTACACTGTGTTCATTGGTGTGTTAGCAGTCGGCTAGCTTCTTGTAATTGTATCTTTAAGACTCATCATTACAGTGGTATATGAAGGTGTCAGAATGGAGCACCTTTATGATTTAGGACATGGACTTGAACTCAGATGATGACTCTTCTTGAGACTTGGACTCGAACACTGGAGACTTGAGACTGACCTGGACTCAAGAGTTGGTGACACAACTACAACACTGCCTCCTTCAGGCCAAGTGAACATTTAGATAAATATATAGATGGATGGATGGATGGATGCAGTGTGATGAAGTGATGTGATGCGATGCGATGCGATGCGATGCGATGTGATGAGATCAGGCATTAGGCATTACTCCTCCTCTGTAAGCAATGTAAGGCAATTGTAAACACCCCAAAACCGAGTACATATTTTTGAAACTGGGAAGGAGAGAATAATAAAGAAATAACATTGAAACATTTGAACTACTAAACCTATCATTATGGACAGTGTTTATGGATTTTACATCCATTCACCTCGCTTCACTACAAGCTCAATACATTCAAAACTCTGAAATCCAAGATTTATTTATTATTTTTCATGCATGACCCCAATCCCCCTCTCTACCATTTACAGCTGATATCTAAGTCTTGTGTTTTGTTATTTTGTTCACATCTGTTTGGAGCTCAAGGCTTGTTTTGAACCTCCCTGGGCTGGTGGTGGTGGTGTATTCAAAAGTCCTTTGGTTTGTAGTATCACAGGTGTTTTTTTTTGGATCCCTTTCCCCTTTTTGTTAGTTCCTCACCACCCTGGTAAGCCCCACCCTGATCTCATGTTTTATGTTGGACATTTTTAGTGTTTTGTTAATAAAAGCTTCTGTTTTAAACTGAACTCTCTCAGTGCATGTGGTATTCTCAAACCTATGTCTTTCATTCAGTCAGAGAGCAACTTCTTCCTGAGCTAGGAGGCTCAGCTGAGTCTGAGTTCTACGGATGGGTCAGACTGGTGAAAGTTAGGGATTGCTTCACTAACATGAAGCCATTCATTTTGTCAGCGAAGGCTCTGATAAGGAGTTCAGACAACAGTGCAAATGACCTACTGACAGAAGTTAGACCTAACCCCACTCTCCACACACACAGAAAGGGGAAGAGGAAGAGAAACTTGTGTATGTCAGTGACGCTTCCACTAGATGGCATCACTGCTCCTCAGCCCTTCTTTGCTGACACTCAGTTGCAAGCTGTGTTACTTACTTGTGTGACTGGGTAAGTACACTCACTGGCCACTTTATTAGGTATGCCTTGCTAGTACCGGGTTGGACCCCCTTTTGCCTTCAGAACTGCCTTAATCCTTCGTGGCATAGATTCAACAAGGTACTGGAAACATTCGTCAGAGAGTTTAGTCCATATTGACATGATAGCATCACGCAGTTGCTGCAGATTTGTCGGCTGCACATCCATGATGCGAATCTCCCCTGTTCCACCACCTCCCAAAGGTGCTTTATTGGATTGAGATCTGGTGACTGTGGAGGCCATTTGAGTACAGTGAACTCATTATCATATTCAAGAAACCAGTCTGAGATGATTCGAGCTTTATGACATGGCGCATTATCCTGCTGGAAGTAGCCATCAGAAGATGGGTATACTGTGGTCATAAAAGGATAGACATGGTCAGCAACAATACTCAGGTAGGCTGTGGCATTGCAGCGATCCTCAATTGTTACTAAGGGGCCCAAAGAATGCTAAGAAAATATCCCCCACACCATTACACCACCACCACCAGCCTGAACCGTTGATACAAGGCAGGATGGATCCATGCTTTCATGTTGTTGACACCAAATGACCCTACCATCCGAATGTCGCAGCAGAAATCGAGACTCATCAGACCAGGCAACATTTTTCCAGTCTTCTATTGTCCAATTTTGGTGAGCCTGTGCAAATTGTAGCCTCAGTTTCCTGTTCTTAGCTGACAGGAGTGGCACGCGGTGTGGTCTTCTGCTGCTGTAGCCCATCTGCCTCAAGGTTCGACGTGTTGTGCGTTCAGAGATGCTCTTCTGCATACCTTGGTTGTAACGAGTGGTTATTTGAGTTACTGTTGCCTTTCTATAAGCTCGAACCAGTCTGGCCATTCTCCTCTGACCTCTGGCATCAACAAGGCATTTTCACCCACAGAACTGCAGCTCTGTAAACCCTAGAGATGGTTGTGCGTGAAAATCCCAGTAGATCAGCAGTTTCTGAAATACTCAGACCAGCCCGTCTGGCACCAACAACCATGCCACGTTCAAAGTCACTTAAATCACCTTTCTTCCCCATTCTGATGCTCGGTTTGAACTGCAGCAGATCGTCTTGACCATGTCTACATGCCTAAATGCATTGAGTTGCTGCGATGTGATTGGCTGATTAGAAATTTGCGTTAACGAGCAGTTGGACAGGTGTGCCTAATAAAGTGGCCGGTGAGTGTATATCGCAGGGCCAACTTTAACTTCAACAACTCTGCTGGCTTATTTGCAGAGTATTTGTGAATTTGAAGACACTTGTGATACAGAGAGACCCCTCCACACACACACAGAGCCAATTATACAGACTTTTCCCTAACCCCATCCATTCCCCCCAAGATACCCGTTAATTCTTCTTTTTCACTCCCCTCTCTGTTAGCCCCACGCAGACCCCTTCCTGCTGTTGAATTCTCCCAAATTACTTTATTCACCCATCTCACACACTCATACACACACACACACACACACACACACACACACACACACACACACACACACATGCACACACACACACACACACACACACACACACACACAGGGAGGCAGCCCCTCACCCTCTCTCCCAGGCTAATTCCAGTCCATTCCCATAGAGCTGCATTAGCATACAGATGTTAGGCTGAAAAGGGAAAGCAGTAAAATACAAAGGGCCTGCATGATGAGGAGGGGAGGGAGGGGTCGAGGGGCTGCACAGGGATGGCCCTTGGCTTTTTAAGGTCTTACAGATACACACACAGCACCATGGGTGTTGAATGGTAAGTAGCCATGGGGGTTGTGGGAGTCTCCTGCTTCACTGATATTCATTCACTGGAGGGAAATCCTCAGCCTGCACCCACAGCTGAATGCCAGCACACACACACACACACACACACACACACACGGGGGAGGACCTCAACTTCTGCTCCACTTTGTGTGAATAAATGGAAATCAGTGACAAGTATCTCTGTGACCCATTGTGTATGAAGAAGTCTTTGTTTGAGCATCTGTTGCCCAAACATTCTCCTCAGTGTCACTCACTTTAAATTGGTCTGTTTGGACGAGCTGCAACAAAATTCACTCCTTCTCTCACACAACATACACATAAAAACACACAGGGAGAGGGGAGGGCTGGGAGATTGCCTCGGTGCAAACAAGAGAGAGAGTTCATCTTTGTTCTTTTTGTGTGTCAGTGAGACACAGATTATTGTAAAGGCCCAACAAGAGTGGCAGCATTCCTGAGAAATTCTGGGAAGACATCATCAAATGTGTCCCCTGTGGCATTGTGTATTATTCCATCAATTTCGTCATCCTAATTATAAGTGGAAGTGTAGCCATAATTGGAAAAACAAAGCAGATCTACATCAATTGTTGCAGTAACAATGTAAGGCAGTCCACTGTTTCCACTAGAGTCCATTAAGGAATAAGACTCTGTTGCTTTTGAGTCCCCTTGTTTACGAGATATTTTTTTCAGTATGAAATATAAAGACATTTTGCCAACACTTACTCTGTAGGACATGTACATGCCTGTAACTGCACAGCTCCTCTAGCTGAGCTTGTAGGGTTGGAGTTTGGAAGTCACAGTTCAGTTCATTCCCATCTGAATCTTTAGTCATGCTAAATATACATGGAAGACTCAAGGAAAGTGTTATAGTTGCTCAAGCATACTGGGATGTGTGGATGTTACAAAAGACCACAGGCCCTTTTTATACCTGGCATTAACATGCACCTTGGTTATGGGAGAACAGGTGTGACTGCTCCCAGGATGCAGTGAGGACACATAATAAGTTAGAAGTGAAGAAGTTCAATATCAGACTTAAAGCAATACACTGTTCAATATGTTGTACATTTATATTTAAATTCTGTTTTTGACCCAAAATATAAGTTAAAATCATAAATACTATGACATCAGACTTTCTGTGTGTCGGCATAATAAACTGATACAAAAGTGCAATGAGATCCACGGCCAGTGAACTTAGTTCTCAAAAACTTTTATTTTGAAATAAAGATGGACAAATATATTAAGATAAAGAGCTAGGATATCAACATAACTCATGGAATGTAACAATAAATGCACTTAAATTATGTAAAACAAAACAAAAAAACACAATATGAAACAACACAATATAGGTTTTGCTTTGAAAAACAAAATAAATAAGACATTAAGTTAACAAAAGTTACAAAAACGTCTCACTGTTGAGTCAAGCTAACAATGAACTGTGACCACAACACAGGTCTCTGGACTTGTCAGGGCAAGTTGACTTGATTTCATGACAAAAACAAACATTTGCCTGATTTCATTTTAACTCGTTTGATTTCACCTGCCACTCAGAGTCAGCTAGCATGCACTGTCACCCAGGCAAATCTGATAGATAAAATCAACTGCAAACAAAGGTCACCTTTTCACTTTGTCCATTTAGGAGAGGAACAGGGCAAACAGGATTTTTTAAAAACGTGTTTTAAAACACAAAGACCACAATGCAGCACTGCAGGAGTCCTGAAGATTAGGACCATCAGATTAGTCACATTAGTCGGATGAAATGCTGACAATGGTTGTGCTGCTCCAAAACTGATGGTCATAAAATATTCTGCTGAGGTTGGTAAAGCTATTCCTTCACCACTGTTTTGTTTTCTATTTGAATTACTGTAGTTAACAAATGGAAAGGGTTATAACAGTTAGGGCTGTGAGGAAGAATGGAGAGAAGGGTAGAGACGATGTTTGCTCACACCAACAGCACAAACTTTTGCTCACACTATTGATCAGATTGTTACTCTGAAGTTCACATGCAGCTGACAAAAGACAGAAACAACTATCCAGCTGTTGCCTCGTATGAGAACTCAGTGAGTCTTGAGTTCTGCCAAGTCTATTAGCCAATGAGGTAACATATACATACATATAGAAAGTGAAAATGTCTTTCTCCCCTTTTTCCTTTCTCTTCACCAAGCCTTTAAAGCTACTGAATGAACAACATGAATGCATAAGTAAAGCATAATTTCTCTGGCGTCATAAAAAAAATAAACACAATAACGAAGCAAACTCTCACAGAAACAGCAAATCATACAAAATGTGATAAATAAGTCTGAAAAAGTGTTAGGCAACAGTAACAACAATCATAACACTGTAAATTAGCTGTCATGGCTAAAGGCTAGGCTAGGTATTAAGAGTACTACCAGGTTAGGGGAACTACTATTGAAGATCAACTTTGGTAACTAGAGAGTCAGTGGGTTGCCTACACGTGTGCTATTTGTCATGACTAAGGCAGTTTAGCTGAATCTCTGCCAGGAAGTTCAAATAGCTGACAACTACAATCAAGAGGCCACAGCTAAACAACCAATCAATTCCCAAATGAGTGACAGTGTCATTTTGGAATTCTTGCTCTCATGGGCAAGAGGTTGGTTCATAGAGCTGCTGAGCCCTAAGAACAACAGGAGAAGTGCTGCATCTCTGAAACTGTTTGTAAGGAGTTAAATAAGAAATTAGATCCGTGGCAGACAAGACTGCTATGCTAGGAATACATGGACCAAACAGCACTTTTTAAAAAATCCCTCTTAAATCAGGGTACAGGAAATTCTCACACAGAACTCCCCACCGAGCAGGACCAGCACAAGGAAAAATGCTGAGCTACATGAAGTACCCTTTAAAATTGGGTATACAACAGTATACAGCAGTAACAGTGGCATAAAAAAACTATCAAATAACAATCAAACCACAAACAAAAAGTCAGCTAAAACTGGACAAACACTGAGCAGCGCTACAGCTGCTTGGATGAGAAATGCAATATGCACAAAGTTAGGTACGTTTACCTGGCTGCATTCTGGAGGAACCGAAAACCTCATGTTCCAACTCTTTGTGACTTGTATCTGAACCAGACTTTCTTTTTTTATTCATTGTCCTGGTCACACAGAGTTAAAACAAACAGACCATCTATCCCTGATCAAATTCAACCCAATAGTAAAACCCTTTCCTACTCATCTGAAACAGACAGGCGGCTAAAGATGGGCAGACGTCTACCCTCGAAGCTTGGTGACTCTGTGCCGCTGGACGAAGAGCTGAGGGAGCAGGAGGAGGTGTACCCTTCCTCAGAGAGGGAGTCAGCTGAGGAGCAGCGTTGAAGACTGGAGAGGCTACTCAGGGAAACTGGCAGCTGCTGTGGGAGGTGGTAAGGGAGGTTTGGGTTTTTTGAGGTGAAATTTGTTGTGGGGCACTTGGTGCTGATTGTGTCAGTCACAGCATAGAGGTGCAGAGCCGTATCACTACTGTCACCTGCCAGGTCAGTGATACTAGAAAAGGGGTAGGGGCAATGCTTCAGTGCTCCTGGCTCAGGAAAAAGAGGAGAGAGGAGCTCTGGGCTCCCTGTGGAGGACGGAGGAGGAGAGACCGAGGAAGCTCGGGTGAAGAGGAGGGAGGAAGGTTGTGACTCAACTGTATGGAAAGCCTGTGCAGAGGAGAAGCCTGCAAAGCTGAGGCTATGACGCAGCAGAGGAGGCCTCAGGTTCTGCTTCTGTGGAGGTGCAGAGGTGTTGCCAGTGGAGAGCTCATCAGCATTGTGGATGAAGTGGCAGCGGGCACCGTATGGGCAGAAGCCTATAGTGTGGAAAGTGCGGCAAGGCTCTGTCTTGTATTTGGGGTGCCTACTGAGGCCTCGCAGCTCATCCAGGCCGTGGGCAAACTGACACTTGGTGCCATACTTGCAGGTCCCGCTTTCCTCGTAGGTGCGACAGAGTTCGGTCTTGTATCTAGTGGAGATGTGAGGCGAGGGGGCAGGGATTCTGGAGGTGGAGGGGGAAGCAGTGGAGGAGAGTGAGGTGTTGCTGATGCAGAGGCCCGGTGGAGGGGGTAGAAGGGTTGGGGTTACGTTAGCCATTTTGTCATGTCTGCTTCCCAAGCTGCTGCTGTTGCCCTCAATCATGCTGACCGAGCGGTCCACTCGGAAGGGAATATGGCTGAGCGAGGAACGGGGAAGCTCCCTGCTCCACTGCTGGTTGGAGGCCATGTTTAGCCCCCAGCAGGTTGACTCGGTCACTTCAGAGCTGCTGCTGCTGTTGAACTTGGAATTGGGGAGAGTCACAGGGCAGAGAGAATGGCGGCGCTGGAAGCCCAGGACTCTTTGAGTCTGCTGCTGCTGCTGCCGTTGCTGCTGTGAGCAGGCAGACAAGCCATCTGTTGTCTCCAGGCCACAGAAATTCTGTCACATAAAAGGAGAGTGGAGGGGAAGAGATGTGAGCTTCTGCATTCATCAAGTCCTGTTAAGACTGACACTGCTAAGGCTCAGATGAATGGTGAGGAGATTTCAAAGTGGCACACACAAAGTCTAAGCATATTAATAACATAATTTCATAAAGATTTAAAACTGCCTTCATTGTCACTGTATAGCAGAAATATAAATGAAACTATGGATACTCCTCATGTAAAATGCTTAAGAAGAGGCACAAACATCACAATCAGTCATAGCTTCACACAGACACAAATGCACACACACATGCAAGCACACCAATAAACAACGTGCAGAAAAACAGTACTAAATAGGTTGCACTCAGTGGAAGATTGCACCTGAGGCTGAAGCTGTTTTTGTGTTATTGTACATAAAGTACTTGCACTTTATGAAAGACAAAAGTAAATGGAAAACGAACCTCCCTGTCCCACAGTTCCACTCCAATGCTAACTAATTATCTGAGCTTTAAAGCAAAAGCTACAGCAAAGATGATCTCACTGCAATCCAGAATGAACGTCTGCTTGAATGAATTTGGGATGTAGCTTATCCAAAGAACACTGAAACTGAAACATTGTATCATCGACTAAACTGAGAGACATGTGGAGCTTCTCACAATCACACAAGAGACAGACATATTTGGCATGTTTGTAAATCTGTAAACATTAAAAATTATAAGTGTTCCTCACCTTACAGAACTCCTCATCCAGTTCCAGAAAAGGTGTTAGAAAGTCGGAGGGCATGGTTCACTCCACTGTCTGTGCAGGGCGCAGAGCTGGATGTCTGATCCCACAGCAGAGAGATTACTGGAGAGGAAAAAAGGTCCTGGGTCCAAGAAGAATGAAGTGTTGTGTTGGCAACGCTGAGACAACAGTGGAAAAGTTTAGGGGGCTGTAGAAACCTCTCTGATGGTTGTTTTAGATGGTCAGGGAAAGAGAAGCTGCTCCAGGAGTTGAAAGAGAGGGAGGGGGACAGAAATTAAGAAGAAGTAGCCAGGTCTGTTGTGAAGGAGACAGAGAGTTGGGTGAAAGATCAGTGTGAGTCCAGGAGGAACATTTCTGGACCATCTGCTGGAATCTGTTTAAATAGTTGGGGAATCCCACCCACCCCCCACCTGTGTTCTTCAGGGGCAGGGCAGTGAATGTGTGTGTGTGTGTGTTTGGGGAATAAGGGAGGGGTCCTGCATTGTAACAGTGTGCTAGGGGGCAGGGTGGGCACAGAAAAAGGAGGAGGGAGCTGAATGAAGCTACTTTTCAACCCATTCATTACCAAATCCTTAAAGAGGCATTCTTCTTTTTTTAACAGGCTGTCCCCTCACTGTGTGAGTGAACAGGCTAGATGGCATTTCTACCTAACAACAGTTAGCTTAATGTCCAATCATATATAACACGAGTGCTTGTGAAAACTAAGGAGACAAGTCCTAATATTCCTTTAGAACACATTAGAACTGTGTCCATGAAAGAGCTGTACATTCATCAAAATAAGGGTCTGTCATGTGAAGACCTAACTTTATACTCAGAATAACATCAGCAGGAACTACTATTTCAAAACAAAGCAGGATGGAGTACACCAGCTGCAAAGAAGACAAGTATGCTGTTGGATTCATTTTGGCACTTTGAGATTTTTGAGAAACTGTAAACACAACTGTGACATTACATTTTCATTTATTGTGGCTTGACGGAGCCCTAACCTTTTAAACCTGTGATAAGCTCAGACGTGATGGTTGTCTAAAACCTGACAGATTTCTCTGTGTATATTGAGATGAAAACAAAACACAAATTAAAGCTGCTTTGCAGCAATGGTCGGGGCCAGGCAGTTTTTGACAAATTTAGGCAATTTTGAGTAAGAAGAGACAAAATAGCGAGAAAAAAAGACAACAAGAACATCAGCATTACAATGTCTGCTCTGCCTTAGCTGAGGCTTGAACTCACAATCTCTGATACCAAGAACCATCCTCTAACTCATTCAGTAAACTGGGTGGAAGTGAGACCTGGTGTGTGGCTTAACAAATGGACTCAGGCAGTCACCAGCCAGGCAGCAGTTGTCAAGGCAAATTAAAAAAAATGTCAAAATGTCAAAAATTCTGTTACATATATCAGACATAAATCTTATCATACATAAATTGCATCTTGACAGCTTGGAAATGTTTGTGATTTGTTATCAATGATAAGTGTTTTGCTTCATAAGAGAAAATCTGATGTTTAAAAATACCATTCTTAGGTTGGCTGCAGTTGTTCCCATGAGAGCAGAATTCAACAGGTTTTCAAAAATTCAGTTTTTAAGATAAAATTCTGATATTTGCCAAACTTCATCAACCATGACTCCAAAATATTGTTATTTTTTTCAGGAAGATTGAAAATGTATTTAGCAACAATCAGCTGGTATATGTTTACAGTCAATCATTTTCATGCACTGTAGGCTCAGTTTTTCAAATATCAAAAACAGTCTGAAGATGTAGCAAATTTGGTGTCAATTGAGCAAAAATTGTGGGACAAGAAAAGTTTAATAAGTTTTACAGTTTTTGAAAAAAAAAAAACAGAGTGATGGACTTCCTAATTTGTACCAAGTTTAAATGTACAAAAGTGTAGCATGTATGGTTAGTTTGTTAGGAATTTTCAAAGTTTTAAAATTCAGATGCTTATTGTGCCCATATAACAATAAGCTTACGCTGTCAGGTGTTCACATACATTTCCCCCCAGAGTCCAAACTTATGTCTGTTGAAAACTCCAAAATGCCCACAGCTACATTGAGGGTGAATGTGTTAGACTGGCCTTTGGATGAGGGTGTAGCCCAACCACTTATGTGAGTAAGGTTTTAGATCTCCAACCTTTCTCTACATCAGAGATACCTTGGGGGTAAAAATGATGTCATTGGTTAAAATAAAGACTCAGCTTCGTACCAGTGTAACGTGTCATTATTTGTATCATTTTGGACCAAATGAAATGAAATTGTTATCCACAACCTAAAATCTTATCTTTAAATCTCACTTCATCTCAGCTTATGTTCATATTCATGGTTCCACATAAGAGATAAGAAGAAGTCTCGACATGTAGGTCAGTGGTGGTTCAGCCTATGGTTGTACCCCAAACCTGTGTTTTTACAGACGTCAGTGATAACAACACTAAAGTGTTAGCTGATGATGGTGGACACTGGCTTGGTTCAGACAGATGAACCTAACCCCAGCTGAAGACCAGCTGCCCTGTTTACAGGTAGCATGAGAGCTGAGATCAAATTGCCTCTGAATGTCTGGATTCTGACAAATAAGAAAAACTCAAAAGAGGAGAGTGGTTCCATCTGTCCTGGCATATGGCAGTGGAAGATGACCAGTGTTGTGAAAGCAGATTTGCAACATTTAGCAGCAACTGTGTATTTAGAGAATATGAAGAACTGAGTAACCCCAGCAGTTAGTGGTCTGATACAAGTGGTTGGCATTTTACTGTAAAGAGGCTGCAAAAAAAACTGTAAAACACACAGCAGGTCTTATCATGCCTCACTGATATGTGACTGTGGTGTGTGTGAGTTAGGGTTAAATAACTGTAATCCTGTGTGGTTTCCTTCCCGTGGTCGGTTGGTTTAGTAACAGACTGACTTTCGTTAGGTTTCGCTCCACTGCTCTTCTTTCTTTCTTTTTCTTTCTTTCTTTCTTTCTTTCTTTCTTTCCTATACTAAAAAATGATTTATGAAAGACAGAACAAACAGGTTTGTCCCCTTCCCTATATTTTCTAGTATTTTTCATCAAACCCCCCCCCCTCCCCATGTTGTTGCGCTCTCACCTCCTAACTGACACAGTAACTGAATTTGTTCTTACATAACCAACACAACTGTCTGTGGGATGTGTTTGTGTGTACCAGAGGTTTTTCTTGTGTTTTTCTGTCAGAACAGACCACAATTACCCCTCACTAATCACACTGAAATGAAATGATGTTCTTTTCTGCTTACTAAACTGACAAAGTGCAGTTCATCCCTGTAGCTCGTGTTGACATGTAGTGTTACGGTGATACTGGGGGGCTGTGTATTTGTACAATAGTTTTGTTGGTAATATATCACTTCATTCAAATTTTTGATGCTTTGTGCTAATGGGTATTTCTTCCTTTCTTTTATTCATTTTCTCATTCATTAAATTCCAAACAATTTTAAATGAAAAGAGAATTTAATATTTGATTAAATCTAAGAGGCCTTTTTCCGTTCCTTCCTTGTGCAACATTGCATCTAGACGAGACCTTTATCTGTTTCCAAGCTGATCCAAACCTTCATTAATCACCTTCTCAGGTATTACAGGAAAATATTTGATATGGAGCTCTGATGTCATTTGATTAGATAGTCAGGGGCTAACACTGGGGATACTTGCATAAAGTTGTCTTATCATGACAGTGGGTCACTTAAACTTTGGCTGGGTAACGTCACTTGTCCATGTCAGTTACAAGGGGTTCGGGTGGAGACCAGGGAGGGGCAAAGTGGTTGGTGTCTTTTACGGTTTGCAATGTGTTGTCAACAGAGGAAAATATGAAATATGGGAAGGAAAGTGTGTTTGTCAGTAGAGGTGACAGGAACACAAAATAGGGTTACCCATTAAGAACTATGCTGGATTTTTACCTTAACTAAGCTACATTTTCACCTTAATTAAACAGCTTCAGTAATTGTGATTTAAGAGTGAGTTAAATAAATGACTTGTAACTTGTTACAAGAAGAATGGAGACTCTCTCTCTTCTCTTGGCTGAAAACCAGCCTTGCAACATCAGTGCCTCAGCCCTGGTGTCCCAGCTCTTGTCTTGGTGGCACAGCGACACAAACGCGCCCCCGCAACTGGACTTGCATAGTTCCCCTTTAGTGATCTAAAAGCTCAAAGTGTAGATTGAATAGAATTTGGTTTGTGGAGGATGGATCATGACTGAGAATAAATATATAGCACTTGACATAAAGTTATGCAAAACATAAGAATGAGTCACTTTGCTGAGGGGGATTAATTTTGTCCCTCAAAATCCCCCCAGAATGTGTTTATAAAGGAAATGTAGAAGTAGATTATTACTATGCAATATACTGTAGACTCCTACATTCCATCTGCAAACTAGCACATACACAAACACTCAGCTCATTCTCTCTCTCTCTCTCTCTCTCTCTCTCTCTCTCTCTCTCTCACACACACACCAGCATGGCTGTCGACCTCCTGTCTGAGCCTGCCTTGGCCCCTTTGTTGAGGCCAGCATGACAAGAGCACCATTGTCCAGAAGCCTCTCCATATGTTCCCACATACAGCACAGTGAGGCAGTGAAGCAGTATGGACAATAGCAGCACACAGGATCTAACTGTCCTCTTTGGCTCTGACTCACATAGCAGCTCTGCAGTGAACTGTACTTGCTGACAGTGAAGTTGCTGTCACAATGAGCTGCCACAGCACCCCACTGTGATTTGTGATCCACCCCATCTATATCACTGTTCACTGAAATTGTGAAAATGGCATAACAATGTGCATTGTTGGTGCATTGTAAACTAGAGAAGTACCCAGTACCAAAAACAATCAGAATCAAGTTGGTCATATACTATTAGAGGCATGAATCAGGTGTATGAATTGAATTCAAGGTATTTGAGAAGAAGTGATCAGGCTCTCAAAATGAGTTAGTGGAGATTGAAAATATAGTCTGTTCTTGGATATTTAGAATCTTCAACCTGTTCACATGCAACACAGTGTTAAGCATGATTATCAGATGTTTGCTACTGAAATGGGCATCAAAGTTAACTTTTTAAGTATGGCCTTTTCAATATCTAATAAGACAATATCTCATGTCAGAGATCAACCTCTTCACTCCTGAACTCATGCAGGACATTTTGCAGACCCAATGATGTCCCCATGTGTCACATTGTTTGTAGGGTGGCCTGTGTGAGTGGTTAGTTATTCAGATGTCATCTCCATGTGCTGTGAGTGCACCCCTCCCAGGTGATGCTGCAGTTCCACATGGGGTTGATGAGTAGTTTACTTCCTAAATAAAAACACTTCATGTATGTAAATATTCATCCTCACCCCCTCCCTGCCAACCCATTGTTGTGGATCCTGCCTCTTTAAAGTAATTTCCATTTCAGGGTGGATCTGAGTGGTCGTCAAGTACCCTGTTACCAAAGCTACTGTCTATTGTTGTTGCCTCCTGTGCTTGTTTGTCATTGTGAATCTTCCCTCTTCCCTGTTTTCTATCCTCATTATCTAGTTTGTGTCCCCCTTTCTTCCTTCCAGCCACACTTTATTTTCTCCCTCCTTCTCTTTCTGAGTGAGAGGAGCAGATATCACATGTCCATCAACTTGTTTCCTCCATTTGATTTGTAATTGTGTAAATCATGGTACTTCATTGTTGTGTTGCATTTACCAGGATCACATATGAAAACAACCAAGCACCGAATGACAGCATGTGACCAACAGTTTACTGATGTTTTTGAAAAATGTCGATGTCCAAGCTAATCACGTTAAACTGTCGATCAACTATCAATCACCTATGTTGAGTCCTTCCACTTATAAACCCAGGACTCACGTGTTTGTTTGATGAAGTATGCAGGACACAAAGTTAAAGTTCAATTTGCATCTAATTTATTAAATTAATACAGCGGAGAATTAAAGTTTGAGATTGCTTACAGAGCTCTGGACCACAATGCTTCCACCGCCTCTTCCTAAGCAAAGTGTGTGTCTTCCCCGTTTACACAGATCATTTTGTACAGTTCCCCCCCACCCCTTGACCTAGAGATACTTTCCCCAATCTACTTCTCTGCAGGTGGCGACGGCCTGTCTTCTCTACACTCACTGTCCTTGTACATAGTCTCCTCTCCCTCAGCCCTGCACTACATTCCCTGTCTTAATCAACACAGTCATAACATAATACCAAGAATACTTATACGTCAACGATGATGATTGCAAGGATAGCATAGGAAGATTAAAACACATAGCAACAGCAAAACATATCCTTCAGTCCCCCTTTTGATCTCAGATAATTTCTGAGATCAACATCAACTGAAGCCTTCTGCCACCGTCACTGTCTCCTCCTCGTCATCCTTAGTCTTTCCCAGGAGTGGCATTTGGTATGGGGATGGTGGCTGGGCTTTGCCCCCAGTGGTGGTGGTGATAAGCCTGACCCAGAGAGAGCGGATACAGGGGACACAACAACATCCACATAATACCAACATATTATAGCTTATATTTTTTTATGTGTCTTGTAACTTGTATGTGTTTTATTTATTTCTGAGCACATATTTTATTTTTACACCGTGGGGATGGGGGAATGTAATTTCAAGTTTCTGTATGTCTTGCACAAATGGAAGTTTGACAATAAATTTGACTTTTGACTTTGATACCAGTAACAGCAATCAGTGAGGAGACCATCAGGTTGCGCTATTTTCCAAACCAACTATCAAACACATCAATGAATGGATCATCAATACCATTGTGAGAGGCCATTTTATCATTAAGAACCATAAGGGCGCTGGGGAGCTTTGGCTACAGAGCCACCCGGAGCTGTGTGGTTCGGGATGGCTGTACAGCACTGATCTCCAACCATGTGACAAACACCCCCTTTTTCAGCTAGCCACATGTCTAAGGCCATCCTGTTTTGCACCGTCATCAAAGAATCTGCAGCCAGCTGTTCAGATAGCCCTCCAATTGCTGTACCTGTGAAATTGCCTAACCACTGAACATTGTGATAAACATAATTTTTGCGATCAACATTTTTATTAATTGTACACCACCAACAGAGAGAGGACTCAAATCCTGCAGCAATATGATTAGCCAGTATGTGTTCGCTGGGGACTCCTCTGGGAACACCTATGGAAGCTATGTAAGTGGGAGAGGAAGACATCCAATCAAAGTTCTCAGTGGAATGTTTTCTACGAATGGCATCCTGAGTTTGAGCCTTGAGGTTTCTGCCGAGCATCTGTACTGAAATAAAAGTCTGGTTAGAATGCAAACACCAGTCCAGTCTGGTGGGAGATAGTTAAACAGCGTTCTTCCTCTGCCGTACCAGAAGAGATCAGCACGAGCCCAACCTAAGGAAGACACCAAGAACTGACATCCACAGTGTCTGCACACCATGTTGTCGATACCTTACCCATTACAGTCGAGGTGGTATGGTTGTCAGGCTGCAGTCTACTGAGACAGGTGTAGTTACCTGCTTTAGGAGAAAAGACTGGAGGGATGGTGGTTTTCTTAATAACAGGGAACTGATTAGACAGCATGCCACAGTTAGCAGACATGTGTGATGCTATCATGCAATCAAAACCCTGTCTGTCCTGACTGAGGAGTAAGGGTGCAGGCGTTAGTTTCAGGACCCATCTGGCAGATGAACAAACTAAACAATCAGTGATGCCTAAGGTTTTGGCCGTGGCTGCCATCCAATCCAGCCACAGGTACTAATCTCACCATGTCTTCACCTGAGATAATAATAATAACAATAATACATTTTATTTATAAAGCGCTTTTCAAGGTCCTCAAAGTCACTTTACCGAGATAAACCACCATATTGGATTTGGAGACACTTAAGAACACCTAAACACAATACACAGAGTTATCAAAACATAAGATATCAAACAGTCAGAACAACGAACACACAATGGATAAGATTTGGATGAAGTAGATAGACCAGATGGATCATAACAGTGCCAGTAGATGTAAGAATCAGAAAATGCTAAATATGATGATAGATGTTAAATCAATTTTTAACACTTCATTTTCAAACTTATAGAAATATAAAAAATGTAAAAGATTTTTCCTTTTTCTTTTTTTTCTTCTCAGAGCGCTTAAAACCTTCTATATCTTCTAACCACTCTGACTGTTTTTTTTTTTTTTAATTATTTCTTATAGCAAAGCTGATTATATAATGGGGCCCCTGAATATAACAAAGCCCCTGCTAGCCACACTTCTATAAAATGATGAACTCCTCCTGCCTGTACTGGCCCCCCGGCTGGGTCACGCTGATCAAATTGTGTAACCGAAACAGAGTCTGTCACTAGTCTGACTTGGAATGAGTGAATGTGTAGATCTGTCCAAATCCTATCTCCAGTGTGTGTGACTCGCCCTATATGACTGTTAGCCGATACACGTCTCTGCAGTTGTTTGGGAGTTGACCACAAGGAGATCCACTGCCATTCAGGTCTTCTGTCTTTGTGTGGGATGTTGTGTGCAGCGAGGTGTCTGTGGTTCAAAATGTGCTTTGTGTATTCCGCTTCTGCAACTCTGCAGTCAGCGAAAAGTGATGCAGTGAGTGTGTGGTGTGGTATCAGTTTTGTTTTTGTTCTCTTTCTTCTGTGAGGCATGTGTTATCTTCCTTGGAATGTAACAAATCTATTCTAGTTTCAGACAATGAACAGTGGGGCTTGTCAGCTGGTGAACACCTGCTCCAATGAAACCAAGTGTCCCCTTTTCTTTTCAATCTCACAGCACAGTTTGTGCGTTCAGTCACTTCAAAAGGGCCTGTCCACCTGGGCTCTGACCACTTCCTTTAAATGACTTTCAGGTACACCCACTCAGCCGAGTGAGGTGTGTCGTTCTCTCCTCCTGTTGTGTTGTTATGAACCTGAGCAGAGAAGGCCGAGATAAGAGCGGTTAGTTGTTCAAAATACGGCTTATATCTCATCTTCGGGGAGCTGGGAGCCTGCACTACTCCAGCTCCAGGTCCAGGGAACTGGATTCCCCTGGAAAGTTCAAATGGCGTGTAACCTGATGCTCTGTTTACTGAACTCCTGATGCCCATTCAGGCAATCGGCAGAGCATCCAACCATGACATCTTAGTTTGTGTGCAGATTTTAGCTAGTTTCTCTTTAATGTTTCTATTCATCCTTTCCACTTTGCCTTGTGACTGGGGGCGATACACTGATCCAAATGAATGTTTCAACCCTAGAGCCTGCTTCCCCTCTCGTAAGTGATGACTTTTGAAATGTGTACCATTATCAGACCAAATTCTCCTAGGGAAGCCATGGAAAGTGTAGGAGCCATAAGTAAACGTTTAGTAGTTTCCCTTAAAACACGTTGAAATGTTCCTTTAGTTATTCTGTTGCTTACGTCACAGCCACCTGACTGGCGAAAAAGGATTAGGCAGCCTAAGGAGCAACATAGTTTTTTGACAGTGCTACATAATTAAGCCGACTGAATCGTGTAACTTTGTTGTTTTGCTTTTGAAGTAAAGTCATTTTTGGACTGAGTTACGATCTTAGATGATTCTTTTTGTGTCAAGCTAATTGCCGAAGAAGACTGCCTAACGTAGTGGTAAAGTGATTGCACGGAGACGAGAGATTGCCGCTACAGAAAGGAATGTATTGATTTATCAGAAACTTGATCAAATCAAATCAAATCAAATCAAAATTTATTTATATGGCACTTTTCATACATAAAAGCAACACAAAGTGCCTCACAGAGGCTAAAAACAACAAAGCCCAACCCTCCCTCTATTGTAAAAACACAGAGACAGACACGTGCACACACAGACACACACACGCACATATACGTACAGGCTCACCCCCACTGCACACACTAGCAAGAAACATGGCCGGGCACCGAGACCTGGAGCAAGGAGAAAGCCACCCTTGGGGGCCGACCACACTGAGAGGGGCCCTGGCCCACGACAGCAGGGAGCGCCGCTATAAGGTCAGCCCCGACCCGGGCGGACAGGAAGCCCCACACAGGAGTGCAGCGTCCTCCAGCCACCCGGGCTAGAGCCGCCTACAGGACAGCATCCCCGCCAGTAGACCAGAAGAGACTCCCAGTGTGGCAGGCCCCCACGAGGAAACACTGGAGCTAAAAACTGGGGGACTAAAACTGTAAGATAAGATAAGAATAAACCAAATAGATAAAATGCTTTCCAACGCATGGAATTAAAACATGTAGTCAAACATATAACTAAAATAGTAAAGAATAAAAATGAAATATGATAAGAATAATAAAGTCAATAAAAGAACTTAATAAAATTGATTAAAAGCCTGATTAAAAGTGGTATTGAATAAAGATTAAATATGATAAAAGGTCTAATTAAGAACAATAAAGGAAATCAATTAAAAGCCTGACTGAAAAGGTGAGTCTTGAGCCTCTTTTTAAAAACTTCAACGGTCTCTGAGCCCCTGAGGTTCTCCGGCAGGCTGTTCCACAATCGGGGGCCATAATAACTAAAAGCCGCCTCCCCGTGTGTTTTCGATCTAACATGTGGAATGGTTAAAAGGCCAGTGCCGGAAGACCTCAGGGTCCTCGAGGGTTGATATGGTAAAAGTAAGTCGCATAAATAAGAGGGCCCAAGACCGTTAAGACACTTAAAAACAAGTAGAAGAACCTTAAAATCGATCCTGAAATGCACAGGGAGCCAATGCAGCGATTTTAAAATCGGTGTAATGTGCTCCCGCCCTCTGGTCCTCATCAGCACTCGTGCAGCTGAATTCTGCAGTAGTTGAAGATTAGAGATGCTCTTTTTGGGAAGGCCAGAGAGCAGGGCGTTACAGTAATCTCAACGACAAGAGATAAAAGCACGCATCAGTACCTCCGTGCTGGCCTGAGAGAGAAACGGGCGGACTCTGGCTATATTTTTAAGATGGTAGAAACCAGTCTTTGTTATATTTTTGATATGTGGGATAAAACTAAGCTCAGAGTCGAAAATCACACCCAGATTTTTTACAGTTTGTGATGGATTAAGATCTTGTAGTTTTGTTAAAAGTTTCTCTCTCTGGGCTTCAGGACCAATGACTAAAACCTCTGTTTTGTTCTGGTTGAGCTGTAGGAAGTTTGCTGGCATCCATGACTTGATATCTGAAATGCAGTTAAAAAGGGCATCAATAGGCCCTGTGTCATCAGGAGACACGGCAATGTACAGTTGCGTATCATCAGCATAACTATGAAAGCTGATGCCGTGCCTCCTAATGACGTCCCCAAGGGGAATCATGTAAAGATTAAAAAGGATTCGACCTAAGATTGAACCGTGGGGAACCCCACACTTGATCTCATGGGTTTCCGAGGAACATGTATCCATACTTACAAAGAAGTGTCGATCTGTGAGGTAGGAGACGAACCAATTAAAAACAGTACCAGAGAGGCCAACCAGGTTCTTCAGTCTGTTTAATAAAATGTGATGGTCTACTGTATCGAAGGCGGCAGTTAGATCCAGTAGAACCAGGACTGTGAGTTTGTGTTTATCTAAGTTGCACCTGATATCAGTTAAGATCTTTAAAAGGGCTGTCTCCGTACTGTGGTTCTTCCTAAAACCAGACTGACACCTCTCTAAAATGTTGTTCACATTTAAAAAATCATTTACTTGGTTAAAAACCAGTTTTTCTAAAATTTTACTTAAGAATGGTAAGTTGGATACAGGCCGGTAATTATTAAAAGTGTTGGGGTCTAAATTGCTCTTCTTCAGAAGGGGCCTCACCACCGCCGTTTTAAAGGAGGCGGGGAAGACACCTGTCTGAAGGGAGCAATTCACAATGTTTAAAAGCTGTTCCTCAAAGAATCCATAAAATGTTTTAAAAAACGGTGTGGGAATTGGATCTAAAAGGCAGGTTGTAGGGGTTACCTGGGAGAAAACTCGACCAAGTGTCCTTGCATCAACCAGGGCAAAACTCTCCAGTGTTTCCTCGGGTAAAAGCAGTGATTCAGGTGTGGGGATAGTTAAAACCTGTCGAGATAAAAGACTGGATCTTATGTTGTCAATTTTACCTCTGAAGTGGTCTGCAAAGTCCTCACAGAGGGTATCTGTTGCTATTGTATGGGATCTGTTAAAATTACTGTTTGTTAAACGATCAATGGTAGAGAAGAGGAATCTGGGGTTATTTTTATTGTCAGAGATTAGTTTTTTGAAGTGTAGAGTTCTCGCCTGTTCGATTGCATTATTGTAGATTTTGAGTCGTTGACATAAAATGTCATGGTGAATAGTGAGTTTGGACTTTCTCCATCTCCTCTCGGCACTCCTGCAGTCTCTTTTCAGTCTCTTAATCTCCTCATTTCTCCACGGGGGTGTAGGTCTTGCTTTAATTGTTTTGGATAAAAGAGGAGCCAACGAGTCCAGCGTTGATTTAAGGGTGTTGTTAAAATTTTCAACGATAAAATCACAGGGTGCTGGTAATATCACTGCAGGAGTGCTCTGTAAAATCTGGATAAAATCTGCAGCCACTTCAGGAGTAAGGTAGCGTTTCCTCACCGTTGTCACCGGGGCCTCCCGCTGGTTAAAACTGGTGATGTTAAAAACACACAATAGTGGTCAGACACAGCCAAGTCCACAACAGAGGGAACACCAATGGACAGGCCATGAGTTATGACCAGGTCCAGGGTGTGCCCCCTGTTGTGGGTCGGCTGTGTGATGTGCTGTTTAAAATTTAAACAGTTTAAAAGGTTTAAAAATTCTCTGGATACTGGGTCCGAGGTGTTGTCGATGTGTAGATTAAAATCACCAGTTATTAAAATCCTGTTGTAGGTGGTGTGAATGATTGATAAAAATTCAGAGAATTCACTGATAAAAGAAGAGGAGTACTAGGGTGGTCTGTAGACCATTATGCAAAGAGTAGGAGGGCTGCTAAAAACAAAGGCATGATGCTCAAATGATGAGTAGCTGTTAAAAGGAACTGCATTTGAGGACATTATGGTTCTTGCTATGGATGCAGTTCCTCCCCCTTTTTTGCCCCCCCTAGTAGAAAACAGAAAGTTAAAATTTGGTGGGGAAGCCTCAGTGAGAACAACAGGTGCATCGGTGCCAAGCCATGTCTCTGTAAGGAGAATACAGTCAAGTGTCTTGTCTAAAATTAAATCATTTATGATAAAAGACTTATTTAAAAGAGAGCGCACGTTCAGCACAGCCATTTTGATGTCTGTGCTGAACGTGCGCTTATCATGGCATTTAATGGGAATGTTAAAAACACTGCTAGGTCTAAAAACACTTCTGGGTTTCAACTGTCTATGTGTAATGATGGTTTTGATGGTGTGAATGTCCTGAGATTGTGGTGGCAGAGAAGGGCCTACGGGAGAGGTGTGTGTGGTGTGGGTGTAATGTGTAGTGGGGGAGGGTGGGGGTGAGTGAGGAGTAGAGGGTCTGTGTGCACATGATTTAACAGTGAGTCAGGAAGTGGCTGTGGTGCAGGACCGGATAGTCAGGTTGATGTTAACTGATAAAAAATCACTGATTTTGCATCCTCCTTCTTTGTAGGTACAGCTTCTGGCCAGCCAGTGTATGCATCTACTGCGACCAATAGGTACCTGTAGCCCCTGACTGCCTCTCCCATGTCTGTTGTAATCAATGATTATCTCTTCACCTGTCAGCTTGGGCAGAGGGAACTTTCCCTCATGTGGTTTCACAGTACTCTTTACATTATGTACATTGCAAACAGAACATTCTCTCACATGCTTTTCAATCATAGCAGGTAGATGGGCGTGCCACCAATGAGTCAACTGTCTCTCCATTTGTTTCTTTCCACAATGTATTAACCCATGAGCTTCCGCTAACACTGCTGCCACCATGCCTGGCGGTAGCACTGGTCTTCCATCTGATGCGCGCCACAAGTCATCCTGTTTCTATGCTCCTCTCTCCCTCCACACTGAAATGCCACACGGTGAGGCCTTGGCCTGTTCTTTTATCAACATATTTACATTGCAAGGCGGCAACATCTCTGTCACACTTGGTCCAGCTTGCATCATCATGAATCGCAGTTTGTATCCAGCTGTCTGCTTGGCTACTCTATCAGCTTCGTTGTTCCCTTTTGCAATCAGTGTGTTTGCTTTGTCATGTTCCTTACACTTTATTACAGCTACTGCTTTTGGTCTCATCAATACTTCTGCTAGCTCCTGCATCTCTTTCTCATGTTTGATGGGTGTGCCTGTTGTAGTTTTGAAACCTGCTCTCTTCCACTGACCTAGTCCTACATGAACTGCTCCTGCAACATATGCTGAATCTGTGTAGATGTTAACAACTTTTCCTGCTGAGTGTTCTAATGTTGCTATTACTGCTTTTAGTTCTGCTAGTTGAGCTGACACTCTCCCTTCCATTTTTTCTGCAACCACTGTCTCAAACTCTCCTTCCTCATCTTGCCTGACCACTGCATATGCTGCTTGTAAACCTTTGTCAGGATGTCTGTAACAACATCCATCAGTGTACAGGTGTTCCTGTGCCTCTCTGAATGGTCTGCATGTGAGGTCAGTTCTGATTCTATTGTCTGTCTCTACCTTTTCCTCACACTGGTGTGGCTCACCCTCTCTGATGCTGTCGGCCATGTTGACTCCTTCATGTGTGTATGTGATGTGTGCTGCTCCTAGAATCTTTTCTAGTCTTATCTGCCTCAGTGATGTCATTGTGAATGATGTGGAATTTACGTATGCTACTATGCTATGTGTTGTCAGTACTGTCAGTGCGTGTCCCATGACTATGTGTGCTGTTTTCTGCAGTAGCTTAGCCACTCCAGCTGCATGTCTTGTGCATGGTGGATGTCTGACTTCTGTGGGGTCCAAGACTGCACTAGCATACATTAACACTTGTCTACTTGCCCCTTTTTTCTGGAAAAGCACCCCGTCCGCTGTGTGTGCTTTCACAGAAACATCCAGGAAGAATGGCAGAGAGTAGTCTGGAACTGCGAGGTCGGCGGCCTGAGACAGTGCATGTTTGAGTTCTACAAACGCTGTTTCAGAATCCGTAGTCCATGTCAACAGGGCAGTGAGATTACGCATGCCCTGAGCATTGACCATAGCACGCAATGATGACGTGAGTTCACAGAACTGAGGCAAAATGTCTGCTAAAACCTGCTAGCCCTAAGACCGAGGGCATATCTCTGACAGTGAGGGGTTTAGGATGTTGTAAAATAGCGGAACGATGCATGCCTGAAATAGACGTACCAGAGGCAGAAACGACACGACCTAGAAACGTGACACACTGGCGACAGCATTGACACTTGTTGCGAGCAACTTTAAACCCCATGAGGTGCAGGTGTTCAAGCACCAGTCATGTGCCCTCTAGGCAGAGGTCAGACGTAGGTGCAGCCAAGAGTAAATCATCAACATACTGTATGAGTATTACACCAGGTGGAAGTGCAAGATCACCTAACTGTTGCCTGAGCACCTGATTAAAGATGCCAGGAGAGAAAACAAAACCCTGAGGTAATCTAGTATAGCGCAGTTTGTTACCTTTGTATGTGAATGAAAACACATCCCTGAGGTGTGTGACTAATGGGAGGCAGAAGAATGTATTGCCCAGGTCGATACACGTGAACCACTGGTGCTGAGGAGTGATGGAGGACATAGCAGTGTATGGGTTTGGTACAGGTACAATAGGAGTGGTAGTGATAGAGTTAATTTTCCTTAGAGCATGTTCCATGCGGTATTTATTAGTGTGTTCTATGACGACTGTGATGGTTCAAGTACTCCCGCTTTAAGCAAACCTTCTATTGTGTCTGATATGCCTTCCTCTGCTTCAGGTTTGTGTCTGTACTGAGGTTGCCAGATGAGCTGAACTGCACTATGTAGGAAAACAACAGGTGAGGCATGTTTACAGAACCCAACATCGGTAGGACCTGATGACCACAGAGAAGGTGGGAGAGAGTCCAGCATTGCATTTGCTGACTCATGATCTGTCTTTTCTCTTCCATGGAAACGCTCAATTTGTCTGTGTTCCAACTCAACAATGTCAGTGGTGTTATGCACAATTCTGTAAGATTTAGATGATGGGCTGTAAAATAATGTAGGTATCTGTGAAGGTTGCCACTCGGTGATAGCAGCCAGGCGTTTACACACAGGACCATCAGCATGCACCAACAGACTAATATGCGATCGGGCCTCAGCCCCCATTTTATACCATTGCACTTGATTAGGTGTGAGAGTGACCAGGGCGGCTACACCTTCTGGTCCAATGAGGATGTCAGGTGAGGTAATGTGCCAATTATGACCTTCAACCTGAGAATAGAATGCTTGTTGATATACCTCATCACAGTGACAATCATAATACAGAGTGACGTGATAGGGGTCGGTAGGCGGAGAGTAGGGACCCAGTGCCTGCAGCCAGGGACGCCACTGAGTGAACAGAGAGAGAATACCAGTGGCATGAGGTGTTTCCAGCAGCAACAGTCCCCAATAGATGTCTGCCCACATTGCAGCCTGAGGTGTGACATCAGCTGCGAGCATCATGTGCGAAGTGGTGGATAGAGAGGGCAGAGAACAGTTCATGGATATTCCATTCAGACACGTGACCACTAGTCCATCTGGGCTACACAACGCAGAGACGCCGCATCTCACCAACATATCTCGTCCCATGAGATTCACCGGACAAGACACAGAGTTCACAACTGATGATGGAATGATTGACCAGTGACACAAACAGTGAGAGGCTTAGTCAGAGGCAGAGCTTCATTTTTCTCTGAGAAACCGACAATGTACACAGAGTCACCAGAGAGAGCTGCAGGTGCCATGCCACCCGTGATTGTAGAATATCTCGCTCCCGTATCCACAAGAAAAAGCAGTTCAGTGTTGTCCACAGTCATAACCATGTAGGGATCTGCCAAACCCACATGGGTCGGTGTCTCTGGGCGCCGTCAATACTGATGTTCAGGAGGGTACATGATGAAAAACTGCCCTCCCGGTGCTATACCTGCATTAGGTGCCTGGTGCACTCCACCTCTGCCTTGCTGCATGCCGTCTCTCTGAGATCCGCTCATACAGTCGCTGGATCAGTGTCCAGTTTGTCCACAATTCCAGCATCTATCCTGAGGATTAGGTTGTCTTGACCACTGATTTCTCCCATAGCCACCGTGGAAACCCCTACCACGACCCCAGGAACCCCGTCCCCCACCAAACCCACTCCCCATCAGCATCTGATAATCATGATGATGTGGTTGAGGCATCCAATCAGGCATTGGATACGGGCCGGGAGAGCCACTAACTGGTCCCGCCCGCTGCTGTACCATCTGTTTGGGTTGTTTCTTTTCAGTGTTGAGTTGTTTACGGGCTGTTGCTAGCTGCATTTTAAGCAGCTGAGACAGATTCTTAGATACTTCAGCTCTTTCAGCCTCTGTTTTGATTATGTGTGCTTTGAGGTGGCGAGCTAAGTGCTCCTCCCATTTCTGCCAGTCACAGCCTGGGATGTGAGGGTTTATTTCAAGAGCTGTTTTGACAGCTTTGGGCATGCCTTCTAACACTGCTTTTCTGAACAATGTGGTCTGCAACGGGTCCTGACTGGAATGAACACCCGCCATGTCTATCCACTGTCCTCTGCATCTAATCAAAAAGGAGGGAACATCTTCATCATCCTTTATCTTAAACACCAAAAAATGTACTGCCCCCTGTGGTATAGGGTATTTTGTTCTCATGGCAGTCCCTATATCAGTAGCATATCTAGCAAATGGGGCCTCTGGAGGCAGCTGGCCAGTGTGAGCGAGCAATTCAACCTGATACACTTCCATCTCACCTACTTGTCTACCCAACAATGCTCTCCAATCACCCATGGTCACCGTGCACCCCGTAGTAAGTTGACAAAACTGCCTCATCCATGGTCCTCCTCCTGAAGTGGGAGGGGGCATCTTTTTTAACAAACAATTCATGTCTGTGAGTGAGAATGGTTGATATACTGCACCTCCTGTGGGATTAGCTATTAACGGCATTTGATGATTATGCGCACCTGCGGCTGTTGCTGGGGAGGCCGACCGTGTTCGTGGGCGGGGACTATGTTCACGATTCATCTTATGAAATTCACCGGTTAAGCGAATGACTTCAGTGCGATCGTCTTGTCCCTCAGTGTCCCCCTCATACTCACTATCACTGAGCTCTCGTTCTCCTTTATACACACGGCACACTTCCTCTGGTGGCGAGGCTACCTGAACTGTTTACCTATTCAAAGGTGTGAATGTTTGAGCATGTGGTGGTGACAGATGTGGTGACTGTTCTGTGCTGGTGTGGGGGTGTTTTCTCTCAGTACTCTGGAACTAAATGAAGCTCCTGAGTAGGGTATTGTGCATGACCTGTTCTGTGGAATGCTGATGTTCTGTGGAGTGCTAGTGGTTGGCCTGGGGTGATGCAGAGTGGCTGGTGGGTATTTCTGAGCTGCTTCTCCTTCTTTCACCTCCAGTACTCCTGACACTGACATCACAGGCATCTGAGGATGATGAGACGGAGGAGGAGCTGTTGGCTCCAGTTCCATACTCAACACTGGATACACTGACTCTGGGGCTGTGACTTTCTTGGCTGTGTGTATGGGGATAAGGGTGTGTTTATGTAGATCAGTGAGTGTGTGTTTATCTTCTGGGAACAACGCGCTGCAAGCTACAGCGACCTTGTGCAACAATGCTCTTCTACTATCTTTTCTCTGCCTGTCCTTGGCCCATGCATTCCTTGGTAAGAGAGAGGGGCTGTGTTTCTCATGACTCTCTAATTCTTTCCTCGCCTCTACCTCTAACCTGGAGAAAAGACAGAGTAGGCCCCCTCCCTTCTTTCAACCTCTCCTGGGCCTCTGTCCACAATGCATCACACTTCTGTTGTTGTGACACTATTAACAACATCTGAGGCCCACAGCCTCCTTCTTGACATTCTCTATCAAATTCACCCTCCATGTTTGTGTGGTGTTTGTATACTTACTCTTTTATTGTTGAACTACTCACCTTCCTCTCGTTCCTAAGGAGAAAAATTAGTTAATGGCCTCCCCAACGGCCAGTCAGTTTGTATGGCATAACACCCGAGCAACTGACCTGTCTGCCAGGCCGGTCAGCGTGTATGGAGTACACGCGAGTCACTGACTCACGTGTACTCGGGTGAGCTGCACACACTGTTCAGTGTGGCATGTGGTTTGTTCCCACCGTTAGGTTACCCCCACACGTTTTACAGCTCAGACACCTGAACAAACTACCACAGAGACACCGTTGTACCTACCACCCACTTGTGTTGTTGCCCCGTTTATTTTGCTCTGCCAATTTTGTTACGATCTTCCTCAAAAATGATCACACTGTCTCTCAGACCACAATGGGGTCCCTCCAATATGGAATTTTTGACCACAGTTTGGGAATCACAAGCTGATCGTCCCCAGCGGGAAAAAAACAGAAATGAAACACTCCAGCAGTAAATTATCCTGAATTACTGCAACACACTCGCTCCCCTGGTCCTTATAAACGACTTATAAACACAACACCTCTTTGATAGACTTATTGTCCTTGCTATCGAGGTTTTCCACGCAATCGGAGCTGGGTTGTAACCAACAACTATTCCTACCCTGAGTGTGAGGGGTCTTCGTTCCCCTGTGGCAGGCTGATCAGACCTCCACAGGTCCCGGTAAATTACCCAAGGGAGTTCTTGACACCAATCTTAATTTGCTTCGCTCCTTCTTCACAAACGGGTCTAAGCATGCGAGTTACCGCACCACGCCTTGCGACGGCTCTAGTCAAGCATAAGTATTGCGAACCTGCCCCTTTTAATTTGGAGGATATGTACAAACAATCACTAATTCTACTGTTCTTTTATGAAGAACAGGCTTTGCACTCACTAAGGAGATCCCCTTCTCATCAGATCGTAGATCCTGAAGGGTTGATTTATCGATCTCCCAATTTTGATGAAACAGGCTTCTGCTTACCGCTCCGTTTTAGAGGCCTCTGGTTGTCTGCCGCGTCCCACTTGTCTATATGTCCTGTAATAAAGTCTTTAACAGTAAACACAGATAAAAATTAATTTCCTGCCTTCATCACGTCGGGGTCACCAAATTGTTGAGTCCTTTGACTTATAAACCCAGGACTCGCGTGTTCGTTTAATGAAGTATGCAGGACACAAAGTTAAAGTTAAATTCACATCTAATTTATTAAATGAATACAGCAGAGAATCAAAGTTTGAGATTGCTTACAGAGCTCTGGACCACAATGCTTCCACCGCCTCTTCCAAAGTAAAGTGTGTATCTTCCCTGTTTACACAGATAGTTTTGTACAGAGTTCCACCCCCACCCCTTGACCTAGAGATCCCTTCCCCAATCTACTTCTCTGCAGGTTGCGGTGACCTGTCTCTTCTACACTCACTGTCCCTATACATCATATCCTCCCCCTATGCCCTGCACAACACTCTTTGTCTAATCATAAAAAACAGTTATAGCAGCATGTCAAGAATAATTATGCGTCAAAGATGATTACTTAAAGGATAGCATAGGAGGGTTAAAACACACAGTAACAGCAAAACATATCCTTCACCTGCTAATGTATGATTTTCACTGGGTGCTGGGAAACAGTGAGCACTTATCTCTATTTGTACTCAGGACAAGCTTAATTTGTTGGTGCCAGAGCACAGAGAACCAGTGACTGAGCTGGTGATTTATGGGCTCTTTTCTAAGATGCCAGGAAATCTTTCCAGACCTGATAGGAGTGAAACAGTTGGAAACAGCTGATTGAAGTGAAAAGTCATAGAGATTAATGGTGACTACAGTTGAGAAATGAACATGTCATTGAAGCTGAGAGATGAATGGTGACCCAATGCTGTTGGTGACTGTTAAATGAAGGTGGATAAATCACCATGTGACTGTGAGACTTCATTCTTTTTTTATTTTTTGCTTCTTATTCTCAATATGTTTATCCAAATATGTATATATCGGCAAAAAGTTAAAAACAAAGCAAAACAAAATGGGCCTCCTCAACCAAAGCACACATGGAGACACATGAACAACAAACCTACTCAGATTGTATATGTATATATACACAATCTTATGTACATACACAGTCCTCCAGTTCTATTCAAAATCCAAAGTCCATCATAGTCTTCCCATAATTAAACATGAGTTAATCTAATTGCGAGGTTTACATCAGGCAATATTCAGCCCTCCTCTTCATCAGCTGATAAATCTATACTTTTGACAAAAACTGTGAATGGTCCCCACACTTTTTCAAACATATCCTGCTTCTTTCATCTTATATATGTCACTCATTATACTGGAAAAGTTGTTAACATTTGCCTAACCCAATACATGATACTTGGTTTGTTAGTCTTCTTCCAAAACCATGCAATCAATCTTTTAGCATGCAGGAGACAAATCTATCATCATTCATTCACTTTTGGCATAATATCCTAGAAAGGTAGAAAGAACTACTGTATTTGGTACTCCATTTTCCAAAAGTTTGGCTATAATGGAGGCACACCTATCTGTGCTGTGAGTTGACACTGAAGGGCCTGCCTCAATCATTTGGAACTGAGATGAAGTGGAGGGTGTTTCATCATTTAAGCACTGAGGATTATTGTGCTGTGGGCTGCCATGGCCTGAGGGGGTCTCAGGAGGCACACAGGTGTTATCACTAGGAGGATGTATCTTAATCAAGTGTCTTCTGAATCCAGAATAACTTGAAAATTGCAAGCAACATCCTACTTGACCACATTTTAGTCTCAAATTTTTCCCAGGGTACATCCCATGAATTAGTTTGAGGTGCCTGAACAAAAGTAAAGCTGTACCAAAGGATGAAGCACAAAGGAAACATCTCAACATTTTTGCTGGATAAGCTAATTACTGCTTGTTCAACAGCTTTGCTCTTAGCTCTTTCACTCTTGGAGATTCTTCTGTTGTACCTACATCAATATTGTATAGAGTAGTTTGCAAAAATGTGTACCGACTGGACAGAGCATCATCATATTTCACACTGAAAACAAAGTGAGACTTGAACAACTCATCAAATGCGCCCAAGGATGTACATGACTGACATGGAAGAAGCTTTCCATCCAAGACTATGTAGAAGCTGGAACCCTGTGCTTTTGAAGTGCCTGAGGCCAGAAGATATGGCTGAGGGGCTCCTTCAGTGGTCATTAGGTGATCCTCCAGGCTCTGGCAGGACTGACACAAAGACAAGCCTCTACATATTAGCCATTAGTTTAAATAATGTTGCATGAACCACAGCATTTGGAATTAGATCATACTGTCTTCACAAACCTTTTGAAATTTCACCAGATGATCTGTTGCCTCTCCAACACTGATCTTCTTGGGCCGCTTCCTTCCAGCTGGTTGTGGAGTGAGAAGATGCAGCAAGACAAGAAGAGAAGCCATGTCGCTGTCCCACTCTACAGTGTAAATAACACAATTAACTCAAGGAATGTTAATTGAAAACAAAGACAGAAATGCTCCTTTTCATCTGCAAGCTGTTGAGATTTTTTGACTGTTGTAAAACTACCTGTCTCATCTGCAGTGTCAGATTCTTCATTCAGGGCAGATGTCAGCAGTTTTTTCAGGAGAGGCATCTCCCTGAGGGTCCTGGCCTCTTGGAGGACCTTGTCTTTAAAACTGGTCTCCCATTTTCCCAGGAACCTGGAGGCAGTCTCTGCTCCAAACATCAACAAGAAGTCTTGCAAAATCTAATACAAAAGACGAGGGACTTCCATTACAATCACTGAAAGTAAATCACCATATTTTTCACAAATGTTTTTTTCAAATTCACATTTTTTGCCTACCAGTCCCTTCATGTCCAAGAATCGAGGAAATATTTGAAGTATATCTGCTGATTGTTGTGGGTCTTGGAGCATCTTTTGACGATGGTGGAATGTTTCTTTCATCTTCTGGAAGACTAAGTCACGGTCTGTGGTGTGGTGAAGAAGGGACATGGCCTCCATACATTCATCTCCTGTCTCCTGGTCATCTATGGAACCAAGTGCTCTTGATGATGTGGGACCCCCGTTTAGCTCCACTCTGTTATGGGATGTAGATGTGGTTCTGGATTGACGTTGCACAGTCTTGACACGCCACTCAAGAAAACCTTTGTTGCTCTGAATGTCATAGAAATGCTCCTGAAAGTAAAGGAGTACATCTAGTTGGAGTGCAGACAACATAAAGTTTTTGATTCTGCTATTGCATATATGCTGCTTATACACAAAAGATCAACAAACCAAAATGTAACTGCCATCATTATTTTCGAGCATAGTTACATGCAAACTCACATATCCCTTTTTTGAGTATGGGTCCTTCAAAGATGGGAAGAGAGACACAATCCCAAGGGCATGAAACTCCTTTGTTGCCTTACTTACAAATCTCCTGCAAAAGTATTATTTGTGTTAAGATTCTTGCCCTGTCTATAAATGAGAATTTGATCATTGATCATTAACATCAAGCTTCTTACCCTTCCTTTTCATGCATGTGAGCCACAATGACGTTCACCATTAAACACCGGGTGGAATCTTTCAAACTCCCGGTCTCTTCATACTCTTTGATCACAGTCATACCTGCTGCCTTAGAAGAGAGAATTTGCTCCACTGCCTAAATACAAATGATATAAAATACAACACAACAAAATTAAGACATCAATCAAGCTGGGTTTTGAAGAAAGGCCAACTTAACACTACACACAAGTAATAAGATTACATTTCTTGCACAGGTGCTGTCCATGACAGGTTGAATAATTTGAGATCCAGCCTCACTTGCTGGACTGCTTAGACTGCTTGAGAGGGACAACAAATCTGTTAGACTTGGGGAGGAAGACCCTTCACCATCTTGCTGCAGTAGTGTAAAATCTGAGGACCACACATAACAACAACATCAGGTTACAGGGCACATACAATCAAAAATAAACAAACACAAAACCACATACAATAGGGTGCCATGGAGGATGAAGAAATTTTTCATTCCAAAAGTCACTTGACACCAAGGTTTATTTTACTTAAATCTGAACTGGCCCCTTACATTAGAGGGCCATTTTGTATTTCATGATGAACATTTACTATAAGCCTGCCTACCACAAGGTGTGAGTGTCACATATTCTGTCAGGTTGGAACCGTCTGCAAATTCTGTCAGGTCTGAGTAGCCAGTTGTGTTCTTGGATGATTCTGCAAGTGGGATGACTGAAATGCACAAGATAGAGGAGAGTTAAAATACATTTTTTGATTGCTCAGGATATCATCTGCAAGCTGTTGGGATTTTTTGACAAATATTAACACAAATCTGTCAAAACATTTTTGCAAAAAACAAACAAACAAACAAACCTAGAAATTTTCAATAACCTTACCATCATCAGTGGAGATGACAAAACACACTGCTTCTGTTGCAAGCTCTGGAAAGACGTCCTCGTCCACGTCTATATCCTGCTCATCTGCGACTTTTAGCACTGTATCCTCTGGTACGAGAAACTTCTGCTGCACTGAAGCAGAACAATCAACACTTCATGAAATTATTACTTCCCCTTTGCTGACATCAGACAAAACATTGGGACATCACCTACCTGCTCTGATAAAATCTGAGAAGCTGACATCTTCCAGTTTCACATATTTCTTTGTCTTTCCATGTTGTACCTTCAACAACATCATGAACTTAAGGAAAAAAAAAATAATTTTACCAGTAATAAAAGCAACACGTTGACTGTCACTGTAACAAAAGTGTCTTTGTGGTAGCTGTTACTCAGTCAATAGCATGGTTAGCATTTCAAACAGCTCTACCGCTTGTTAGCTAGAGTAACGTTAGGTTGAGCGACCGAAGCGACGATGTCTCCGCCATTTACTTTACAACAGCCTCTCCAACACGGGAGACAGACTCGCGTTGCAAGCTATCTGGCTGTTATTTTAACCAAAATTGTAGGAAAATATAAAGCCTTACCGTGTGGTCATTCCCTCAATACAGGACACAGGTCCCCTTTTCGCGTCCGTAACCGTCCTAGCCGTGCCGAGTCAACTACGTAAAGAACAACGTTTTGTTTACGTTACAATAATGTTAATTTAAAACACAAAGAAATATCAGTAATAAGGAGTATAATGTTAATTCCATGCGCGAAGTGCACAGTAATCTGAGAGAAGCCATGGATTTACATTCAGCATGGTCCGACAAGTTTGAGGCAAACATTAACTTCGGCAGCTAGATATCAAGTTTGGCCAGGCAAAATCACAGCCAAATGTTTACAAATGTTCCATTATTATACATCATATAATATGCCTGCACTACCTAATATAACGTTAGTTTGAGAAGTAAAATGGCATTTACCTGGCTGACGAGTCGCGACAAAGTCCAAGTGAAGACTGCGGAGTGGGTCGCGGCGACAAAACTGTTAACTCAGGTGGAGTGTTGAATCAGGTACCTCAACACCCAGGGCATGAACACCGAAATATAACACCGCTATAGAGTTACCCTGAACACAGGCTGTAGTTAAACATAGAGAATAAACTCCCAAAATCCAACCCTTTCACACTTTTTTGTTTAACTCCGGATTTTTGAACTCCAGAAATTTGCTGTGTAGCGTTACGAATAAGCTATGATTTGATACTATTTGCACTGTTTAGTAATGTTACGATTAGCTGTTCTGTTACAATTAGATGATCTGACGCTGTGTGCTCTGTCCTGTGCTCGAGCTCACATATCCTGATGAGTGTCCTTATGACACCAGATAGCGGTGACTCTAACCTGATAAGCAAGGACAAGATGTAACTGCATTGTCTTTTCTCACTGTCAGCTAGGTCTGTTACAATAGATACACGCCTGACTCACAGCAGATTCACACACATACTTAACACATATTCTGCGCACACATCATAAACCAAGAGTGGACAGCATCATCTGACTAATCACACTCTGTCATGAAGTCCAACCTCTGTATGGGGCAGGCCCAGCCCAAGAAGATAACTGTGAACTATGAATGTGAACTGTTTTCTCAAATCTGTGTTCGTTTTGACTGAAATCCTGAGTGAGCTCTGTCACTACGCACCCAGCACTGCTGTGCTTACCTTTTTTGTGACCTGAATAAATTCTTCGTCTGTGAACTGAAGACTTCCAATGAAAGAACTGGCTTTCCTGGTTTGGGCAATAAAGTAATTAACGCTCCTGTCATTGATTTAGGTAGGCTACCATTATGGAGTGGTTCCAAAAACATTTCTAATAATGGTTTCAACAGTTTTGTTTTAATTTTTTTTTTTTACAAGTCAACAGGGAGTCCATCTGCTCCCCCTGTTTTACCAGATTTCATGCCAACAATGGCTCTCCCTACCTCTTCTTCTCTGAGTTCTGCCTCCATCATTTCTTTATATTCATCAGATATAGTTGGAATATTCAATTTATCCAGGAATGTATTGTGTGCTTGCAGGTCAAACTTATCTTGTGAATCATATTTTTTCTAAATTTGCAATTTATTTCTACAGGGTCTACTATAGTATCACCATTATTGTTTATAACTGAAGTTATGGTTCTTTGGGTTTCTAATTGTTTAATCTGCCAGGCCAAAAGTTTACAGGGTTTTCCCCCTTGTTTGTAAAATGACTGGTTTAGCCTAAGGATATCGGCAGCTGCCTTAGCTGCAGATAATTTTTTATACTCTGCTCTCAGGAGCAATAATTCTTTTTCTGCTGCAGGAGTTCAATTCCTAAATACCTGCTCTTGTAGAGTTTGTATTCTAGACTCTAATTGCTCTCTTTTCTGCTGTGCTTCTCTCGATGTGAATAAGGTATAACTAATTATGGGTCCCCTTAAAAAGGCCTTGAAAGCATCCCATTAAACCTGCTGTTGTTTGTGTTGTATTATCTCTAAAATAATTATCTATTTCTTTCCCCACATATTTAACAAAGTCTTTATCCTGTAGCCATTTCTGATTCAGACACCATCTAGGAGGATCTCTTACAAGATTTCTACCCACATACACAAGACAACAAGGTCCATGATCAGATATCAATATACTATCATAGCAAGCCTGGAAACCAGGCTTGCAGAAATTCAGAAATAATCTATGCATGAGTGTGTCTTATAATTACTGGAATAGCAAAGGTAGGCTATATCATTAGGCTTCAAATGTCTCCAAATGTCTAACAAATTTAATAACTTGATAAAGTGATGAATTGTTGTTCTGCTTCTATTATGTGTTAGATCAGCACCTGTAGATCTATCTTTGGCTGTGCCTAATGTACATTTCCAATCCCCTGCAATTACATACTCTCCTGTGAGGGATGCAAGCATGAGAAACAAGTTTGTGAAAAAGCCTGGTTCATTTCTATTAGGACCATAGATGTTTACCTAGTTCAGATTAACTGAGAGAAGAGTTCCCTGGATAATCAAATATCTACCGAATTTATCCTTAATTACATTGGTAACCTGAAAAGGCATCGATTTATTAATAATTAATATTCATTTCTGCTGTGGCTTGTGAAGTAAATGATGCCGCATAGATACTCCTCTGCCATCTCCTACTAATTCTTATAGTTCCATTGCTCAATGTATGAGTTTCTTGTAGGAAAACTATTTTTGAATCTGTTTCTTTCAGTGTGTTCATAACCTGCTTAATTTTTAAATTTGTTTTGTAAACCTCTGCGATTCCAGGAAGTACATTTAAGTTCTACTCCTTGAGGCATTCACAAAGTATATCACTTAGTCCCTTCAACAGGAATGGAGTGTCTGAGAAGATTAACGCATTTAAACATTGAACATAGTATAAACCCACTGAACTATGGGTAAAAAATTAACCCCTTTCTCCCAAATGAATGGTACGCCCCTGCTTGTTGCTTCCAGCTTCTTTTGTGGGCAGATTCTAGATCAATCCACTCGGCATTCCCTAAGCTTGTTATAAAATGAGATAAGAAAAAAGAAGCAAAAAAATAAAGTTACATAACCTTTCTTGCTACATGCTACATTGTTAAGAAATAAACACCCTGAGTTTTTAGTGAGAGCTTTTAACCTTAAAACATATAAGGGAGACTGCTAAGGAGTAAAAATGCATAAATAAATAAAGATGAGGCTAAAGCAGGGGTGGGCAACTCATTCCACAAAGGGCCGGTGTGGCTGCAGGTTTTTGTTCCAACCAAGCAGCAGCACACCAGACCTGATTCAGTTAATCAACTGATCCCAGTCTTCAGACAGCTGATTGGTCAAACTGTGTGCTCTTGATAGGTTAGAACAAAAACCTGCAGCCACACCGGCCCTTTGTGGAATGAATTGCCCACCCCTGGGCTAAAGTTTGGTAAAGGCCACGTTAGAGTAACATACATTTTATGACTTTAATGTCTGAAATTGCATAATCACTTTTACCATGTAAACACCTTCACATCAACCGTGTGTGTGAAGAAGAGTAAATTACTTTTGTACCCTTAAGTAAATAAAATACAATGAATAATTGCCAATCCATCAAATTACCTGCTGTTAGATTGCTGTTATTGTGCAGCTTTTAACAATAAAATATGTCAGAAAAATAAAAAAAAAACTGCATTGGTACAGAAATAATAATATTATTAATAATAATAAAATAAATATAGACGTAAAAATGGTCAGTGCCCATTTGAAGCCTAATTCAAACAACTGAAATTGCCTTCTTTTAACACTTGGTAGTCAGGGTAACTTTTATCGTGAGGGCAACTTCATATCAGAAGTAACAGTGTATGAAGTCCTTCATGTTTTCAGTCCCTGTTTAATGGCTACCACTGAGCCACTATTTCCTATTCATCCAACTTCTTCTTTAATCTTGTCTATAAAGCTTTGTGCCTCCGGTGGTGTGTTGAAGGTGTGTGTTCATTCCTTGTAGGTCACCACAAGCTTAGCCGGTGGTATTATGCCATGTCTGAGTCCCAAGCTCTGCAGCTGCTGGCGCACCGAGTGGCACTGCTTCAGCTGTTTGTGCACTTCAGTGGCGAGGTCGTTGTAAAACCTCACTTTTTGGTTTTTGTACAGAATGTCTTTCTTGACTTTAGCAGCTTTTAGGACAAGCATTTTTTGCTTATAGTTCAGGAAATTCATAATTAAGGTCCTCAGAGGAGCACCAGCATCTCTTCTTGGCCCAACAAGGTGCGCTCTCTCTATCACTATTGGGCACTGTTGTGGACCCATGTCCAGCGCGTCCAGTATCCAGTTCTCTAGAGACTCATGTTGTTCAGTCGGGATCTTGTTTCCATGTCGATAATTTTGTCTTCTAAAACTTTATTCCTTCTCTCCAGCTTCTGCATCATGTCGTGCATTCCGGCTTGTTCATCCTCCACAGATGACAAGCGTGTCTCTGCTTGTGTCATCCTTTCCATACAGTCAGAGAGATCTTTCTTTGTTTCTTCAATGGCAGACAGTAGTCTCAAGTCTCATGGAAAACTCAGACTTCAAACCGTTAATTGCAGTCAGTATTTCATATTTTGCCCCAGTGAGCTTGTCTCCACTTTCCTTTGGCGTAGCCTCCATGCTAGTATTAGCCTCTTTGCTAACTTTTTGCTTCATCCTCTGTTCCCCAGAGTTAGTCAGTTTCAATTGTGTCGGTTTTCCCCCTTGTCTTTCCAACGTTTGGCATTACTTTAATGAGCGGGGTCAGCTAAATTTCTCAGGCTTTATACAGGATTGTAGCAGAGCCAGGTTGAGTGTGACTGTCCTTGCAGCCATGACCGGAAGCCTCCGACTTTGTTCTTTTGAAGTTACAAAACAAATGTGTCATGATGAACTGAAAATGATTTTTCACTTTATCTTTTGTGCTCATTCCGTTCATCAAGCCAGCTCCTGAGAAAGTTTTCACAAAAACCTGCTCTCATGAGGTGTAAACTGAAATTATTCTGGCTGCAAAGAATTACTGTCTCACCTTTCTCAGGATTGAGGAAAAAAGGATGACAGTAAGTACGGAAGAAGAGAGAATGAAAACACACACATCTAATTTACTAAAGCACAGTGTCTGTTACCTTCATACTCTGACCTAACCTAAATAGTTTTCTGCAAAACTGGATTGGGCCCAAAATAAGCTCCAGCTCAAATCAGCTGCTAATTCTGCAGCAAATTAGGGACTTGAATGTGAATGTGTTGTCCAATAGTATTGCAGTGTGTTCGGCAGCACATTTGAACTCTAATTTACATATTTGTTGTAAGTATCCATGTATTGTGCCAGATTTATTCAGGGCCCTGAAAGTTTTAGGCTCAAAATGTCACTGATGATTGAACCATTCAAAACCATTCTTGATTCAAATTGATATAGTTCATCAAGTCAGCATCATGGAACCTATTCTTCATCTGTTTTGTTGCAACTGCTTCTTCTTCATCTGTAATGGCAGTTGCTGGCAGCTTTGAGGCGCATTACCACCACCCCCATTGGAGTGAGGACTGACTCAGACATTTTTTTTTTTTTTACTCAGTCAGACATATTCATGGTATAACTGTGTGCGCCTGTACCGTGAAAGCATGGGATGAATACAAATAACATTACACCCCTAATGACCGCATTGACATTTGTCGCACTTTCCAAGTTAATCTCCTTTTCAAGTTTTCAAGCCCTTTTGGGAATGCTGCTGGTCCCTTTTTGTTTGAAAACTCCAGGATAGATGGGTTCAGACTGACTGGGTCTGCTAGTCTGGATGGCTTTGTTTCTGATACAGAGCAATAATGCTTTAATGGATAGTCTAGTAAGGAAATCGGGGCCTTGGTAGATAAGTGATCAAGAAGAACCTCTGGCTGAGGTCAAAACACTTCTTGTCTTGGCCTGCTCAGATGTCTCAGATGTCTTCAGACCCCAGCTTTACACTTTTGCTTTCGGGTCACAGCTAGGAAGAGAAAAGCCTGAATGATCCATAAATTGGACGGGAAGATTAAGGCAAATGTGGCTATTGATGAAAACAAATATCTGTTAGTGGTTTGGGATGGAAATAGACACTTAGAAACAATATACCACCAAGTACCTTCTTTTACTATTGTGATTGGGGTCAGCATGTTTAGTTATTGTGAGCAATAAACAACAACAAATGGAAGCCACACGTTTTAGGCCACATGTTTGCAATTTGTTTCAGATATTCAGAGTGTTTGGGTTCCAGAGTATATGGAGCAAGAATTCTCTGCTGCAGCAGAAATACCAATGTTCTCATCATGCAGGGTTTGGTTCTATAGTCATGGTCATCAGGTCTACAGCCTCAGCCATTTTCTTCTGCCCCTCTGATGCTCCATCAGACCAGATGGTGTAGCTCCTTAAAACCCTTTCAATTGACCAACTGGACTCAACCCCCACCCGTACAATGAGTGCACACACACACGTGAGCTCGCACACACACACAGCTAACACCATATTTCATCCCACTCCCTCTCTCTCCCCTTCAATCCCTAACTTCCCTCCACTGTTCGCCTTTGAGGAGGGATGCAGCAGTTGGGTGGGCTTCCTCGAAAAATATGGTGAAAGACGGTGTGTGTGTGTTGTTGGGTATGGAGTTGCAGGGCCAGTGAGTGAACAGTGTGTTTAAAGCATCCACTGGATTATGTTTTGACAAAGGACTGGACCCCCTGCTGCTGTCATTTTCCCGCCATTCAGTTTCCTGTTTCCTGGAATCTGGCAATATCTCTCTCTCTGTCTCTCTCTCTCTCTCTCTCTCTCTCTCTCTCACACACACACACACACACACACACAGAACTATACACAGGCCATTTGGTGCCAGTTGCTCAGTATGATGCAAGAGTAGAATTATCTGGATAATAAAGACTTCCTTTCATTAAATCCCTGGGAACATAATCCATATATTATTTTATCACATTGGCTGAAAATCGCCTTAAAAACAGGTGGATGGAGAATCTGTGGAATCCTATTTGTGATGTGATGTGATGTGTGACAATAATAAAAGATTACTTTCCACACTGACAGTGTTTGTGAGTGCATGTTAAGCACATGGTTTATTTCAAATTGCCTCATAGATCTCACCTGATTTATTTATTCAACTGCCTTTTGACAGTGCATACACATAACGTGACGCAGAACTGGGGTTACTGTAGGTTCTCTCTCTCTCTCACACACCCACACCCACACACACACGGCGTAACAGTGTTTGCCCTCCATTACAACACTACGATCAGGATCTGCGTCTAATTTTTGTGACTTTTTTTCCACCATCACTGATTGGTCAGGAGTGAGGCGGTACCAGAGGAGGAAGAGTCTGAGCTTCTCATGGTGACTTGGTGAATAAATTTCAGACGATCACAAACCTTAATGGACTTGACCAGGTTGGCGGTGGTGTTGGCCACTTCTTTGAAAGACTGGACAAACTTCCTCTTGGTCACAGGGCTGGGGGTTTTGGAGGCCAGGCAACAGGCGTTACACAGAGCAGAGATGTGTCTGGCCACAATGGTGGCTGCAGACAGCACCTGAGCAGTGCAGCAGAGCACCAGCTTCAGTCAGGGTTGGTTTCAACCATGAAAGCACCTCCTCATCCAGCTGGAACAGGGTGGCATCCTCCAGACTTGCTCCATTTTCAGTGACAGAAGCTCCTCTCCTGAAGAATCTCCTCTCCCCACAGAAGTATCCATCAGTAGTTGACAAAATACAAGAAAAACATACAAAAACACAACAAAATAAAGCAAAGGTTGAGTAAAAACTCAGAGCTACCAGATTTTGCTGCTCCGAGTTGAAGCGCATGTTCTGGAATGGAGTGATTGGCCCAAGCAAACTGAGAATAGAATATCCTTTACTGTCATTGTCACATGTACCACGAAATTTTAAATGCCAAACCAGACGGTGCAACAATAAATAAAAGAGACTGTAAAATCAGCATAAGAAAAGGATTGCTAAAATTTACATTCAGTTCGCCGTATTGCACAATCCCTTACTGCACTGTGATTATGTTTTGGTATTACTGAGTGTGGTTACTGCTGTGGGGAAGAAACTCTTTTTGAATCTGTTTGTCCTTGTCCTGATTGCTCTGTACCATCTACCTGATGGAAGCAGTTCAAACAGGGAGTGACTGGGGTGGGAAGTGTACTTTATGATTGTGATGGACCAAGCAGGTAGGCAGACACGAACACAGGGAGTTTTGTAGAAAAATGGGTTTTATTTACCCAAAATATGAAAAAAGGTAACAAAAATTCGGGCCCATAAGTGAGGTCAACAAAACATAACTATACAGAACTTGATAACTGAATAGACTAACAGAAGACGAACATACCTACTAATTAAACACAAGAGGATAACTTATATACTGGCTGATCAGGCCATAATTAACACAAAGGGGGGTAACAAATACTAAACACTGAACAACAACTACTAAACTAACAACCAAACCAACCAGGACAGTTAGACTTCTAGAATAAACATAGTCTAATATCCAAACAACAAAATGACAATTCTAACTATCCAAAGAAAATAATAAACACTAAACTAACCCCTTAAATTCCCCCCGTGAAGTGGAGGCTTTTGGTTAGGCCTAATCGGCCACCTCTGGTTCAAAATGGCCGTGCTTGGGGGGGCGGATCCTTTTGCCCAGGCCCGACCAGACCTCCAGCAGCAGCAGCAGCATCCACAGCACCCTCCCCAGTGGCAACTCAAAAAAAAAAAACAAAATTAGGAAACCATACTGAAAGTAAAGACTGTACAAAAGTTAACTAAATGTGCACGCTACAAATAGAACTAATGTACTGTCAAATAAAAATGTGTATGTTGCATAACTAAACCCATATGTGTGATTTATTTTATACTTAATGTGGTAAACCAATGTAAATGAGATCAAATTGCTGAATGTATACTGTGCTTAAAATAATGCAAACAAGGTAAGAATAAACTTAACTATCTAGAGAAACAAAACAAAGTGCAGGTGCAGAGGATTACCGACTTTAAAGCTGTGTGGCCGCGGGTATGGCCATCACAATGATGTTCTGTGCTTTTTTGAGGCAGTGGGAACTGTGTAATTCTATCAGGGTGGGGAGAGGGCAGCGGATGATCTTCTGTGCTGTGTTGATGACCCTCTGGAGCGCTTTCCTCTGAGCCACTGTGCAGCTGGTGAACCACATGCACATACAGTATGTTAATATGCTCTCTATGGAGGACACCAAAAAGGACACCAACAGTCTCTGTGAGATGTTATTCTTCCTGACCACTCTCAGGAAGTACAGTCTCTGCTGGGCCTTTTTCAGCAGCTCAGAGGTGTTCATGCTCCAGGTCAGGTTCTCCTCGATGTGGACTCCCAGGAAGCGGAAGTCCGCCACCCTTTCCACACAGTCCCTACTGAGGGTTAGTGGTGAAAAGTCAGTTTCACGCTTCCTGTCGATTATCAGCTCCTTAGTTTTCGAGGTGTTGAGGAGCAGATTATTTTCCCTGCACCACTCAGCCAGCTGCTCCACCTCGCCCCTGTATGCAGACTCATCTCCTTCAGAGATGAGCCCCATGGTGGTGCTGTCCGCAAACTTGAGGATGGTGTTGCTGTGATATGCAGTCGTAGGTGTAAAGGGCATAGAGCAGGGGGCTCAGCACACAGCCCTGAGGGGAGCTGGTGCTGAGGCTGAGGGCCGTAGATTTGTGGTGACCTACTCTTGCCCTCTGGCTGTGATCAGTCAGGAAGCTGTAAATCCACAGATGGAGTGTGGAAGCCCCAGGTCCTCCAATTTGTCCACCAGTTTGTGAGGGAGGATGGTGTTGAACGCAGAGCCATAGTCACCGAACAGCAGCCGCACATAGCTCCCCTGCCGCTCCAGGTGGGACAGTGCAGCATGGAGAGCTGAGGCGACGGTGTCCTCCATTGATCTATTTGCTCTGTATGGGGTCTACCAGGTCCTTCTGACCCGGTGTTGGGGCCTGACACTCAACCAGGTAGGCTGTTTAAGAGCAGATCACATCAATGTACAGCCAACATGGTGTCAGATTACAGCAACAGTGGAGTCATGACTTGCCTTGCCTTGTACTTGTGCAGCTGCTTCAGACCACACAGGCTTTGGAGGCACCGCTGACTGGATGACCAGCCTCTGGTAGATTGGAGTTCTTGGCATTGTGGGAAATTCGAGCCATGGACTCACCCAGGACCTGTAACAGGAAGTAAGAGGTTCACACACCACAGACACAGAGCAGTGAAGGAGGAGCCCCTCCCTTCTCCTGTAGCAGATAAATGTAAAGACAGGAAGAGACATGATGAAGCAGTTCTACCTCAGAGTTCTCCATCAAAGTGTGATGTAGTTGAAGTACAACAGCTCACTGATCTGGCCTCTGTTGGGTTCTCTCAGCATTAGAGGCTGACATGGGAGTGTTTTTTCAATCCTGTCCCGTCCTGCTCCCGCAAAAAAAAAAAATCCCGCCCCATCTGGCCCACCTGGTCCTGTGACAAAGTCAAAAAATAATCCCGTCCTGTCCCAATCCCGTATAAATCACTCCTGATCCTTCTATTTTAGAACACACAGTCATCGTCACAGTCGTAATGTAAACGATTGCGATGACAGATCCTGTCTGCCCCGTGCGCATTGCAGGCTGAATGACAGCTCGACAGAGTCGAATTTCATATCACAATGTGTACCCAGATCTACTTTGCAAAGTGAATCAGAATTTGGAATAAGCAACATAATGTAGGCTACTGTAATAGGCTAACCAGTCTAACTGTTAGTCAGCTGCCTATTGGGTGATTGTCAGTCATTGGTTACCAAAGCAAAATACAGGCACAGGCCAACATTCACTCAATTCAATGATAAAAACACCACCAGCTGTCAAATTATCAGTTATTATTGGTGTCAGTTGTAGCTGGTTGAAATAATTTTAATATCGTGATTTATATTAGCTAAACTAGCTAACGTTATCAAGACCAGTAAGTTAGCTGATAGGGACCTGTGCTGGTAACTTACACCGAGTTGTGCCTTGCCACTCACTGGGAACATTTAGCTGTCACAGAATAAATGAAATACCTACTTTCTGGCAATTCATCCCGTAGCTTACCTGAAACTCACAGCAACGAAGTTGAAAGCATCCTGCTTCAGCCGTCAAATGAACTGCAGCCCTGTCTGCCGTGGCCACTTCCATATGTGTCCAAGTATGGAGCCAACCCAAAGCCAACATAACAGAGACGTTTGATGATGTGGCGACACGAGGGATGATTGACCAAATTATCTCAGATCTTTCCTTTTAAGTTGCCGACAACGCCATGACCCGTAGGAAAGGTCAATTATCAACTATTATTAAAGGACACAGGTTCGTCCAAACCAGGGAGGTGAGGAGACGGAGTGCAAAAATCATATACAACACTTTATTATTAAAAATAAGCACAAGGTCTGGGACAAAAGAAAACAACCATGAAGGGAGCCCCACTGGAACAAAGGTTCTGAGCTGAGGCTTACCGGCTGGAGGAGGAGTCAACAAAAGGAAAGTGAAGTCCAGAAAGAAAAAAGGGGAACACCCCATTCACACAGCAAAACGTGAAGTGCACACAAAACAATCTTGAATAGGGATCACACGCACGCAGGGACCACCACCACCCAGAAGGGACCACCACCACCACCATCGGCCTCCAGCTCTAGGGAACAATAAAAACACAGTTAACAGAGCTCACCCTCAAAGAAACAAACAACATCCCAAAGAAACATAAACAGGCTAACAAATGATCAATTAATAAACTAAATAATAATAAATTGAATTAATCAAAAGTCAACCAAAGTAACGAAAAGAAAAATTAAATGATTCCAATAAACCCCAAAACAAACCAATCACTCAAACAAAACAACTGAAATAAGAAATTACCAAAATCAGTTAATTTGAAAAATAAACAAAATTAAACCACACCTTGGCAATTGATATTAAAACACGCACACACACACACACACACGCACACGCAGTCCGGACAGGTGGCTGAGAGTTCCAACCGGGCTCGTAACGTCCAATGCCCGCGACAGCCACACACACAAGCCCGCACCGCGACCGTGCAGTAGCAGCAGAAAACAGGGCCAGCAGAAAGACACAGGTCGGCCAGGAACGGCCGCCAGGACCCCACACCAAGTCAGCGAAGCAGCAGTAACAGCAAAATAGCGGTAGTAGCAACGTAGCAGGTAGCCGTGGCCAAACAGCGAGTTTACGCTCTATTATTCGTACTTCACCGTGGCGGCCCAGTCACCGGCGTCCAGTCCGGTCAGTTTGCGTCCCCACCAAAGAGGGAGAGGGGTGAAGAGGGTCGGCGCAGCGGGGGAGGACTGCCACCACACACCATGCGACCAGCCACTGTTAGAGGGAGAGGAGCGGAAGGGGCTTAGCACCTGGCTAAAACAATTAGCAACGGTAGCTCACCGTGACTTACCTAGGCTCCAGTCAGCATCGGCAAACAACCCTATTGAATCACCACCACCGCATCGAAGATGCCGATCTATAACGAGATTATGTTTGCGTTACATAACACGTAACGAGCTAAACGAGTGTTAAATCGGCGTGCCTACCTGTGCTGTGCGGTGAGCGGCAGAGACAACGACCCGGAAGCGGACGGGCCGAAGAGGCAGGAAGCGAGAGGGCAGAGGTGGGGACCTGTCCTACTTTTATCCTCTCTGCGTAAACGGTGATTGGCTGATTAGCCAGGTAGGGCAGGGTGAAACCGAAGGCATAGCAGTGCCAGATACCACTACAATGAGCTGGGACAAATTTGAAGATATTTGCTCATGCGCCCAACGCTTCTCAGACGCAGTGCTTTAAGTGGGAAAAAATAAGTACCAGTACTCCCCTTATTCAGCTGTGGGCAGGTAAATTAGGTGGTGGGGGTCGGTACCGGCAGATCATTAAGTGATACATTCAAACATGATGCAGATTTTATTTTATTTATTTATTTTTATAGTTTTATTGAACTTTCCACAAAGATTTTTTAACAAGTATTTTCCTGTTAAAATCCATCTATGAATAATCTATGAAGACTATCTACTATCACGAATCGCTAAGAGAGAAAGAGAACAAGACAGGGTACTATCAGCTCATGAGAAGTCCCGGTACACCGTAAAATGTCCCGGTACGCCAGGGGCTAAAATTTAGAAGTGCCGGTACTCTGTAGCTGTGCATACCGGCCCACTTAAAGCACTGGTCAGACGTTATAAATTAAGGGCCGATGTGTCGTCCTTAGGCTGACGTCAGCCAGACGTATGTGTGCTATTAATCTGTACATGGTCTGCAGGCTGTTAAATCAAAGTTTGAAGAAATAAAAACAGTCCGTTTTTATAGACTGTTTTTTCTGATGGCGTTTAGTCTGATGACTTTTTTCCTGATGCCGTTAAGTCTTACAATTTTTTTTCTGATGCTGTTTCATCTGACAACTTTTTTTCTGAGGCCGTTTGGTCCGATGACTTTTTTTCTAGGCTATTTAGTGTGAGGTTTTCCTGAGACCTTATGCCTTTTCGTCTAAGGTCTGACGCTGAAGTCTGACACCTGAGGATGTCCTGAAATGGACACCGTAGAGGTGGCTGAGATATAAAGTGGAAGCACTTTGACGAGACATCGACCCACGTAGGCTACACATCCGTGTGGGTTTTCTAACCGCGGAGGGACGGAGTGTGACAGCGGATCGCTGCTGTGCTTCTGCTGGACAGGTGGGTAACATCAGCTCAGCTGTGCATAACTTAAACTAAACTTTACCTGCCTGGAGCATTCAGCTCACTGTGTAGTTTGTCAGGATGTAATGTTGTAGTGATGTGTAGCTACAGTAGGAGAGATGCTGACCCATATGGAAAACAAAATAGAAGAAACCTATAAAAAATATATAACTTTCCATCATCATCACTTTATGTGTCATATATTGTGCATCATATAAGGAATATATGATTTACTCCTGAAAGTGGCCACTTTCGCATTACTATCATATAATAAAAAGAATTGCATAAGAGTCATGTGATAACTACGTATGTTGAAAATAAGAAAAGCACACGTCAACCTATGTTTTTCATACGTTTCATATAATTGCATTTTTGCAGTTTGCAGTTATATAGACACATACTTTACATATATGAACATTATATGTAGGTTTTCTGTATGTAAAGAGAATGTTTTTTCCAAGGGAATTATACTGTCTTTATATGTTTCTTATAGATTTATTAAATGGCATCTAATAAAAATCTGTATAAAAACTTATAGGAATATGTATCATTACATATAGATTTTTTGTATGTTAAGGGAATATACACTGCCTGGCCAAAAAAAAGTCGCCACCAAAAAAAAAGGTCAGACACTCTAATATTTCGTTGGACCGTCTTTAGCTTTGATTACGGCACGCATTCGCTGTGGAATTGTTTCGATAAGCTTCTGCAATGTCACAAGATTTATTTCCATCCGGTGTTGAATAAATTTTTCACCAAGATCTTGCATTGATGATGGTAGAGTCTGACCGCTGCGCAAAGCCTTCTCCAGCACATCCCAAAGATTCTCAATGGGGTTAAGGGCTGGACTCTGTGGTGGCCAATCCATGTGTGAAAATGATGTCTCGTGCTCCCTGAACCACTCTTTCACAATTTGAGCCTGATGAATCCTGGCATTGTCATCTTGGAATAAGCCCGTGCCATCAGGGAAGAAAAAATCCATTGATGGAATAACCTGGTCATTCAGTATATTCAGATAGTCAGCTGACCTCATTCTTTGAGCACATAGTGTTGCTGAACCTAGACCTGACCAACTGCAGCAACCCCAGATCATAGCACTGTCCCCACAGGCTTGTACAGTAGGCACTAGGCATGATGGGTGCATCACTTCACCTGCCTCTCTTCTTACACTGATGCACCCATCACTCTGGAACAGGGTAAATCTGGACTCATCAGACCACATGACCTTCTTCCATTGGTCCAGAGTCCAATCTTTATGCTCCCTAGCAAATTGAAGCCTTTTTCCGGTTAGCCTCACTGATTAGTGGTTTTCTTAAGGCTACACAGCTGTTTAGTCCCAATCCCTTGAGTTCCCTTTGCATTGTGCGTGTGGAAATGCTCTTACTTTCGCTATTAAACATAGCCCTGAGTTCTACTGTTGTTTTTCTTCGATTTGATTTCACCAAACGTTTAGTGATCGCTGATCACAATCATTCAGGATTTTTTTCTGACCACATTTCTTCCTCGAAGATGATGGGTCCCCACTATCATTCCAGTTTTTAATAATGCGTTGGACAGTTCTTAGCCCAATTTTAGTAGTTTCTGCAATCTTCTTAGATATTTTCTTTGCTTGATGCATTCTCAAACAAACTAACATCTTTTCCACGACCACGGGATGTGTCTTTCGACATGGTTGTTTAAGAAACGAGAGGCAACTCATTGCACCAGTTGGGGTTAAATAACTTGTTGCCAGCTGAAAGATAACCGCCCATGCAGTAATTATCCAATAGAAGGCTCGTACCTATTTGCTTAGTTAAATCCAGGTGGCAACTTTTTTTTTGGCCAGGCAGTGTAATTTTGTTCTCTTTATGTTTGGATAAGAATTCTTCAATGTCAGCCTATGAAATTTGCAATACAATTATCAAAATTACAAAATTACTGTATTTTTCTGGCTTTAAGGCGCACTTAAACTGATTTAATTTTCTCAAAAATCAACAGTGCGCCTTATAATCCGGTGCACCTTATGTATTAATTCTGGTTGTGTTTACTACCAATTTTATGTGGTAAACAGCACTCAAAACTCTGGATTAGCGGAGCATTACAGCTACCGTAGTCGGAAGCCTTGCAGAGTAATAGTACAGGTAGGCCTACTGTGCTTCAACATACCAGTAATATTGCGGTGTGCCTGTATAAGGACCCCAAAATGCCACCTGTTAAGAGACATGATTACGAAGCGGATTTCAAACTCAAAGCTATCAGTCACGCATTAGAACATGGGAACAGAGCAGCTGCGAGAGTTGAATAGAAGTTGTCTGTGAATGTTCTCATTCATCCAGGTCATTGTTCTCTCTCTCTCAAAATGAATCAAAGGCAACTGGACTTGTATTTGTCTGGGAAGATGTTTCGCCTCTTATCCAAGCAGCTTCATCAGTTCCTACGCATCGGTCTTTCTAGTCCACACTAGTCTGACCAAGATAGTGGAGTAAGACCCAGGTATTTAACCTCTTGTGGATGGGTCCACCAAAGTACCTGTGAAAGTACTGGTTTCACCTGACCATTGTTGTGGTCTCATGTGGATGACAGTCGTTAGGCTCATGTGCCCCTATTGGTATCTCATGTGAACGACAGTCGTTAGGGTCAGGTGTGCCCCTGGTGAATGACGATCGTTGAGAGTCGTCTGAGGTTAAGTTGTTGACTCTCCTGGGTACAGATGAAAGGGTGACATTGTAAATGGGGGATAGGTGGTGTCGCAGAGGATAAAAACCTGCCTACCCTTAGCAAAAAGTAGTATACTTAAGTTTATTTTTTTAAGTATACTCCAGTATAAGTATAAATATAGCAAGTATATTCCAGACCATGTACTTTTAGTGTACTCAAAAGTATACAAATTTAATACTTTTTCGGACTAAATTGGAACATTTCAAGTTTATAGAAGTATATTTTGAAGTTCATTTTAAGTTTGCAAAAGTACACTACAAAGTATACAACAAGTACACTCATCCATATACTGTCAATGTACTTGGTATATCCTTCTTGTATGCTTAACGTATACAACAAGTACACTCATCCATATACTGTCAATGTACTAGGTATATCCTTCTTGTATGCTTAAAGTATACAACAAGTACACTCATCCATATACTGTCAATGTACTAGGTATATCCTTCTTGTATGCTTAAAGTATACAACAAGTACACTCATCTGTATATGTCTGTGAAGGTTCTCAGTCATCCTCTCATCCAAGAGGCTTCTTCAGTTCTGAGACTGTTGCAGGAAAGCCAGGCATTTAAACCCTGTGTGGTGGTTTCGGGTGAAACTAGAGTCACATGACCAGAGTCACATGACCACACCCCCCGAAACTGGGGGGGGGGGGGGGGGGGGTCATGTGATGTTACCTCCACTCCCGGTTTCATGTAGCTCTGGAGTCATGGAGTCAGGAGTCGACACTCCTGGTTCCATGAGGTTCCTTTGAGACACATTTCCCCGGTGTGTTTGGGGTTTAAATTTCCTGGGGAGAGCTCCTAGGACTGCATTGTAGGTGGCTGATAGGTGGTGTCTTAGGCCCCCACCTCTGTTCAAAGACGGTTTCTCTAAGTGGACATAGATGGCTTCTTTGACTCCTCTCTCGAACCATCTGTCCTCCCTGTCCAACACATGGACGTTGGAGTCCTCAAAGGAGTGACCGTTTTTCTGTAGATGCAGATGTACAGCTGAGTCCTGGCCTGATGATGTGGCTCTTCTGTGTTGTGCCATGCGCCGGTGGAGGGGCTGTTTGGTTTCGCCTATGTACAGGTCTGGGCACTCCTCGTTGCACTGGACAGCATACACAACATTGCTGAGTTTATGTCTGGGTGTTTTGTCCTTGGGGTGGACCAGCCTCTGTCTCAGTGTCTGGCCTGGTTTGAAGTTGACCCGGATGTTATGTTTCTGGAAAATCCTTCTGAATTTCTCAGACAGGCCTGCCACATATGGAATGACAATGTTCTTTCTGTTTTCCTTTTCTGTCTCAGTTGTTGGTTTCCGGCGTTTTATTGATGATTTGACAAAGGTCCACTTAGGGTAGCCGCAGGTTTGGAGAGCTGTTCTGATGTGGGATGTTTCCTTCTGTTTCCCTTCTGCACTTGATGGAACCTCCTGGGCCCGGTGTTGTAGAGTCCGAATAACTCCCAATTTATGTTCCAGGGGGTGGTGGGAATCAAACAGGAGGTACTGGTCAGTGTGTGTGGGTTTCCGGTAAACCTCGATGCTGAGGTTACCATCCTTCCCAACCGCCACTGCACAATCCAGGAAGGGGAGCCTGTTGTCCTTGACGTCCTCCCTGGTGAAACTGATGTTCTTGTCAACTGAATTTATGTGTTGGGTGAAGGCCTCCACTTCTTGGGATTTGATTTTGACCCATGTGTCATCTACATATCTGAACCAGTGGCTTGGTGTTGTTCCTTTGAAGGACTTCAGCGCCCGCTCCTCCACTTCTTCCATGTAGAGGTTGGCCACGATGGGGGACACTGGGGAACCCATGGCAAAGCCGTGTTTTTGCCTGTAGAAGCCTTCGTTGTATTTGAAATAGGCACTTGCTTGGCGTAGCTTATGTTGTTGCATTTCTTTCTTATGATTCGTCTCACATCTTGCATGGTGGTGTCAGGGAATTTCGCCTGGGCATGGGCTGTGAGAGAAAAAACACATACAGAACAAAACATTACCTCAATGTTATTCTTATTTACCGTCCACAATTAACACACGTCATGGCAGGGAGGACGGTTTATCAGGTACAATTCAGAACTTAAATGCACTCAGCAAAAACTGTTATAAAGGGATTGCACACACATCACTCCCCAGTCAGTTAGACTGAGTAAGACAGAGTGGTAACTGAGTGGCAAAACAATGGGCAGCATGCTGGTGGTGACATCACGTGCAAATCATAGAAGCATTAGTATGTGTTGTTTTTTTATTTTATTTGTAGTACTGTGAGTGAGTGAGTGTCTGATTATAACTGTCTTTCCCTATTATTCCAGTTTTGCCTTAAATTAAATGCACTCACCAAATATAGCATCAAGCTTGGTGTTGTCCAGTTGTGGCTTTGATTCCACATCTTTGTGGGCCCCTGACTGCCTCCCAGTCAAACCTGAGTTGGACAGCGTGTCTTTACCATAGATGAGCACCGCAAGATCCCCAATGTACAATGCTGAACTTGCAGTCCGCAGAGACTTCAGCTTTAGTCTTGGGACTTTTACATCACAACATGGCGTAAGAGGCACCTGCAAAATATTTGAATATTACTCACCAAATAATGATGAAACAATTACATAACATTTTCTTTGTAATTCTATCTATTCATCAGTGCAGTGAATATGCATAGGCCTATAGTCTATAGACTAACTCCATAACATGAGAAATTTGTGGGCATCATCATAGCATTTCCTAATCTATCTTGAATAGTACACATCCAGTAAAAAGTTGATGAATATGCTTTCTTTCTAACTTACGTGTATAATCAATAAGTGTAGACTAGAGGGAAACTGTATAGCAAACCCACTTGGATAAATAGCCTGATGATGCATCAGCTGCTTTCACTTAGTTTCACTCCGTGCTAAGCGTCTGACAACCAGCCATTAGCTTGCGTTCGCTCCATCTCAAAACTGTGATGGACCAATCAGCGAACAGAGATTTCAAACGATGCATTTGAGCGCGTAACATGCACCACGCCAAAGGATCCTACTCCAATAGCGACTGGCTGAAGTCACGACCAAACAGCCACGATTGGTTTTAAGCATAAAGTATCTGCCCACCGTGTAGCAAACGAATGTCTATGGCTGGGTTTCAGACACTTAGCACGAAGTGAAAGCAGCTGATGCATCAGGCTAATGGATAAACACATACCGGTACACTATCAATGCATTTTGAGGTATTTACCATGTCATCAGGGTCAGACAACACTTGAGGAGAGGCGGGTGCAGAAACTGGTCGGTCTGGTGTGGGTGTTGACCAGGTGGATGCAGGAGTTGAGATCTGAACTGTGATTTTTTCTATGATCTCTTTCAGCGTTGTCACTACTGCTGGAACCTCTGTAAAGGGAATGAAAACAAGGCAACAAAAGCTTTGTGTCATTACTGTGTTTTGAGACCATTTTAAAACATTAAATTAGTCATTTTTGTTATGAAGACCGTGACTGGAAGTGGAGCTGATTAGGCAGGAACAGGAAGCAGGAGGAGACTGAATTAGCCATAACCTATGTCAGGTTGAAGCCAGGTGTGGACCTTTTTCCACACTTGGCAGCAGATCCCAGCTCTCCCTGCCAGCAATTGTTTGTCTGTGTGATTTGTGAGTCTCTTTTTTCAGATTTCAACGCTTCAGTATGGGAGTACATGAAAATTTCTGTTTATTGTGTTATTGAGTTCAGTTCATGACCTGCACACCCACAGTGTTTGTCTGACTTCGGAAATCAGTATAGGCACATCATCAGTCGTTAAAATCTGTTAGAATTTGTTTCAGGCTACGTGAAAATTAATAAACAGAAAATACCTCTCATAGCATCTCGTATCTCTTTCCCATGGCCTTCTTTAAGACTCTTGATTTCTCTCTGAAGCTCTTTCACTTTCTTCTGTGCCACACTCCAGTTTCTGGGAAGCTGCTCCTCATCTGATGACTCCTCAACTGAGTTAGTCAACTACACCAAAACACGTGAAATCAAAGAATCAGGCAGATATCAGGCAGGATCAGGCAGAAAATTCACACCATAATTACTGCTTCAACTCAAATTACCATAATAGAGAAATATTTTACCTCTGAAGATATTTTGTTTGCCAGCTGCTTCTTCAGCTCTTCTATCATTTGGTTTGCAGACTCTTTTTCAGCACATGTTGACTTCTTAGTCTTCGGTCAAAATTATAGTTCAGTTTTGTATGTTTGTAACAGGCATATATAATAACATCCATGTTAATGATGATTTAGTTGCATTTACAGAATCAACTGCACCACTGATGGATCATACCTAGATTCAAAAATGTGTAACTCAAAACCTAAATCATATAACTATGGAGTTAAGATTTATGCACACCAGAAATGATAAAGAAATGTCACTTATAATCAACTGGTGTCATTCTAAGGTATTTATCAAGGTGCCTACCTTATTTGATGGAACTTCATGATCCTTTTCCACATCTTTCCACCTCCTGTTCGGCTTACTCTTCCTCTTGGTTGCTTCTTGCCAGATGTCTTCTCCCTTTATGAATTCCTGTCTCTTCTTGCAGAGATCACTGTAGTTGTCAGATCAAATTAAAAGCTTGTGGGATCTCTTTTGCATATTGAAACGCCTATTAATATATGGAAATCCCTGTAGAAACTACCACAGGCCAAACATGTAGCTTTAAGAGTTCAAAATTAAATGTACACTTACAGTATAAGCTGAATTACTTATCTACTGTATATTTATTCTGCCAAATTCACTACCTATTTTGCCTACATACAGAAAAAGAAAAATGGCGACCAAAACAAATAAGTCAAAGGTGCCAACTGAACAACTAGTTGTTCTTGTGAGTGAACATGACAAACGAGAATGTTCGTTGCCATCCTCGTCGGCATGTAACGCCAAAACAATTAAGGGCTAATTTTCTCATCCGCGACCTTGCAAATAACAATAGTTGTAGTTGACAATGATACAAGTTAGCCTAACCCAGAGCCATTCCGCAACGTAGCCTCCCGGTACTTGTGCTATAGCACCAACTATCAAGCTAACTGAGAAGCAATACAGTTAACAACTTACCACCAACCATCAAAACCTTTGCTGGGAAAAAGGCTGGACCGTCTGACTTTTTTCTGCCTTTCATGTCCCATTTTATCTCCATCCATCCGTCTTCTTCCTCTAGATCAGGACACTGAGTGATTACTTTTGGACATTGTTGCTGGTCGTCAGTACTCATACATGAAATCTTCCCAACTTCCACAGTCCTGTCCTTGAAATAATAAATGGCAAATGCCATTGTGGTATCTTTATGCTGAAATTACGTTCTCCTTACCTTGTTCAGAACGCGTCGACACCTTTAATTTTTTTTTTTTTTCGAGGGAGACGTGAGCGCTAAGTTTAAATCGGGCGGCTCCCATTGGCTGCCAGGTAGGGGAAGCTCTGGGCGGGACCAACGACAACGACACCATCCCATGACACCATCCTGCGTGACACTGGAGCAGCTAAAGCTGGATGAAGCTGAACTAGCAGAGCTAACATGGCGAAGCGGCGTGGACCTTATAAAACATATTTGGAGGATGACACAACAGAGATTCCAAGGACTACCAAGTACAGATGGAAAGTAAAAGTAAGTAACAGACAATGAATTAAAAGTGTTATGTTTTAATGTTTGATGTCTAAGATCTGAACACAGCTAGCAGCTAGCTGCTTACAATGCAGGTGAGATGTCTTTTCAATGAAGTTGGCAGAATAGGGAAAGTTGAATCTGTTTGCTGCCAAAGGCAATTGATACCCATGCACTATGTACGGTCTCATGTGGAGGCATCATCCCAAAATATTTTGGGATGACAGGATTTCCCGCAGAAAATTAGTCACACAAGGTGGTGGCAGTGGTGGTGGTGGGGGTGTTATTGGTATCAGAGACTATAGTGAGTATTGTCACTGGAAAGGTGCAGTTTGTGCAGTTTCATGTGACATATGATAGGAAGCACAAAAAATAAATAGCCTATACATTTTTTTGTAAAGCAACCTTTGAAATTATGTTTACAATACAAAATATTTATCTTTGCTGGGGACTTAGTCAAGGTTGGAGGTGTTTGTTGTCAAGGTGGCCGCCTTAACAAAAAAGCACTGGGGGAAACCCTGGATGATCTTATGCACTCAGTATACCCATTCGGAATGAAAGGACCTGAGTAGTAATTGACATTTATGTTTGAACACCCCACCTTTCCAGGATAGGGCAGAACTACAGGACAACTCACAAGATCACATTAGTCGGCCCACTGCTTCCCATAGAGAAGTTACAGATGATGTCAACAGTAGGAGCTCTTCTACACCTAGGCTTTTGGATTCTGCCCTTCAACAGGTAAATATGCAAAGGCACAGTTTTAGTCTAAGTGGAATTATTGTGTTGCCAGTATACATTCCCCCATGTATCTGGGTAACCTTCAATTCCTGCTTGATTAAAGGTTACGAATTTTTCCTAAATTGTGCTTTCAGCTCCTCAACTAGGTACATTATCATAAGCACCTGTCATATGCCACATCACTGACTTATTTTTCTCCCATGACACAACAAGCAGTTGAGGTGGAAAGCACCGAAGTCGTCTGAAAATTAAAGTTTACACCTACTCTGTTTATGATTTGATGATTGGACTTGACATAAAGGGAGTTAATTCATAAATTTGTCCATTGTCTTTCTGTTATTAAACTGTAGAATACCAGTCATGATGATGACATCAAAACAGATGGTCACATGAGTAACACTTCGAGCAATGGAGAGGAAGAACTCAACAATTCCAGCAGTGAAGATGAACTTGATAGTGAGAACTCTTCCACAACCAGCCTGTTGGATATGGACATTCAAGAGGTACATTGGGGTGGCGTGGGGGATACACTAGGCCAAGTTTGTTAGCATAGTAATACACATCAGAGGGCCTTCAGTGACACCCTCACCGAAGTGTCAACAGTGCACACATTTTACAATACATATAGTTAGAGGCTGTTATAGTTGAGTGCATTCATACCACACATACATGCATTCTGAGCTATCCTCTAGCCAAACCAAAGTGTACACAAATGACAACACTGTCAACAAAAAGCAGAAGTTACAGCAAATTGCCTGCACCATTTCAATCATTGTTTTATAAACTACATTTTTTTTTATTCTCTGTCCTTTGTTCACATGTAGAATGATAATAACCACATTGACACAGAAGACCACTGGAGTAACACATCCAGCAGTGAAAATGAAGATGATGAACTTGACACTGAGAAACCAACCACAAGCCAATTAGATGTGGACGTCTCAGAGGTGAATGCATCATTCTATGGGGTAGTGTATATATGCTTTCTTTAATCTTTTAATTAATTACTTCAAGTGATCTTTTTCCCTTATCAATAATAATAGTAATGATGATAATACATACGGCATGTATTAAATGTTACTCATTCTAATTTATACATGCTTTTTCTATCTTTTTTTCCTATATCCATAGGGAATTGAAGACCAAGCAGATGGTGACAAACCCCTATATCCTGGTGCACCTGTTTCAAAAGGAGAAAGTTTACTGATGGAGATGTCCTATGTGCTGCGTAACAATTTAACAGGCAAAGCACTTACTCATTTACTGAAACTGTTCAACCTAATGTTTCCAGGTTTGATTCCACCCTCACATTACCTTTTCAACAAAGAATTTGGAAGTTCATCACAGTATGAAGTTCACTTTTATTGTGAAAAATGTTTAGCATACCTTGGAATTAGTGCCCACTGTCCCTCTCATTGTACCAGTTGCAACACAGTATTTGATGCCAACACAAGTTTAAAAAAGGGCTTCTACTTTCTGGTAATTCCTCTTCATGCATAGATTAAACAACTTCTGCAGGAACATGATATCAGTCTTACTGAAAAAAGTAGATCCTTTGGTGTTTTTACTGACATACAGTCTGGTGGAGAGTATCAAAAATTGTGTGACAGTGGAGTTCTTGGAAAAGATGATTTGACCCTGATTTGGAATTGTGATGGTGCACTAGTGTTCAGAAGCTCTAAGTGCAGCATTTGGCCAATTCAGTGCCAGATAATTGAACTGGAACCAGAAATAAGAAAAAGGCACATTTTGATGTCAGCATTATGGTTTGGGCCAACAAAACCATCTATGTTTACATTTCTGACACCATTCGTGAAAGAAGCTTCATTATTAGAGACTGAAGGTATTGACTGGCAAGACAGACAAGGAAACGATAATGTTTCCAAAGTGTTTGTTCTGATTTGTAGCTCTGATTCTGTGGCTCGCCCATTGCTTTGCAACACCAAACAGTTCAATGGTTTTTATGGCTGTGATTTTTGCTTGCACAGAGGTGGTAAATCGTATCCATATGAACAACCTGAACCCCCACTTAGAAATGAGAGGGATCATTTCAGTCATGCAATGTCAGGTACAACTGATGAGCCAGTGTATGGAGTCAAAGGGCCATCTCCTTTAATGCAACTTAAACACTTAATTAAACACCAAATTATAAATGGCTTCATTCCTGAATATCAACACAATGTGTGCCTTGGAGTCACTCGACAGCTCTCTACACTGTGGTTTGATACAACAAACAGTGATTTCCCCTGGTGCATGGGTAAAGAGATAGATGAAGTTGATAGGCGACTTGTAAAAATCAAACCGCCAGTTGAGATTACTAGGACACCAAGGTCACTGACTGAAAGGAAGTTCTGGTAAGCTTCAGAGTGGCGAGCATTTCTCCTTTTCTATTCTATACCTGTATTGAAGGGCATACTCCCTGCAAGATTTTGGAACCATTTGTTCCTACTGGTGTTTGGCATATATACATTACTGCAGGATACCATAACGAGCAAAAGCATCCTGATAGCAGAGCTAGCACTAAAAAAATTCGTCATTGTGTTCCAAAGACTGTATGGGCAAAACAACATGACTTTTAATATCCACTTGCTAACCCACACTGCTCAAAATGTCAAACAATGGGGGCCATTATGGGCCACAATAACCTTTTCATTTGAATCCAATATGGGCACTCTCATGAAGTATTTTCATGGAACACAGTATGTCCCTTCACAAATTGTCAGAACATTTCTGTTGCGGAGAGAATTGCCAGAAAGGGCTAAGAACACAATCCACCCAAAACATGAAGAGGTTCAATCTTTTGTTGAAGAACTTTAGTAAAAGCAAAACTGAAAATTGTGAAATACTAAATGAAAATGTCAGAGGTTTGGGTCATCCCTTGGTGCAAACAAGTATAAAAATGTCATATAGGCTTGCCATTGAAAAGTTGTGTGGAAATCTAAGCAACTGCTTTTAGTCTTACAGCCGTTTTTTGGTTGATGGAGTTGTGTATCACAGTCAAAGCTATGACAGACTAAAGACAAGATACAACAGTGCTGCATGCTTGAAAGATGGTACATTTTGTTTAATTAATGACTTGGTTATTTTTAAACAAACATGTTCACATCAAATCCCTGCTTTTTGTTCATGTGGCAAACTATGTTGTGTTTTAGTTGAGGTACTTAGTAAATCAGACAGGCCTGTATGTAAAGATTCACAAATCAATGTACAAAGTACTTTCGTATATGTTGTTAAAAAAACTGAAACTGTTAATGCTGTCTGGCCTGACATGATCAAAACAAAATGTGTTCTTGTTGAAACAGCTGACACTATGTACATAACACCATTGCCAAACCCTTATGAAAGGGACTAGCTTGATCAATAAAGTCAAGTCAAATGTTTTTCTGTTTTTGTGTATGATTTTAAGGTACATAAAGATAATGCAATTGAGCACACATACTACGTACTGTAAAGTTTTAAACCCCAGCATTATATTATATTAATATATAAATTAAATGTTAAGCATGAGTCAATGACTTGACTTATTATGCACTTGGAGCAAGATATACTAAGTATTAGTACTTTGTGGCAGAGAGACGTAAAAAGTATACTAAAGTATAAGTATAAGTTTTAGTATTAAAGTATAAGTGTAAGTCTTAGTATCAATGTGCTTAGTCTTAGACTTTTGTTTATACTTTTTAGTATAAGCCAAGTATACCTCACTATACTATTCTTAAGTATATAAAATATAGTTTATAAAAAGTCAACTTCAAGTATACTCCCTCAGTTTTAGTAAAAAATAAGTATACTCTTAGTACACTTGGATAAACTTCTTTTTGCTAAGGGTACTTTACAATTTCCCTCTAACAGGTAAAACCTGGCTACAAATGTAACACTGTAACAGTAACAGTTAAATCCAGGTGGATAATGTTTGTGGTCTCGTAAACAGTGTTTTAAGAGGGTGTTGAAACAGAAACAATTTTACTTTTGGCACGGAGCTCTGTGATCTTGGCATTGATTGTGCTGCCAATGATGGAGGGCTGGGTCCCAGGCCACCTCTCAAGTGTTGCACCTACAGTATATATTATGAACACAGGGATAGGGGGAAATGGAATAAGAGTACAATTATTAATCTGGAAGTAACCAATAAAAAAAGCATCATGACATTACATTAATGTCTAATGGTGCCAGCTCTATCGCACTGTGTTGGAGATACATGGAGAAGGAAATACATTACACTGATAAAGTGACCTTTGATGAAGAAATACCTATATCAAATGCAAGATTATACTTAAGACTGAAAAAACTTATTTTCCTAAATGTGTCATTTGTTTATTTGCTGTTGGACAAAAAAAAAAAAAAAAAAAAATCAGAAGCAGTTGAAACAGTAGAGAAAGTGATAGCCTACAATAGCATGTCATGAGAAGACCAGTATTACACCGTATAAAATATAGTATATAAGAAAGGGAAGATCAGACAGTATTCTATGAATTAGGTTCTTCCATTCAGTGTTGCCAGATTGGGCGGTTTTCGGCTATTTTTGTTTACATTAGGCGGGAAAAAAATACATTGGGCGGGGGGCTAAAATTTGGGCTGCTTTGGTCGACAATTGGCGGGTTTTTAATATTGTGAAAACAACACACACACACACACAAACCTCTTTTCTCTCTCTCTTTTAAAAATAAAAAATGAATTAGGATTTGGCAACTTAACTGTGACGTCAGTTCAGCAGACAGCAATTGCACTGTAGCCACGCTAAATTTGAAGTGAGTGGCCCTGAGAAGTTTGCATCATGCCGAAGTGGGGGAAATACAAAAAATCCTACAGGAAGGAGTGGGAGGCCGACCCTGAACTTAAATCCTGGATCGCGCCTGTCCAAGGAGACGACTCTAAAGTGCGATGCAAGTATTGTAATACAGAAATAAGAGCACAGCTTAATGATTTGAAAGAATATGGCGCCACAAAAAAACACAAGTCCCGCTGTGTGCCAAGTGTGACATTGTTTGTTGTTGCAACGGGATCTGGTGTAGGACAAGACACAATCAAAGACGACCAGAAACGTCGTGAACTTAGGATAACAACGTACGTTGCCTGCCACACTTCCATCAATGCTGTTGAGAACTTGTCTGATATATTCCAAGAGGAGATGGGTGCGTTCAAAATGCACAGGACAAAGTGTACAGCTGTGTCATCTGTTCTGGCACCACATTTCAGAGAGAAGTTTAAAAAAGATATTGGGGAGTCTCCATATTCTCTCTATTTGGATGAAACCACCGACATATCAGTTAACAAGCTCCTCTGCATATGTGTGACATACCGATCAGAGAAACACAACAAGTTTGTCAGTACTTACCTGGGGCTTGTTAATCTTTTCAGCGCTGATGCTCAAGGCATATCAGATGCGATTCTTTTTTTCCTGAGTGAATGTGGCCTAAACATCAAATGTACGGCGGGGATTGCTACAGACGGCGCAAGTGTTATGGTCGGAAAAAATCACTCCGTTTTCACACTGCTCAAACAGAAGCAGCCCAGTTTGCAGCTTATTCGATGCGTTTGCCACTCACTGGATATAGGGGCTCATAAAGCAATGCAGCTTCTTCCAAGCAATCTGGACTACATGAAAAGAGAAACATACAACTGGTTTGCGCACTCAGCAAAATGCCAGAGTGACTATAACAGTGTCTACAAGGCCGTCAATGACGGCGGCAGTCCCCTGAAATTCATATCCCCCAGTTCAACACGTTGGTTAGTGATGTCAGACTGCATCGAAAGAATCTTAGAGCAGGAAGATGCCCTCAAGTTGCACTTCAGTTTGGTTTCAAGTACCGAACACTGCTATGCAGCCAGACTTTTGAATGAAATGTACAGTGACAAATCAAACAGTCTGTACATGCACTTCCTCCAGCCTGTGTTGATGGTAATCAAAACTGTGAACAAGTATTTCCAGCTAGAAACAGGAGATACGCTGGGAGTTTTTAGAGATCTCGACAGGTTGTACATGTCCACGTTAAGGAGAGTTGTGAAACCAAGCGTACTGCGCATGAACGCAGATGGTTGTCTAAGAGAACTTGACCTGAAATCATCGAGCCTCTACCTCTCACACCAGGACGCAGACCTGGGCTTGTCATTCCAAAAACATCTGGAAGCCAGCACGTTAGCGCCGGAGCAGAAGAACAGAATTTTGGCCCGCTGTTTGGATTTTCTAAAAGAAGTTCTGGTGCAATATCAAATTCGCCTTCCTGCATCCTTGGAAATGCTCCAGAAACTGGAGTTTTTTTGTCCCAAACTGGTGATGTCCAAAATAAACAGACCAAGAGTGAAGGACTTGCCCGCTGAGCTGTTCACTTGTTCGGAGGACACCTTGGAGAGCCAGTGGCGAAACATCGCTTCAGCTGGCTTCTCAGGTGATCAGGCCATTGACACATTTTGGCTGGAGGTTGAAGCATTTAAAGATGGTGGAGGAAACAAGTGCTTTAAAGATTTGGCACAGGGTGTCATCAGGCTGCTCACTCTGCCAGTTTCAAATGCCCACGTCAAAAGAGCATTTTCCCAGGTGACACTGTTGAAGGATGACACGAGAAATCGCATGGGGTTACAGCTCCTTTCCAGCCTCATGGATGTGCGCTCTGTCCTGAGCAGAAATGGACTGACGTCCGCCACTTTCAAACCTCCCCGAGAGTTGTTGGGGAGATTTGATTCCTCAATGTACCATTAGCCAGCTGACCTGGCTTCCTGCAGTAACTGTAGAAATTTCTTACAGTTCTATTATAGCTATTGTTGAAGTTATTGGAAGGATGCTGATTCTGCGTAATGGTGATGAGAGGTGATGTGCGATTTGTTTTCTTTTAAATTATTTTCCTTGACCTCATACTGGTCATTTGTGATGTAAACAATAGGATATATGTACACAGCTTAAATGTCTATTTTCTGTGCAGCTGCATTACGACTGATGTTGGCCTGGTGCGAGGATGCCAGAGGTTCATTTTGTTATGTTAGGCTATGTAGGCCCATCTTATTTGCACTGTGACTGATTTGGTTTACAGTTTACTGGTTGATTTAAAAAAAGCTTGTTTATTATGGTTTTGTGTGTTCGAAATCTCAATCCGCCGTTGTGTGTTGTTCAGCACCACTGGTGTGAATAGCAGCGAGGAGAAAAAAGAGGGATGGAGGGAGAGGCGCTCTGTATGTGCCTACTTTTGTTTTCTTTGAAATTGTTTTGCATGACCTCATTTGTGATGTAAACAATAAAATTTATTACGTTCACAGCTTAAAGGTGCCCATTTTCTGTGCAGATGGCATTAATCTTGGCAAGGATGACAGAGGTTCATTTTGCAATTTGTCTATCCTTGGTTGATTTACCACGCTGGTTGAAATTTTCCAAATACCTATTAATCTATAATTTATTTTTATTATTTATTTATTTCATTCAGATACGAAGCTCTGAATACGTTTTCTATTGAATGTATTGTGATTTTAGGGGTTTTCATGGCATCTGGCAACTTCATGGTTTGGGTGGGTTCTTATTGGATTGGGAGGGTTCTAAACTGTGATTGGGCTGGCAACTGCCAATCTGATCTGGCAACACTGCTTCCATTCCATTCCATTCCTGAGTCAGTTGAGGGACCGCGGCCCACAACCTTCTTTGCCAAGCTGGGCAGAGAGCACGACCCGTCATTATCAGGCTGCACAGGTACCAGGTGAAGGAGAAGATCATACGCGAGGCCCGAGCCAGAAGGGGCAGGCTACAGTACAGGGGCTCCCCCATCGCCATCTACGAGGACTACGCGCCCGAGGTGGTGGAACAACGCCAGAAATACCGGGAGGTGATGTTGGAGCTTTATAACCTGGGCTTCAAGCCTGCATTGCTATTCCCTGCCAGGCTCTTCGTCGTGATGAAAGACGGAGGCAAGAAGAGATTCTCTTCAGACTCAGAGGCTAAAGACTTTATTACATCCACCCGCACCTCGGAAGAGACCTGACAGCCATGGTCAATAATTAATTCCACCGCAGATGAGCCATTATTTTGGTAACCGGATAACATTATCCAAAACACTCTTATTTTCTGTTACACGTTTAGTCAAAAGGTCTTATTAAAGCCTGACATTTTTCAAAAACTGATGTACTGTCAGTAGTATACGTCAATGCAACCTGATTTAATCGTTCTAACCCATGAAGGTCATCAGTAGTTCAGACATGCAGGCTCTCTGTTACCCTCATATGTTGTGTAGGAATACTTTCACAGCCTGCCTAGTGCCTGTTGTAAGATGTCCTGATGCCCTGTGTTGATACATATCTACTCTCAAGTGTTTCTAGGTTTTGTTCTGTCTTTCTCTTTTCTCCACATGGGTTTATAGTGCTTAAATAGTTCTACCTCATAAGAGATGCTGCTGTTATGCACGCAGGAGGATATGGCATTTTTTCTTTTTCTTTTCTCTGTCAATATCTCAATTCTCTGTTTACTGGTGTTTTTCTCTGTGACTTGTGGGGTCGATTAACGCTATTGTTACTGCAAGGGAAGAGACCAGGAAGCCTAGTTTAGCTGTTAGCTGTGAGCTGGAAAGCTTAGATGATGTTTCTTGTTTTGGGTGTAGCCCTCAGGGTGGTCACAAGTTTTGTCATTGTTGTGTCCCCCCCCCCCCCCTTTTTTTTTCCTTTTGTGTTTTTTTTTTCATTTCTTTCTTTCCTCCTCTCTTTCTCCTTCCCCTCTTCCTCACTCTCTCTCTCAGAACACTTGGGTCATGCAGTGTCTATTTAACCTGTTATTACTTTCCCCATAGATGGCTAATGCAGTGAAGACAGGTAATGGAGTACGTCTATTTTCCTGGAATACTAAGGGCAAGAACAACGCGATTAAAATCGGTAAGGTCTTGACACATTTACAGCATCTTAGAGGGGATGTGATGTTTCTGCAAGAAACACATCTCAACATTGGATACCCCACGTATTAAGAGGGCGTGGATGAGCCATTTATTCCATTCAAAATTTACAGATAAGGTTAGAGGGGCAGCCATCATCATTCATAAAAGGGTCCTATTTGAACCAACCAATATCATCCTAGATACTGACGGCTGCTATGTCATAGTTTCTGGCATACTTCAGAATACACCAGTGGTCTTAGTCTTGGTTTATGTGCCAACCTGGGATGATGATCTGTTCTTTACGAGGCTCTTTGCAAAAATTCCAAATGCTGATAGCCATCGTATTATCATGGGTGGGGACTTTAATCTGGTGCAGGATGTAACTCTCAACAGATCTTCCCCTACACAAACCAACCATCTAAATCAGCGAAAGTAGTAAAAATGTACGCTTCGCAGTTGGGAATTTCTGACCCCTGGAGGTTTAAAAACCCCCAGGGAAGAGCCTTTTCTTTTTTTCCCCATGTATACCACACATTCTCCCAAATTGATTTCTTTTTACTTGATAATAATTTTCTAGACTGCGTAAATGCATGTGACTAGCACCCAATAACCACTTCTGACCATGCTCCTACCACAGTTGACATTAATTTTCCACGGGATACAATTTCACGTCATCTATGGAGGTTCAGTTCACACTTGCTATCAGATAATAAGTTTAAAGACTTTGTTGCGACTCAAATTCGTTCCTACATAGAGTTTAACAACACTCCGGATGTCAGCAGTAGCACCCTGTGGGAAGCGCTTAAAGCTACTATTCGTGGACAGGTGATATCTTATATTTCCCAAATGAGAAGGGCAGAACAAGCTAGGCTGGTGAAAATTGCAAATGAACTTTTAAAACTTGATTAAACTTACTCCACCTCTTCGTCCGCCATCCTCTATAAAGAACGGCTACTACTACATTCAGAACATGACCTGTTAATGACACATGTAGTGGAAAGACAGCTTCGACAATCAGAACAAACCTTTTTTGAGCAAGGAGATAAGGCAGGGAGACTCTTGGCACAGCAGGCCCGCGCAGCTAACGCTTGCAGATTGATTTGTCAAATTAAGCTACCTCTAGCCACACCTCTGACCCAGTTATTATTAACAAATCGTTTTCTGATTTCTATGCTACACTGTATACTTCCGAATGCGCCCCAATCACTGCAGCGACCCCTAACCCTTTAGACCAGCTGACATACCCTCAGATTGATGTAAATATTGCCAGAGAACTGGGCAGACCCATCTCTCTGTTGGAAGTGCATGAAGCGATCAAATCTATGTAAAACTGGAAATCTCCTGGTCCCGATGGTTTTACAATTGAATATTTTAAAGCAAACTCGATGTTATTAGCCCCCATCCTTGTGAGAATGTACAATGACTCCTTTAATGAAGGTAGACTACCATCAACCTTGTATGAAGCATCCATTTCACTGCTCTTGAAGAAAGACAGGGACCCTACCTCCTGTGGTAACTATAGACCAGTCTCACTTTTAAACGTAGATTGTAAAATTCTGGCTAAAGTCCTCACCCTCCGTCTCCAAAGTGTAATGTCATCAATAATTTCACCGGACCAGACAGGCTTCACACTAGAGAGACATCCATTTTTTAACACTAGAAGGCTGCTGAATATCATATTCTCACTCTCGCCCAAGACTCCTGAAATTATTGTGGCACTTGTGGCACAGAAAAAGCCTTCCATCGGGTGGAGTGGGGCTTTTTATTCTTTACTTTAGAGAAATTTGACTTTGACTCCAACTTTATCTCTTGGGTTAAACTTCTTTATGCCACCCCATCTGCTTCTGTAAATACTAATGGCGTCCATTCAGCATACTTCCCTCTCAAACATGGGACTCGGCAGGGTTCTCTGCTCTCGCCTTTGTTGTTCAATATAGCCATTGAGCCACTAGCCATCTGGCCTGGAAATCAGAAAGAATTTGAAGGTATTACTCGTTTTGATTTAGTCCACAAACGCTACTTATATGCTGACGACCTTCTCATTTATTTCAAACCCCACGTCCTCCCTCCCCTCAATTTTGTCAATTCTAGATCAGTTTGGACACCTATCAGGGTATAAGTTGAACGTTCAAAAAAGTGAATTGTTTTTTGTTAATGATCTGGCGAGGTCACTTCCGCGATCCATATTTCCCTTTAAAATTGCTGAAGAAGGATTCAGGTATCTGGGGGTGTTTATTACCAGCTCCCTCAGGGAACTTTTTCTGAAGATTTTTCAGCCATTATTAGAAAAATGCAAATCGGACCTGTCCAGATGGGCTGCCCTCACCCTTTCCCTTGCAGGCCAAGTTAATCTTATCAAGATGGTCACTCTTCCTAAATTTCTGTACCTTTTTCAACACATCCCAATTTGCCTCACTAAATCCTTTTTTGCTAATCTCGACCAACATTTTAATGCTTTCATTTGGCACAACAAACCAGCCCGTGTTAAGAATCATATCCTTCAACTTTCTAAATCTGAAGGGGGACTAGCTTTGCCAAATTTTAGACACTACTTTTGGGCCTGCAACATTAATAAATTCTTTTATTGGCTCCACAGTGAAGATGCAGACACCTGTCCACCCTGGGTTCATACTGAGATATCATCCTCTTCCTGTTCTCTGCACTCTATGATTTGTGCACAGCTCCCCATAAGTGCTCACAAAGTCTCGCCTAATCCGATCGTCACCAATACAATTAAAATCTGGATCCAGTTCAGGAAACAGTACGGTCTGCATAGGGCTTCGATCCTTGCCCCAGTTTTGAATAATCATGCATTTCTCCCTTCCTGCTCCGACCCTACGTTTCGCATATGGTCAGATAAGGGCCTCAAAACACTTAATGACCTATATGATAGAAATATTTTCATGTCCTTTGCATCCATGTCAGGCAAATTCAGCCTGTCTAATAGCCACTTTTTTCAGTACCTTCAAATGAGACACTTTATCCAAAAACAGTTCCCACACTTCCCAAACCGCCCCCCTGAAGCCGAAATGGACCAGTTCTTGTCTTTCAACTTGCAACAAAAATGACTGATTTCTGTTATTTACAACAAGATTGCATGTTTGATCCCAGTCTCCACTGTACCATCTAAAAATGCATGGAAAAACGACTTGGGGGTAGACATCACTGAGGATCAGTGGGGGGACATTTTAAAACTGACCCACTCTTCGTCGATCTGTGCCAGGCACAGTCTATTACAGTGGAAGGTACTTTATAGAGCCCATTTCACCAACGCTAAACTGGCTAAAATATACCCCAGTCATAGTGATGCATGTAACCGGTGTAAACAGCCCCCAGCTGATCATGCTCACATGTTCTGGGCATGCCCGAGGCTGACCAACTTTTGGTCTGACACTCTCAAACAAGCCCTCAATACAAATTTAGAACCAAATCCTCTGACTGCTCTTTTTGGTCTCCCTCCGACTAAAAATCTGCCTGTTACTACACAGTGGGTTGTAGCTTTTACTACCTTGCTTGCCAGACATGCCATTCTTTTCAAATGGAAACATGTTTCCCCTCCAACTCACAGCAGCTGGATTCGTGAAATTTTGCAATGTTTACAGTTAGAGAAACTCAGGTTCTCACAGAAGGGCTCTTTGACATCTTTCCATAAAACTTGGGACCCACTGCTGGTATATATCAACAATAGTGTTACTGTTATGCCTGACGATGCTAAGGATGCTTCTTAAATGCCTGAGAGAGAGAGCCCCCCCGCCCCCCCCTTTCCTTTTCTTTCTTTCTTTTTTTCTTTCTTGTGTTATGTTATTTTCATCTTCCTTACCATTTTAATATTTTACTCTACTTAGTCTTACTGTACCTTAGTTATTTACCTGTGTTGTTATGTTTATGTAATAATTTAGTTGAATTGTGACTACATCTGACAGGGGTTATTGGGAGGGATATTGGGATTAATGTTGGGGTTTGTTTTTTGTGTTTGTTTTCTTTCACTTTAATGCAGATGCTCTGTTGTTATGTAAATTTGATATACATTTCTGAATTGTCTGCAGAAAATGAATAAAGAAATTTTGAAAAAAAAAGCACGGACTACTGTCAAAACACATACCATAAAAGGTTGAAAACTTACTGTAGATAGCATTCACTTTGCTTTTACCCCCTCGAAGATTGCTCACCAGCAGTATCTCCACTGGGAAGACTGCTGTGAGCAGATGCCTCATGAATACTGTAGCCGAATTTGCATTAACTGCATAGGCCCACGCAAGTTTCTCTACCATGACTCCAGTCCCAGGATGGATCTCCACCTATTTAAACAAGGAGACATGGTGAGTATTTAGGGTTCAAATATAATTTCCTCACTCATAGAGACTGAAGATATTACAACAAAAAATTGATCTTCCATACTCATGCATGTACATCTGAGAGGCAATACTGTAGAGCCTATTTATGCACTGTATTTATTCTTTAAAAATCAATTACCTTGGACGACTGGGAGTCCTTTGTTGATGGAATGACAGACTCTAATGTGGAGCTGGACGGTGAAGATCTGGGAAAGGACAGCAGTGAATCTGCAGATGATGAACCGGGCCTGGACTGTGGAGAACTTTGGGGGGGGCAGTCGTGATGTGGTCACCTCTGAACTGGATCTCTTAAGAGCCAAATCAATTAAATTCTTCATGGTCTTTAGGAGGTTCAGGCACATCTATACACAGTAGATCACAAAAAAAGGAACATCATTCTTTAGTATAATGTAAAGTATGGCTGAAGTGATTTTTTTAAGTGTTGGTTGTCTAATTGTTAAATAAGTGATAAAAACTGATACCTTGGACAAGCAACTCCCTCAAATTAGCATTCTCTTCTTTCAGGTCTTGGATCTCCCGCTTTAATTCAACCACTGTCTTTGACAGACCTTTATCACGATGAATGACTGAGGGCGGTCAATCACTGTACATTGCAAGGAATTCCTCTGCAGGGTCTTTCCTTGTGTGAGCCTTTGACTTCTGGGTATACACAGAGAGAGAGAAAGAGAGAGAGAGAGACAGAAGAATAAGATCTGACTTTCGATTTACATGTTACAACTGAAAAATATGGTCACCTCAAAATAGTTAAAAGCAAATAGATGTCACCTTGACTTGCAATGACTGAGTCAGAATCTGAGTCTCATCTGGATCTGAGTCATCTGAATCATCCTGATATTTTTGAGGGTGGACTGATCCTTCTTGGTCAGCTCTGCAGGTTCATTTTCCTTTAACAGTGCATTAAGTTTACGGGTTGCCTCATAACGAGTGGCTAGAGAACAAAGGAAGAATGCAAACAAACAGATTTAATGACAAAATGCTTTAAACTCGAGAGCACTTTTTGTGTCACCAGGTTATGTTATGACATTGTCAGCAATGACAATCAATATTTTACTACATTCCCACCCATATGAAACTTTGGTTAATGTGTAATAGATTTTGTGCACTAAAACATCTATAAGAAAAATCTTATCAGACAAGTGTTGGTGTCTAATTTGTGTCCGTTTAAGGGCACTTAAAAGTAGGAACCACTGCTACAGAGTACTACAACTATGGTTAACCTCATGAGATTACTTTGTTGTAGTGTTGTTCATGCATTCACTTAGAGACAAGGGAAGTTGTGTAGACAAGCATTTTGTTGAGCAGTGGCTTATACATGATAAAATGGTGAAAAAACTGTTGTAAATGATGAATTCCGTTTACATATGTAATATTTTAAATCAAAAAGTTGGCTTATTAAAATAGGGCTCATATTTTGACTTGACCTTACCACCATTTAGGGCTGCACGATTATGGCAAAAATAATAATCACGATTATTTTGATTGATATTGAAATCACGATTAATAAACACGATTATTCATTGATTTCAAAACCTGTATATTTATTGAGCCACCAACACTCAACTTTAAATATAACAAAAAACAACCAGAAATAAATTATTAACTATTATTAAGTAAAAAAAATATAATATATAAAAAATATATAATATATAATATATAATATAAATAACATAAAAATAATAATATATTATAATAATAATAGCAATAAAAAAACCTAGAGTAGCCTGGGTTGCTAACTGTGCTGAAAGGACACATGTCCTTAGCTATCATAAATGTCACAGCCTCTATGGGGCGTTCACACCGAATGCGATAGACGCGAATGGAGCGGCAAGTCTACATTGAAAATCAATGTAAATGGCGCGATGACACGCGATTCAGGCGGCGGCTGCGCGAATGGAGCGTCTGGAGCGCTGTCACCGGGAACCGGTGGGTATGGAGCGGCATTGTAAAGCGTGTCCGTAATGGAGGACTGTGTTGCGGCGGCTGAGGCTGATGCGCTTGCACTTTTTTGGGTTTTTTGCTCCTTCAGTACTTGGTCGTAAACCACTTTATGGCTGAACTTTGAATGGTTAAATAAATTGGTCATGTTGCCTTGGGGCACAGACACGACGGCGTGACAAACTTTGCAAACAATCTCCTTCTGCTCCACATCCGACGATTTGAAGCCCAAATGCCTCCAAATGACCCAAGTTGTCCTACCTGTCTTCTCACTAAAGGCTGCCTTTCTGCCATGTTGTCGATGCTCAAACACGTCGCATTACACGCTTGCTGCAGCCGCACACAACAAAGGTGCGTCCACGGTGCTTACAGCGCAGGAACTTGCATACACGCCGCGCGGCACATTAATCGTTTTTCTTCGATTACAGTGTTTTTATGATCGTGAGGGGCCAAAATCGAAATCATGATCAAAATTCGATTAATCGTCCAGCCCTACCACCATTGTAAGTTAATTATTCATCACGTATACTGCAAAACATTTGTTGGAAAGTATCTACCCATCTAGCAAGGAAAGTATGCACACAAAGTAAGAAAGGTTAAAATTTCCCCTGTCTAACTTCACACACCCATTTTCAGGTTATGTAGAGATCTTAATTTTGAAAAATAGCAATTTACCACTGACTAATATAACAGTGGCCTTGTAGTGGGGCCACCCTCCACGCTGTTTCTTCCCATGGCGCCATTCGAAAAACGGCTGAGTAGGTGGAAATAGGATTCCCATATTGGTCCATCTTGGAATCATCATACCTCCATATACCATCAGTATCAGCTTTTACTTCGCTGAGCTTCCCAGAATCCTCCCCTTCACTCCACTGCAAAAAAAAAAAAAAAGTAATGTAATTATTGCTTAGCTAAGCAATATATGACCAATAGACATACACTATCTAACCATGTTTTTTTCTCTTTTTTTCGGAAAAAAAACTATGTTACAGGGTATCTGTAAGTTTATGCAAGTGTAATTTCATATGCACAATTCCACCCTCTAAAGTGAGAATTCCCATATTTCTCACACAGTTTAATGTGTACCCTTTAGCATTCAGCTAACCATCACTTTAAGAGAATCCGATGTAACGTTAAGCTAACTCCTTAAAATATGTAAATTTACTTACCACTAACGGTAGGTTCACTTGTCTGCTGTGTATCCATGATCAGCGATGATATCAAAGATAAACCGTCTTTGATGATATGCAGAGAGCATCAACCATCAACCACGGCAGCCGCCGTGCATTCAAAATGGCACACCCTCGCGTTATCATGCCAAGGTCTCGCGTTGATAGCTGCCAAGTACACTGTGGCATGCTGGGCATGACCCGCCCTACGGTGCCTTGGATTGGCGTATCCTGATACTTTACCCTACTCCTAGCAAATCAACGCTCACAGGGATAAAAACAAACTATTAACTTCCTGGGTGAAATGGTTTCTAGCGGGCTTTTGCTGTCCTTAGCGGTTAACCAACTGTCGAACTGGTTTCTGTTAGTTTAGAGACATGCCAAAAAGAAAAGTTGTGACACCTGACACAACAGAAAGAGACTGGCTGCAGAGAAACGTTCCCACACGGACTTTGACAAGATGGAAAAAAAGCTATGCACGCTCTCTGCAGCTCATTTCTCGTTACAGTTATCGTTACTAGTTCCTGTCCATTGTTTCCTTAGGAAAATCATCAGAGCTTTGACTGACAGCGGGAAGCACACTGCGCAGCAACATGTAAGTGCAATTCATTTGTTGTCCTATCTGTTTTATCAGCTAATCAATGTAAGGTGAATTGTTTCCCACCGCACTATGATCATTGAATCCAGAATCAAGGTTATGTGTGCCAAATGTGAGCTTAAGTGTTCACTTTTTCACGAAAGTATGACAAGTCAACCAGTCAACAATAAGGAAAGAGAGAAAAACTGCATTGTAATTGTTTCCTGGGGAGCTGTGTGAAATCTGTCTCAAATGAGTTCTTAATATACTATTTTAAGGAAAGTGCTTAAGATAATACCCAGAGAGAAGAACAGAGAGCAGGACCTCTCACAGTACAGCAGGTGGGAAAAATTACAGGATTATACAACCTCCCCTCTCTCACACACACACTGTCAAACTACTACTGCCATTCTCTATGTCCCTTCATCATTTGTTTTAGAGATGCAGTGGTCCACTGTTTTCACTTCTGATCTGATAAAATTATTATTTGCTATTATGTGTAAGGTTAATTTAAGTAACCCTTTCCTCCTGGCTTTTAAAATCTGCATATAGGTGACCAGGCTATGAGTTGACGCTATCCCTTCATTCTTATGTTGTTCTATGCACACCAAGTCTCCTCTGATACATCACAGTGTAAAGTGAGCTCCGCTTCTCTCCAGCCGCCCATAGTGGCTTGGTGCCGTTAGTCCAATATCCATTCCATGAATTAGGTCACTGTTAGATTCGCTCTCTCCCATCTCTAATTCTGCATAAAACTGCATTGATCAGTTTCAATGCAGTGCTTCTTTTTCTATCATTTAGGACAATGTCCCTCAAGAAGTTGATGATGTCCACTCCTCCCATGGACTAACAGAAGGGCAAAGCATCATCTCGATCCTCTTGCATTGTGATACAACACAACAGGTGTATTAATGGAAAACCTGCTGAAACTGCTCAAATTGCATTCTGGTGGGACCAGTGCAGTTCCAACAAGCAAGTATTTTCTGGAGAAACCATTAGCTGATACTACACATCAGTTTTAACGACACTATTACTGTACAGTTTGTACTAAGTACATTGGTTCTTCACAATCTCTGGAAGAAACTCAAATGTGTGTCATGTTCCTCATTCATGACAGTGGAAGCCCACAAGTGGCAGCACTGGCTTTTATACTATAGTTTGCCAGTTCTGAAAGGCATACTTCCACAGAGGTATCACTCTCATTGGGCATTAAAGATAGAGGGCATAAGCATTATGTTGGGGTCTGAAATGAAAGCAGAGCTGATAAATCATGCACATGATGCATTAGTGTTCTTTGTTGGAGGTGTGCAGTCACTGTATGGGAAAGAGCACATGACATTCAATGTTCATTCACTTCTGCATTTGAGCAAAAGCGTTGTACACTGGGGTCCTCTGTGGGCTCACTCAGCCTTCATGTTTGAAGATTTCAACGGGTACCTCCTGAAACAAGCGAAAAGTAGTCAAGCTGTTCCACAACAAATATGCAAACAAGTGGCATTATCCTGTACTTTCCCCCATTTAGCAAAGCATTACTTGACAAATGCACTGGCAGAAGTTAAAGATTTCTGCAATGAAATGAGACAGGGAAACTAGCATGCCAAAAAGTATAAAAAATTTACTGAGGTGACTGCCCTTGGTCCACCGAATGTGAGATTAATATCTCTTAGTGACCAGGCTGCTCTCCACGGTGAAAGACGTTCCCACAAACTCTGCAAAACCTACAGCAAAACAGCAAAACAAAACAAAGAAACAACTCTTTGAAGGATGGAAGTATTTTTACAGTCTCACACTTTATTGACATGGGTGATGAAGGATAGGTGTTGCTGTTGCTATGTGTTTTAATCTTCCTATGCTATCCTTTAAGTAATCATCTTTGACGTATAAGTATTGTTGATATTGTGTATGACTGTTTTGACTAGACAAGGAGTGTAGTGCAGGGCCTAGGGAGAGGAGATTATGTGCAAGGACAGTGAGTGTAGAGAAGACAGGTCGCCGTCGCCTGCAGAGAAGTAGATTGGGGAAAGTATCTCTAGGTCAAGGGGTGGGGTGGAATTCTGTACAAAATTATCTGTGTAAACGGGGAAGACACACACTCTGCTTAGGAAGAGGCGGAAAGATCCCCGGGTGATTAGCACGCTGAGTGGGCGCCTCCAGGGAGATCGCGATCGGCGGAAGGGTCCCCGGTGACTGACAACTGAAGTGTGGTGCCGCAGAGGGAGATCGATAAATCAACCCTTCAGGATCTACGATCTGATGAGAAGGGGATCTCCTTAGTGAGTGCAAAGCCTGTTTTCATAAAAGAACAGTGGAATTAGGGATTGTTTGTACATATCCTCCAAATTAAAAGGGGCAGGTTCGCAATACTTCTGCTTGACTAGAGCCGTCGCAAGGCGTGGTGCGGTAACTCGCATGCTTAGACCCGTTTGCGAAGAGGGCGCGAAGCAAATTAGGATTGGTGTCAAGAACTCCCTTGGGTAATTTACCGGGACCTGTGGAGGTCTGATCAGCCTACCACAGGGGAACAAAGACCCCTCGCACTCAGGGTAGGAATAGGGTTGGATACAAAGTGATGGTTACAAAGTGATGGTGACAACCCGGCTTCGATTGCGCGGAAAACCTCGATCAGAGAGGCGTTGTGTTATCAGTCGTTTACAAGGACCAGGGGAGCGAGTGTGATGCAGTAATTCAGGATAATTTACTGCTGGAGTGTTTCATTTCTGGTTTTTTCCCGCTGGGGACGATCAGCTTGTGATTCCCAAACTGTGGTCAAAAATTCCATATTGGAGGGACCCCACAGTGGTCTGAGAGACTGGTGCATTGTGTGATCATTTTTGAGAAGGAGCGTAACAAAATTGGCAAAGCAAAATAAACAGGACAACAACGCAAGTGGGTGGTAGATACAACGGTGTCTCTGTGCTAGTCTGTCCAGGTGTCTGAGCTGTGAAACGTGTGGGGGTAACCTGACGGTGATAACAAACCACACGCCGCACTGACAAGTGTGTGCAGCTCATTGGGTCAGTGACTCGGGTGTACTCCATACACACTGACCGGCCTGGCAGACTAACAACAGTAGGGTCAGTTGCTCGGGTGCTATGCCATACAAACTGACTGGCCGTTGGGGAGGTCATTAACTATTGTTTCTCCTTAGGAACGAGAGGAACGTATTTCAACAATAAAAGAGTAAGTATACAAACACCACACAAACATGGAGGGTGAATTTGATGGAGAATGTCAAGAGGGAGGCTGTGGGCCTCAGATGTTGTTAGCAGTGCCACCACAACAGCAGGAACAGTGGAGTCAGGTGAAGGAACAGGTGCTTAGTGGTGAAACAGCTGAAGACAGACTGAAGGTGAGCAATGAGTGTGATGCATTGTGGACAGAGGCCCAGGAGAGGTTGAAAGGTGAAAAGAAGGGAGGGGGCCTACTCCGTCTTTTCTCCAGGTTAGAGGTAGAGGCGAGGAAAGAATTAGAGAGTCATGAGAAACACAGGCCTTCTCTCTTACAGAGGAATGCATGGGCCAAGGACAGGCAGAGAAAAGATAAGAGAAGAGCATTGTTGCATAAGGTCGCTCTAGCTTGCAGCGCGGTGTTCCCAGAAGATAAACACACACTCACTGATCTACATAAACACACCCTCACCCCCATACACACAGCTAAGAAAGTCACAGCCCCAGAGTCAGCGTATCCAGGGTTAAGCATAGAACTGGAGCCAACAGCTCCTCCTCCATCTCATCATCCTCAGATGCCTGTGATGTCAGTGTCAGGAGTACTGGAGGTGAAGGAATGAGAAGCAGCTCAGGAATACCCACCAGCCACTCTGCATCACCCCAGGCCAACCACTAGCACTCCACAGAACATCAGCATTCCACAGGACAGGTCACGCACACTACCAGACTCAGGAGCTCCATTTACTTCCAGAGCTCTGAGAGAAAACACCCCCACACCAGCACTATCAGAACAGTCACCACATCTGTCACCACCACATGCTCAAACATTCACACCTTTGAATAAGAAAACAGTTCAGGTAGCCTCGCCACCAGAGGAAGTGTGCCGTGTGTATAGGGGAGAACGAGAGCTCAGTGATAGTGAGTATGAGGGAGACACTGAGGGACAAGACGATCGCACGGAAGTCGTTCGCTTAACCGGTGAATTTCATAAGATGAATCGTGAACATAGTCCTCGCCCACGAACACGATTGGCCGCCCCAGCAACAGCCACAGGCGCGCATAATGATCAGATGCCGCTAATCGCTAATCCCACAGGAGGTGCAGTATATCAACCATTCACACACACAGACATGAATTTTTTGTCAAAAAAGATGCCCCCTCCCACTTCAGGAGGAGGACTATGGATGTGGCAGTTTTGTCAACTTACTATGGGGTACACGGTGACCATGGGTGATTGGAGAGCATGGTTGGGTAGACAAGTTGGTGAGATGGAAGTGTATCAGGTTGAATTGCTCGCTCACACTGGTCAGCCGCCTGCAGAGGCCCCATTTGCTAGATATGCAACTGATATAGGGACTGCCATGAGAACAAAATACCCTGTACCACAGGGGGCAGTACATTCTTTGGTGTTTAAGATAAAGGATGATGAAGATGTTCCCTCCTTTTTGATTAGATGCAGAAGACAGTGGATAGACATGGTGGGTGTTCATCCCAGTCAGGACCCGTTGCAGACCACATTGTACAAAAAAGCAGTGTTAGAAGGCGTGGCCAAAGCTGTCAGAACAGCTCTTGAAATGAACCCTGACATCCCAGGTTGTGACTGGCAGAAATGGGAGGAGCACTTAGCTTGCCACCTCAAAGCACACATAATCAAAACAGAGGCGGAAAGGGCTGAAGTATCTAAGACTCAGTCTCAGCTGCTTAAAATACAGCTAGACACAGCCCGCAAACAACGCAACACTGAAAAGAAACAACCCAAACAGAGGGTACAGCAGCCGGCGGGACCAGTTAGTGGCTCTCCCGGCCCGTATCCAATGCCTGATTGGATGCCTCAACCACATCATCATGGTTATCAGGTGCTGATGGGGAGTGGGTTTGGTGGGGGACGGGGTTCCTGGGGTCGTGGTGGGGGTTTCCGCGGTGGCTTTGGGAGAAGTCAGTGGTCAAGACAACCTAGTCCTCAGGATAGTTGCTGGAATTGTGGACAAACTGGACACTGGTCCAGGGACTGTATGAGCGGATCTCAGAGAGACGGCATGCAGCAAGGCAGAGGTGGAGTGCAACAGGCACCTAATGCAGGTATAGCGCCGGGAGGGCAGTTTTTCATCATGTACCCTCCTGAACATCAGTATTGACGGCGCCCAGAGACACCGACCCATGGGGGTTTGGCAGATCCCTACATGGTTATGACTGTGGACAACACTGAACTGCTTTTTCTTGTGGATACGGGAGTAAGATATTCTACAATCACGGGTGGCATGGCACCTGCAGCTCTCTCTGGTGACTCTGTGTACATTGTCGGTTTCTCAGGGAAAAGGGAAGCTCTGCCTCTGACTAAGACTCTCACTGTTCGTGTCACTGGTCAATCATTCCATCATCAGTTGTGAACTCTGTGTCTTGCCCGGTGAATCTCATGGGACGAGATATGTTGGTGAGATGCGGCGCCTCTGTGTTGTGTGGCCCAGATGGACTAGTGGTCACGTGTCTGAATGGAATATCCACAAACTGTTCTCTGCCCTCTCTATCCACCACTTCGCACATGATGCTCGCGGCTGACGTCAAACCTCAGGCTGCAATGTGGGCAGATATCTATTGGGGACTGTTGCTGTCAGAAACACCTCATACCACTGGTATTCTCTCTGTTCACTCAGTGGCGTCCCTGGCTGCAGGCACTGGGTCCCTACTCTCCGCCTACCGACCCCTATCATGGCACTCTGTATTATGATCGTCACTGTGATGAGGTATATCAACAGGCATTCTATTCTCAGGTTGAAGGTCAGAATTGGCACATTACCTCACCTGACATCCTCATTGGACCAGAGGGTGTAGCCGCCCTGGTCACTCTCACACCTGATCAAGTGCAATGGGATAAAATGGGGGCTGAGGCCCGATCACATATTACTCTGCTGGTGCATGCTGATGGTCCTGTGTGTAAACGCCTGGCTGCTATCACCAAGTGGCAACCTTCACAGATACCTACATTATTCTACAGCCCATCATCTAAATCTTACAGAATTGTGCATAACACCACTGACATTGCTGAGTTGGAACACAGACAAATTGAGCATTTCCATGGAAGAGAAAAGACAGATCATGAGTCAGCAAATGCAATGCTGGACTCTCTCCCACCTTCTCTGTGGTCATCAGGTCCTACCGATGTTGGGTTCTGTAAACATGCCTCACCTGTTGTTTTCCTACAGAGTGCAGTTCAGCTCATCTGACAACCTCAGTACAGACACAAACCTGAAGCAGAGGAAGGCATATCAGACACAATAGAAGGTTTGCTTAAAGCGGGAGTACTTGAACCATCACAGTCGTCATAGAACACACTAATAAATACTGCATGGAACATGCTCTAAGGAAAATTAACTCTATCACTACCACTCCTGTTGTACCTGTACCAAACCCATACACTGCTATGTCCTCCATCACTCCTCAGCACCAGTGGTTCACGTGTATTGACCTGGGCAATACATTCCTCTGCCTCCCATTAGACACACACCTCAGGGATATGTTTTCATTCACATACAAAGGTAACAAACTGCGCTACACTAGATTACCTCAGGGTTTTGTTTTCTCTCCTGGCATCTTTAATCAGGTGCTCAGGCAACAGTTAGGTGATCTTGCACTTCCACCTGGTGTAATACTCATACAGTATGTTAATGATTAACTCTTGGCTGCACCTACGTCTGACCTCTGCCTAGAGGGCACACGACTGGTGCTTGAACATCTGCACCTCAGGGGATTTAAAGTTGCTCGCAACAAGTTTCAATGCTGTCGCCAGTGTGTCACGTTTCTAGGTCGTGTTGTTTCTGCCTCGGGCACGTCTATTTCATGCATGCATCGTTCCGCTATTTTACAACATCCTAAACCTCTCACTGTCAGAGATATGCCCTCGGTCTTAGGGCTAGCAGGTTTTAGCAGACATCTTGCCTCAGTTCTGTGAACTCACGTCATCATTGCGTGCTATGGTCAATGCTCAGGGCATGCGTAATCTCACTGCCCTGTTGACGTGGACTACTGAAATAGCGTTCGTAGAACTCAAACATGCACTGTCTCAGGCCGCCGACCTCGCAGTTCCAGACTGCTCTCTGCCATTCTTCCTGGATGTTTCTGTAAAAGCACACACAGCGGATGGGGTGCTTTTCCAGAAAAAAGGGGGAGGTAGACAAGTGCTAATGTATGCTAGTGCAGTCTTGTGGCCCCACAGAAGTCAGACATCCACCATGCACAAGGCATGCAGCTGGAGTGGCTAAGCTACTGCAGAAAACAGCACACATAGTCATGGGACATGCACTGACAGTACTAACAACACATAGCATAGTAGCATACGTAAATTCCACATCATTCACAATGACATCACTGAGGCAGATAAGACTAGAAAACATTCTAGGAGCAGCACACATCACATACACACATGAAGGAGTCAACATGGCCGACAGCATCAGAGAGGGTGAGCCACACCAGTGTGAGGAAAAGGTAGAGACAGACAATAGAATCAGAACTGACCTCACATGCAGACCATTCACAGAGGCACAGGAACACCTGTACACTGATGGATGTTGTTACAGACATCCTGACAAAGGTTTACAAGCAGCATATGCAGTGGTCAGGCAGGATGAGGAAGGAGAGTTTGAGACAGTGGTTGCAGAAAAATGGAAGGGAGAGTGTCAGCTCAACTAGCAGAACTAAAAACAGTAATAGCAACATTAGAACACTCAGCAGGAAAAGTTGTTAACATCTACACAAATTCAGCATATGTTGCAGGAGCAGTTCATGTAGGACTAGGTCAGTGGAAGAGAGCAGGTTTCAAAACTACAACAGGCACCCCCATCAAACACAGGAGAGAGATGCAGGAGCTGGCAGAAGTGTTGATGAGACCTAAAGCAGTAGCGGTGATAAAGTGTAGGGGACATGACAAAGCAAACACACTGATTGCAAAAGGGAACAACGAAGCTGATAGAGTAGCCAAGCAGACAGCTGGATACAAGCCACGATTCATGATGATGCAAGCTGGACCAAGTGTGACAGAGATGTTGCCGCCTTGCAATGTAAATATGTTGATAAAAGAACAGGCCAAGGCCTCACTGTGTGACATTTCAGTGTGGAGGGAGCGAGGAGCACAGAAACAGAATGACTTGTGACGTGCATCAGATGGAAGACCAGTGTTACCGCCAGGCATGGTTGCAGCAGTGTTAGAGGAAACTCATGGGTTAAATACATTGTGGAAAGAAACGGATGGAGAGACAGTTGACTCATTGGTGGCACCCCTATCTACCTGCTATGATTGAAAATCATGTGAGAGAATGTTCTGGTTGCAAGATCAGTGATCAAGTTTCTGATAAATCAATACATTCCTTTCCATGGCTTCCCTAGGAGAATTCGGTCTGATAATGGTACACATTTCAAAAGCCATCACTTACGAGAAGTGAAGCAAGCTCTAGGGTTGAAAGATTCAGTTGGATCAGTGTATCACCCTCAGTCACAAGGCAAAATGGAAAGGATGAATAGAAATATTAAAGAGGAACTAGCTAAAATCTGCACACAAACTAAGATGTCATGGTTGGATGCTCTGCCAATTGCCTTAATGGGCATCAGGAGTTCAGTAAACAGAGCATCAGGTTACACGCCATTTGAACTTTCCAGGGGAATCCAGTTCCCTGGACCTGGAGCTGGAGTAGTGCAGGCTCCCAGCTCCCCGAAGATGAGATATAAGCCGTATTTTGAACAACTAACCGCTCTTATCTCGGCCTTCTCTGCTCAGGTTCATAACAACACAACAGGAGGAGTTCATCATGTTATAGAAGGGGGGCTAGCAGGGGCTTTGTTATATTCAGGGGCCCCATTATATAATCAGCTTTGCTATAAGAAATAAAAAAAAAAAAAAAAAAGAAAAGAAAAGAAAAAGGAAAAAATCTTTTACATTTTTATATTTCTATAAGTTTGAAAATGAAATGTTAAAAATTGATTTAACATCTATCATCATATTTAGCATTTTCTGATCCTTACATCTACTTGCACTGTTAGGATCCGTCTGGTCTATCTACTTCATCCAAATCTTTATCCATTGTGTTTTCGTTGTTCTGACTGTTTGATATCTTATGCTTTGATAACTCTGTGTATTGTGTTTAGGTGTTCTTAAGGGTCTCCAAGTCCAATATGGTTGTTTATCTCGGTAAAGTGACTTTGAGTACCGTGAAAAGCGCTTTATAAATAAAATGTATTATTGTTATTATTATTATCTCAGGTGAAGACATGGTGAGATTAGCTACTGGATATTCGGATAAAAACCTGTGGCTGGATTGGATGGCAGCCACGGCCAAAACCTCAGGCATCACTGATTGTTTAGTTTGTTCATCTGCCAGACTGGTCTTGAAACTAACGCCTGCACCCTTACTCCTCAGTCAGGACAGACAGGGTTTTGATTGCATGATAGCATCACACATGTCTGCTAACTGTGGCATGCTGTCTAATCAGTTCCCTGTTGTTAAGAAAACCACCATCCCTCCAGTCTTTTCTCCTAAAGCAGGTAAGTACACCTGCCTCAGTAGACTGCAGCCTGACAACCATTCCACCTCGACTGTAATGGGTAATGTATCGACAACATGGTGTGCAGACACTGTGGATGTCAGTTCTTGGAGCAATATGTCTTCCTTAGGTTGGGCTCGTGCTGATCTCTTCTGGTACTGCAGAGGAAGGACACTGTTTAACTATCTCCCACCAGACTGGACTGGTGTTTGCATTCTAACCAGACTTTTAATTTCAGTACAGATGCTTGGCAGAAACCTCAAGGCTCAAACTCAGGATGCCATTCATAGAAAACGTTCCACTGATAACTTTGATTGGATGTCTTCCTCTCCCACTTACATAGCTTCCATAGGTGTTCCCAGAGGACTCCCCAGCGAACACATACTGGTTAATCATATTGCTGCAGGATTTGAGTTCTCTCTCTGTTGGTGGTGTACAATCAATAAAAATGTTGATTGCATAAATTATGTTTATCACAATGTTCAGCGGTTGGGCAATTTCACAGGTACAGCGATTGGAGGGTTATCTGAACAGCTGGCTGCAGATTCTTTGATGACAGTGCAAAACAGGATGGCCTTAGACATGTGGCTAGCTGAAAGAGGGGGTGTTTGTCACATGTTTGGAGATCAGTGCTGTACAGCCTTCCCTAACCACACAGCTCCTGATGGCTCTGTAGCCAAAGCTCTCCACGCCCAAGGATGAAATGGCCTCGCACACTGGTATTGATGATCCATTCATTGAGGTGTTTGATAGTTGGTTTGGAAAATGGCGCAACCTGATGGTCTTTGTGTCTCCTCACCGATTGCTGTTACTGGTATCAAGGTCAAAAGTCAACTTTATTGTCAAATTTCCATTTTTGCAAGACATACAGAAACTTGAAATTACGTTCCCCCCATCCCCACGGTGTAAAAAATAAAATATGTGCTCAGAAATAAATAAAAATACATACAAGTCATAAAACACATAATAAAAATACAAGCTACAGTATGTTGGTATTATGTGAATGTTGTTGTGTCCCCTGTATTCGCTCTCTCTGTGTCAGGCTTATCACCACCGCCATTGAGGGCAAGGCCCAGACACCACCCCCATACCAAATGCCACTCCTGGGAAAGACTCAGGATAACGACGAGGAGACAGTGACGGTGGCCGAAACCTTCATGTGATATTGATCTCAGAAATTATCTGAGATCAAAAGGGGGACTGAAGGATAGGTGTTGCTGTTGCTATGTGTTTTAATCTCCCTATGCTATCCTTTAAGTAATCATCTTTGACGTATAAGTATTGTTGATATTGTGTATGACTGTTTTGACTAGACAAGGAGTGTAGTGCAGGGCCTAGGGAGAGGAGATTATGTGCAAGGACAGTGAGTGTAGAGAAGACAGGTCGCCGTCGCCTGCAGAGAAGTAGATTGGGGAAAGTATCTCTAGGTCAAGGGGTGGGGTGAAATTCTGTACAAAATTATCTGTGTAAACGGGGAAGACACACACTCTGCTTAGGAAGAGGCGGTGGAAGCATTGTGGTCCAGAGCTCTGTAAGCAATCTCAAACTTTGATTCTCTGCTGTATTCATTTAATAAATTAAGATGTGATTTTAACTTTAACTTTGTGTCCTGCATACTTCATCAAACGAACACGTGAGTCCTGGGTTTATAAGTTAAAGGACTCAACAGTGATCAATGTTTATATGCAATAGGAAAATATGGCAATAGCACGGTGCAGAAGTTGGCCAGAGGTTCTCTAATCAGAACTGAACTGAGCTATATGTCAAGTGTCCACTTTGCCACAGGCTTTCACAAAGCCATAAATGCATCTCTGATTGCTAGACAATGTATGTACATACAGTGTCCACAGTCGCTCAATTGCATGTCAACCACTGAATATGTATTACTGTAAATTGTTGGGATCAACTCACATGTGCTCTGAAAGAACAATGGAGAGGCCTACATGTCCCTCCAAAAGCCTAAGCTAGAGTTGTCGGCCTGCTTGAAAAAGCACCCCACAACCCCCATGATTTACACCTAGGTGTAAATCTAAGTTTGATCGGAAACTGAGCACGGACATTGGCTGAATGCCAGCGCACTCAGCGGGGGTCCCCGGTGACGTCACGCAGGTAATAAAAACGCACCGCGACCCTCCGCCGACGCTTTTTCCCAGTGCACCAGTCGCTATAGAGAGCTATCCCAGCTTTCTTCCCGACCGGATCGCCAAAGGGAGCATCACCAAACGTTTGAACCTTACCATCAAAACCTAGGTCACAGTCTTCAACTCGCGGGACGAGCGCATAGACTGTTGTTTTTGTTTGTTTTTCCTTTTCTTCTACGTAACCCAACGCGGATCGCCGCAGTCAGCTGACCCCACGTGTTGTGAAGACCGGCAAGCCAACTTTGTCCCCAGAACCTGACAAAGTACACCGATCTCCCCGCTGCCGCCGAGGAGCCCATCACGTCACCGTGGTCTAAGGAGCGGATCTCTCTCTCTCCTTCGTTCTCCCTCACTCCGGAGGAGCGGAGCAACCCAAGTAAGAGGCTTAAGTCTGGGCAGAGACAAATAGTATAGTGTACTGAACTTTGTTTTATTTTATGTTTGTTTACTTTGCTTTGTTTTGTTTATTCATTCTATTTCCTACACCCGATAAGTTGCGAAACTTGATCGGTGCTGTAGAATTTTGTGTCGGCCGTCACAGTGATCAGTGATAAAACAATATTACTAGTTAAAGGACCAATACCAGACCAGGGACTCCGTTCGCTGGCTCTGCTATTGTGTAGTGATATTGTAATTATCAACTGTGGTGACGCCTTCCTACGATCTCTTTCTTCTTCTCTTTTCCCCTCTCAAACACACCCTACACATTGTTCTGATTTTGATTGCCTGATCCCGGATTTGTTGCTCTGGTTACTGAACCTCAGTAACCAAACCCGAGGGCCTCTCTCTCTCAGTCAACGTCACACCGTCGCCATCTTGACTATCAACGACGTCACCCACGTGACGCCGCGGCCATATTGACTGCTCACACACACACACACACACTCTCTCTCTCTCTCTCTTTATCTCTCCCTTACACACATATAACAGTCGTTTACTTGAGTAATGTTATGTTGCATAACTATTGCTACAAATAAATGTTGTTATACTTAAATCCGTCCTTGTTTGTGATTATTAGGGTTCTAACCCCGAAGGGGTAGAACCCTTCTAAAATCCTACCGGTTTATTAGGGTTCTAACCCGAAGGGGTAGAACCCTTCTAAAATCCTACCGGTTTATTATTATTATTATTTGTCGTCTGCCGCTTGAGCTCAAATTCCCGTGAGCTGGAATAGGCCAGAAAGCTGAAACTTGGCCCAATGATTGGAAATGATGTGCATCAACTTCTATTAAAATATGAGCCCAGTTGGCCAGATGGTGGCGCTGTAATTAAGGATTAAAAATTATTTTTTTGGAAGGCCACGCCCCTCACACCATAAGTCCGATTGACTTGAAATTTGACACACAGGTCCAGCTCAATGTGCTCTACAAAAAAGCCAATGGGACCATTAAAGTCCGCCATGATAGATTTTTTGCTAATTTGCATAATGTGAAAAACAGTAAAATGAATAGAACTTGTGAAAGATTGACTCTATCAACACCAAATTTGGTATACAGCCTCAGGGGATGAAAATACAAATTTCTATTATAAATGAGCCAGGTCGGATAAAAAACATGGCCGCCACGGACCAATGAATCTCCGCGATGGGCGGAGCTTAGAAATGATTGGCCATAACTGCCACACCCATTGCCCTATCGTCACCAATCTTGGTGGGTAGGGTCACAAGGTGACTGGGAAGCTGCCTACCAAAGCGTTTCGAGCTCAGCCCATAGGGGGCGCTATAAATGCCACACATGCATATCTCAAAGACCATTGAACAGAATTTCACCAAATTTGGTATGCATACTCTAGGGGGGACTGTTAACTTATATCTTGAGTGCCATGTTGATTGGTGAAATTGGGCGTGGCCTGTTGGTCGTTAACTGCTGTTGTTTAGTTTTTTTGAATTTATGATGAGCTGGAAGGACCTAGGGACATGAAAATCGGTACATGGATTATAAATGACATGCAAATGCTTGTCAAAAAATTTGACCCCATTCGGCCTAACGGGGGCGCTGTTACATGGCGTGTGAACTTCAAATGGCTCTCCCCGCCCAGGTATGAGTGCTATTGACTTGAAATTTTACACACATGTCCTCCTGATGGTCCTCTACAAAAAAGCCTCTGGGACCATTAGGGTGATTATGACGGATTTTTCAATAATTTGCATAATGTGAAAAACAGTAAAATGAATAGAACTTTTGAAAGATCGACTCTATCAACACCAAATTTGGTATACGGCCTCGGGGGATGAAAATACAAATTTCTATTATAAATGAGCCAGGTCGGATAAAAAACATGGCCGCCACGGACCAATGAATCTCCGCGATGGGCGGAGCTTAGAAATGATCGGCCATAACTCCCACACCCATTGCCCTATCGTCACCAATCTTGGTGGGTAGGGTCACAAGGTGACTGGGAAGCTGCCTACCAAAGCGTTTCGAGCTCAGCCCATAGGGGGCGCTATAAATGCCACACATGCATATCTCAAAGACCGTCGGACAGAATTTCACCACGTTTGGTGTGCTATTGACTTGAAATTTTACACACATGTCCTCCTGATGGTCCTCTACAAAAAAGCCTCTTGCACCATTAGGGTGGTTATTAGGGATTTTTTTAATAACTTGCATAATGTGAAAAACAGTATGAATGTGAATATAGGGATTTGATAAAAGCCTTCAGTGACTGGAGTCACCAGAACTGCCTCATGCTGAACACCTCAAAGACAAAGGAAATGATCATGGATTTCCGTAGGTCCAAGCCCACTCTTCAGCCAGTCAACACTTGTGGAGTGGACATTGAGGTGGTGACAACCTATAAATATCTAGGTGTTCATCTTGATAACAAGTTGGACTGGTCTGTTAACACAGATGCACTCTACAAAAAAGGGCAGAGGCGCCTCTTTTTCCTTAGAAAGCTTAGATCTCTAAACATCTGTAATAAGATGCTGCAGATGTTTTATCAGTCTGTGGTGGCAAGTGTTTTATTTTATGCTGCAGTCTGCTGGGGAGGAAGTTTAGGAAAAAAGCAGGCAAAGAGGCTGGATAAGCTTGTCAAGAAGGCTGGCTCTGTGATGGGAGTAAAGATGGACTCTCTGGAGGAGGTGGTGGAGAGATACACAATGAGGATGGTGGAGGCCATACTGAACAACACGGATCATCCACTTCATAACACCTTGATGGATCAAAGAAGCAGCGGTGGTGGACGGCTCCTATCTCTTGGGTGCAGGACAGAAAGATACCGTAGATCTTTCATACCCACAGCCATCAGACTGTTTAATTCTAATGCAAATGGAAGATGAGCTAAAAGACAAATCAATTTCCCTTTGGGATCAATAAAGTAATTTCTATTTTATTCTATTCTATTCTATTCTATTCATTTGTTGTTTCATCGTTTCATTTCATATTTCATATCATTTCATATTATTGCATTTCATTGTTCTATTCTATTCTATTCTATTCTATTCATTTGTTGTTTCATGGTTTCATTTCATATCATTGCATTTCATTGTTCATGAAGAGGATGATCTGAGTTGTTCAGAATGGCCTCCACCAGCGTGTATCTCTCCACCACATCCTCAGTGAGTCCATCAGGGAGACATGACTGAAGCCAAGTGCCTCAGGATGTTTAGTCTGTATCCTAGCAACGACTTGATGGAGAATTTCACATGGAACTTTGGCAGTAGCCGTTGGTGGGATGTATACAAGTATTGTTTTGATTTGAAAAAATGTCTACTGCCTGAGTCTTCATCTATATCTCCAGCTCCTCATTATTCTTGTTGGGCAGAGAGTTGATATTTTGCATGATGACTGACGGCAGAAAGGACCTTCACTTCATCTCCACTTCCAAGCCTTTAACCTCTGCACCACCAGCATAGCAACCACCAAAACACCTCCTCATCCCAGATGGAACAGGGTGTCATCCTCCTGAAGAATCTCCTCTCCCCACAGAAGTATCCATCAGTAGTTGAGAAAAACATACATTGACACAACAAAATAAAGCAAAGGTTGAGTAAAAACTCACAGCCACTAGACTTTGCTTCTCCCAGTTGAAGCGCATGTTCTGAAAGTATGTGACTCCCAAAACATTTTGAACTGGGCCAATATGGGGTGTCACAAATGTGTGACCGAAAACCTGGTTTGGAGATATCTGGGCCTGGTAATGGGTGTGTATGGCGTGGAGCCTTTAGGAACGGAGTGGGCGCTGTCGTCGACCGTGGCCGCTCTTGGGTGCAGGACAGAAAGATACCGTAGATCTTTCATACCCACAGCCATCAGACTGTTTAATTCTAATGCAAATGGAAGATGAGCTAAAAGACAAATCAATTTCCCTTTGGGATCAATAAAGTAATTTCTATTCTATTCTATTCTATTCTATTCTATTTGTAGTGGATGTGATAATAGCCACATATATAGTTTTTTTTTATTAACAGACACCCCCCCTTTTTCATTTGAATATTCGAACCTTTTATTTTTTACATTTTGTAATAACCGTTTGCACCAGCAGAGGGTGCTCCAAGACCAGTGGATCCAAGCATTCTCTGCTCTGCTCTGCTTGCTCTGTGCGGGCGCAGACAATAGAGGCGCTTAGCGGAAGCGACAGTACCTAAGGAGGGAACGTGTCCTATGTTTGGATCCACAGGTTGGTAAAGTGTATGGTTGATACAGTTTTGTTAAGTTGAAATGAGTAACAGCATGTGTTAAAGCACTGAAGTTAAGATGAATGCTTTAAGTTGTGAAACACTTACTATATTGTCGTGGTTGGTGATCGGACGTTCACGTCCCCATGAGGTCGGTTGAACAAGAATGTGTGTGTGTGTGCTTGAGAGTACTAGTAGTTGGTACGGTATGTTGTAATGTTGATTATATGGAATGTGAACTTTGAAGAGCGGGCGCAGACGATAAAGGCGCTTAGCGGAAGCAACAGTAGCTAACGAGGGACCGTGTCCTATGTTTGGATCCACAGATTGATTGGTTGCTCAGTCACACCGTAGCTCAGCCGCTCAGTGCCCGCCGCCTGAGCGGTTTATGCTGCCGGCCAGGGACCCCTAGCTCTGGCGCCGGTAACATATTCTATTCATTTGTTGTTTCATCGTTTCATGGTTTCATTTCATATCACAGCCACTAGACTTTGCTTCTCCCAGTTGAAGCGCATGTTCTGAAAGTATGTGACTCGCAAAACATTTTGAACTGGGCCAATATGGGGTGTCACAAATGTGTGACCGAAAACCCGGTTTGGAGATATCTGGGCCTGGTAATGGGTGTGTATCGCGTGGAGCCTTTAGGAACGGAGCGGGCGCTGTCGTCGACCGTGGCCGGCGAGGGTCGGGGTGGCCGGTTTGGGCCTCAACAGGTTAGAACCCGGGGATTGCCGCTTGCGGCTATATTTAGGGTTCTAACCCCGAAGGGGTAGAACCCTTCTAAAATCCTACCGGTTTATTAGGGTTCTAACCCCGAAGGGGTAGAACCCTTCTAAAATCCTACCGGTTTATTATTATTATTTGTCGTCTGCCGCTTGAGCTCAAATTCCCGTGAGCTGGAATAGGCCAGAAAGCTGAAACTTGGCCCAATGATTGGAAATGATGTGCATCAACTTCTATTAAAATATGAGCCCAGTTGGCCAGATGGTGGCGCTGTAATTAAGGTTTAAAAATTATTTTTTTGGAAGGCCACGCCCCTCACACCGTAAGTCCGATTGACTTGAAATTTGACACACAGGTCCAGCTCAATGTGCTCTACAAAAAAGCCAATGGGACCATTAAAGTCCGCCATGATAGATTTTTTGCTAATTTGCATAATGTGAAAAACAGTAAAATGAATAGAACTTGTGAAAGATTGACTCTATCAACACCAAATTTGGTATACAGCCTCAGGGGATGAAAATACAAATTTCTATTATAAATGAGCCAGGTCGGATAAAAAACATGGCCGCCACGGACCAATGAATCTCCGCGATGGGCGGAGCTTAGAAATGATTGGCCATAACTGCCACACCCATTGCCCTATCGTCACCAATCTTGGTGGGTAGGGTCACAAGGTGACTGGGAAGCTGCCTACCAAAGCGTTTTGAGCTCAGCCCATAGGGGGCGCTATAAATGCCACACATGCATATCTCAAAGACCATTGAACAGAATTTCACCAAATTTGGTATGCATACTCTAGGGGGGACTGTTAACTTATATCTTGAGTGCCATGTTGATTGGTGAAATTGGGCGTGGCCTGTTGGTCGTTAACTGCTGTTGTTTAGTTTTTTTGAATTTATGATGAGCTGGAAGGACCTAGGGACATGAAAATCGGTACATGGATTATAAATGACATGCAAATGCTTGTCAAAAAATTTGACCCCATTCGGCCTAACGGGGGCGCTGTTACATGGCGTGTGAACTTCAAATGGCTCTCCCCGCCCAGATATGAGTGCTATTGACTTGAAATTTTACACACATGTCCTCCTGATGGTCCTCTACAAAAAAGCCTCGGGACCATTAGGGTGATTATGACGGATTTTTCAATAATTTGCATAATGTGAAAAACAGTAAAATGAATAGAACTTTTGAAAGATTGACTCTATCAACACCAAATTTGGTATACGGCCTCGGGGGATGAAAATACAAATTTCTATTATAAATGAGCCAGATCGGATAAAAAACATGGCCGCCACGGACCAATGAATCTCCGCGATGGGCGGAGCTTAGAAATGATCGGCCATAACTCCCACACCCATTGCCCTATCGTCACCAATCTTGGTGGGTAGGGTCACAAGGTGACTGGGAAGCTGCCTACCAAAGCGTTTCGAGCTCAGCCCATAGGGGGCGCTATAAATGCCACACATGCATATCTCAAAGACCGTCGGACAGAATTTCACCACGTTTGGTGTGCTATTGACTTGAAATTTTACACACATGTCCTCCTGATGGTCCTCTACAAAAAAGCCTCTTGCACCATTAGGGTGGATATTAGGGATTTTTTTAATAACTTGCATAATGGGAAAGACAGTATGAATGTGAATATAGGGATTTGATAAAAGCCTTCAGTGACTGGAGTCACCAGAACTGCCTCATGCTGAACACCTCAAAGACAAAGGAAATGATCATGGATTTCCGTAGGTCCAAGCCCACTCTTCAGCCAGTCAACACTTGTGGAGTGGACATTGAGGTGGTGACAACCTATAAATATCTAAGTGTTCATCTTGATAACAAGTTGGACTGGTCTGTTAACACAGATGCACTCTACAAAAAAGGGCAGAGGTGCCTCTTTTTCCTTAGAAAGCTTAGATCTCTAAACATCTGTAATAAGATGCTGCAGATGTTCTATCAGTCTGTGGTGGCAAGTGCTTTATTTTATGCTGCAGTCTGCTGGGGAGGAAGTTTAGGAAAAAAGCAGGCAAAGAGGCTGGATAAGCTTGTCAAGAAGGCTGGCTCTGTGATGGGAGTAAAGATGGACTCTCTGGAGGAGGTGGTGGAGAGATACACAATGAGGATGGTGGAGGCCATACTGAACAACACGGATCATCCACTTCATAACACCTTGATGGATCAAAGAAGCAGCGGTGGTGGACGGCTCCTATCTCTTGGGTGCAGGACAGGAAGATACCGTAGATCTTTCATACCCACAGCCATCAGACTCTTTAATTCTAATGGAAATGGAAGATGAGCTAAAAGACAAATCAATTTCCCTTTGGGATCAATAAAGTAATTTCTATTTTATTCTATTCTATTCTATTCTATTCTATTCTATTTCTATTCTATTCTATTCTATTCATTTGTTGTTTCATCGTTTCATTTCATATTTCATATCATTTCATATTATTGCATTTCATTGTTCTATTCTATTCTATTCTATTCATTTGTTGTTTCATGGTTTCATTTCATATCATTGCATTTCATTGTTCATGAAGAGGATGATCTGAGTTGTTCAGAATGGCCTCCACCAGCGTGTATCTCTCCACCACATCCTCAGTGAGTCCATCAGGGAGACATGACTGAAGCCAAGTGCCTCAGGATGTTTAGTCTGTATCCTAGCAACGACTTCATGGAGAATATCACATGGAACTTTGGCAGTAGCCGTTGGTGGGATGTATACAAGTATTGTTTTGATTTGAAAAAATGTCTACTGCCTGAGTCTTCATCTATATCTCCAGCTCCTCATTATTCTTGTTGGGCAGAGAGTTGATATTTTGCATGATGACTGACGGCAGAAAGGACCTTCACTTCATCTCCACTTCCAAGCCTTTAACCTCTGCACCACCAGCATAGCAACCACCAAAACACCTCCTCATCCCAGATGGAACAGGGTGTCATCCTCCTGAAGAATCTCCTCTCCCCACAGAAGTATCCATCAGTAGTTGAGAAAAACATACATTGACACAACAAAATAAAGCAAAGGTTGAGTAAAAGCTCACAGCCACTAGACTTTGCTTCTCCCAGTTGAAGCGCATGTTCTGAAAGTATGTGACTACCAAAACATTTTGAACTGGGCCAATATGGGGTGTCACAAATGTGTGACTGAAAACCTGGTTTGGAGATATCTGGGCCTGGTAATGGGTGTGTATGGCGTGGAGCCTTTAGGAACAGAGCGGGCGCTGTCGTCGACCGTGGCCGCTCTTGGGTGCAGGACAGAAAGATACCGTAGATCTTTCATACCCACAGCCATCAGACTGTTTAATTCTAATGCAAATGGAAGATGAGCTAAAAGACAAATCAATTTCCCTTTGGGATCAATAAAGTCATTTCTATTCTATTCTATTCTATTTGTAGTGGATGTGATAATAGCCACATATATAGTTTTTTTTTATTAACAGACACCCCCCCTTTTTCATTTGAATATTCGAACCTTTTATTTTTTACATTTTGTAATAACCGTTTGCACCAGCAGAGGGTGCTCCAAGACCAGTGGATCCAAGCGTTCTCTGCTCTGCTTGCTCTGCTTGCTCTGTGCGGGCGCAGACAATAGAGGCGCTTAGCGGAAGCGACAGCAGCTAACGAGGGAACGTGTCCTATGTTTGGATCCACAGGTTGGTAAAGTGTATGGTTGATACAGTTTTGTTAAGTTGAAATGAGTAACAGCATGTGTTAAAGCACTGAAGTTAAGATGAATGCTTTAAGTTGTGAAACACTTACTATATTGTCGTGGTTCGTGATCGGACGTTCACGTCCCCATGAGGTCGGTTGAACAAGAATGTGTGTGTGTGTGCTTGAGAGTACTAGTAGTTGGTACGGTATGTTGTAATGTTGATTATATGGAATGTGAACTTTGAAGAGCGGGCGCAGACGATAAAGGCGCTTAGCGGAAGCAACAGTAGCTAACGAGGGACCGTGTCCTATGTTTGGATCCACAGATTGATTGGTTGCTAAGTCACACCGTAGCTCAGCCGCTCAGTGCCCGCCGCCTGAGCGGTTTATGCTGCCGGCCAGGGACCCCTAGCTCTGGCGCCGGTAACATATTCTATTCATTTGTTGTTTCATCGTTTCATCGTTTCATTTCATATCACAGCCACAAGACTTTGCTTCTCCCAGTTGAAGCGCATGTTCTGAAAGTAACATTTTGAACTCGGCCAATATGGGGTGTCACAAATGTGTGACCGAAAACCCGGTTTGGAGATATCTGGGCCTGGTAATGGGTGTGTATCGCGTGGAGCCTTTAGGAACGGAGCGGGCGCTGTCGTCGACCGTGGCCGGCGAGGGTCGGGGTGGCCGGTTTGGGCCTCAACAGGTTAGAACCCGGGGATTGCCGCTTGCGGCTATATTTATTATTATTATTATTATTTGTCGTCTGCCGCTTGAGCTCAAATTCCCGTGAGCTGGAATAGGCCAGAAAGCTGAAACTTGGCCCAATGATTGGAAATGATGTGCATCAACTTCTATTAAAATATGAACCCAGTTGGCCAGATGGTGGCGCTGTAATTAAGGCTTAAAAATGACTTTTTTGGAAGGCCACGCCCCTCACACCGTAAGTCCAATTGACTTGAAATTTGACACACAGGTCCAGCTCAATGTGCTCTACAAAAAAGCCTCGGGACCATTAAAGTCCGTCATGATAGATTTTTTGCTAATTTGCATAATGTGAAAAACAGTAAAATGAATAGAACTTTTGAAAGATTGACTCTATCAACACCAAATTTGGTATACAGCCTCGGGGGATGAAAATACAAATTTCTATTATAAATGAGCTAGATCGGATCAAAAATATGGCCGCCACGGACCAATGAATCCCCGCGATGGGCGGAGCTTAGAAATGATTGGCCATAACTCCCACACCCCTTGCCCTATCGTCACCAATCTTGGTGGATAGGTTCACAACGGGACTGGGAACCTGCCTACCAAAGCGTTTTGAGCTCAGCCTATAGGGGGCGCTATAAATGCCACACATGCATATCTCAAAGACCATTCAACAGAATTTCACCAAATTTGGTATGCATACTCTAGGGGGGACTGTTAACTTATATCTTGAGTGCCATGTTGATTGGTGAAAGTGGGCGTGGCCTGTTGGTCGTTAACTGCTGTTGTTTACGTTTTTGGAATTTATGATGAGCTGGAAGGACCTAGGGACATGAAAATCGGTACATGGATTATAAATGACATGCAAATGCTTGTCAAAAAATTTCACCCCATTCGGCCTAACGGGGGCGCTGTTACATGGCATGTGAACTTCAAATGGCTCTCCCCGCCCACATATGAGTGCTATTGACTTGAAATTTTACACACATGTCCTCCTGATGGTCCTCTACAAAAAAGCCTCTGGGACCATTAGGGTGATTATGACGGATTTTTCAATAATTTGCATAATGTGAAAAACAGTAAAATGAATAGAACTTTTGAAAGATTGACTCTATCAACACCAAATTTGGTATACAGCCTCGGGGGATGAAAATACAAATTTCTATTATAAATGAGCCAGGTCGGATAAAAAACATGGCCGCCACGGACCAATGAATCTCCGCGATGGGCGGAGCTTAGAAATGATCGGCCATAACTCCCACACCCATTGCCCTATCGTCACCAATCTTGGTGGGTAGGGTCACAAGGTGACTGGGAAGCTGCCTACCAAAGCGTTTCGAGCTCAGCCCATAGGGGGCGCTATAAATGCCACACATGCATATCTCAAAGACCGTCGGACAGAATTTCACCACGTTTGGTGTGCTATTGACTTGAAATTTTACACACATGTCCTCCTGATGGTCCTCTACAAAAAAGCCTCTTGCACCATTAGGGTGGTTATTAGGGATTTTTTTAATAACTTGCATAATGTGAAAAACAGTATGAATGTGAATATAGGGATTTGATAAAAGCCTTCAGTGACTGGAGTCACCAGAACTGCCTCATGCTGAACACCTCAAAGACAAAGGAAATGATCATGGATTTCCATAGGTCCAAGCCCACTCTTCAGCCAGTCAACACTTGTGGAGTGGACATTGAGGTGGTGACAACCTATAAATATCTAGGTGTTCATCTTGATAACAAGTTGGACTGGTCTGTTAACACAGATGCACTCTACAAAAAAGGGCAGAGGCGCCTCTTTTTCCTTAGAAAGCTTAGATCTCTAAACATCTGTAATAAGATGCTGCAGATGTTCTATCAGTCTGTGGTGGCAAGTGTTTTATTTTATGCTGCAGTCTGCTGGGGAGGAAGTTTAGGAAAAAAGCAGGCAAAGAGGCTGGATAAGCTTGTCAAGAAGGCTGGCTCTGTGATGGGAGTAAAGATGGACTCTCTGGAGGAGGTGGTGGAGAGATACACAATGAGGATGGTGGAGGCCATACTGAACAACACGGATCATCCACTTCATAACACCTTGATGGATCAAAGAAGCAGCGGTGGTGGACGGCTCCTATCTCTTGGGTGCAGGACAGAAAGATACCGTAGATCTTTCATACCCACAGCCATCAGACTGTTTAATTCTAATGCAAATGGAAGATGAGCTAAAAGACAAATCAATTTCCCTTTGGGATCAATAAAGTCATTTCTATTTTATTCTATTCTATTCTATTCTATTTCTATTCTATTCTATTCTATTCTATTCATTTGTTGTTTCATCGTTTCATTTCATATTTCATATCATTTCATATTATTGCATTTCATTGTTCTATTCTATTCTATTCTATTCATTTGTTGTTTCATGGTTTCATTTCATATCATTGCATTTCATTGTTCATGAAGAGGATGATCTGAGTTGTTCAGAATGGCGTCCACCAGCGTGTATCTCTCCACCACATCCTCAGTGAGTCCATCAGGGAGACATGACTGAAGCCAAGTGCCTCAGGATGTTTAGTCTGTATCCTAGCAACGACTTCATGGAGAATTTCACATGGAACTTTGGCAGTAGCCGTTGGTGGGATGTATACAAGTATTGTTTTGATTTGAAAAAATGTCTACTGCCTGAGTCTTCATCTATATCTCCAGCTCCTCATTATTCTTGTTGGGCAGAGAGTTGATATTTTGCATGATGACTGACGGCAGAAAGGACCTTCACTTCATCTCCACTTCCAAGCCTTTAACCTCTGCACCACCAGCATAGCAACCACGAAAACACCTCCTCATCCCAGATGGAACAGGGTGTCATCCTCCTGAAGAATCTCCTCTCCCCACAGAAGTATCCATCAGTAGTTGAGAAAAACATACAAAAACACAACAAAATAAAGCAAAGGTTGAGTAAAAGCTCACAGCCACTAGACTTTGCTTCTCCCAGTTGAAGCGCATGTTCTGAAAGTATGTGACTACCAAAACATTTTGAACTGGGCCAATATGGGGTGTCACAAATGTGTGACCGAAAACCTGGTTTGGAGATATCTGGGCCTGGTAATGGGTGTGTATGGCGTGGAGCCTTTAGGAACGGAGCGGGCGCTGTCGTCGACCGTGGCCACTCTTGGGTGCAGGACAGAAAGATACCGTAGATCTTTCATACCCACAGCCATCAGACTGTTTAATTCTAATGCAAATGGAAGATGAGCTAAAAGACAAATCAATTTCCCTTTGGGATCAATAAAGTAATTTCTATTCTATTCTATTCTATTCTATTTGTAGTGGATGTGATAATAGCCACATATATAGTTTTTTTTTTATTAACAGACACCCCCCTTTTTCATTTTAATATTCGAACCTTTTATTTTTTACATTTTGTAATAACCGTTTGCACCAGCAGAGGGTGCTCCAAGACCAGTGGATCCAAGCATTCTCTGCTCTGCTTGCTCTGTGCGGGCGCAGACAATAGAGGCGCTTAGCGGAAGCGACAGTAGGTAACGAGGGAACGTGTCCTATGTTTGGATCCACAGGTTGGTAAAGTGTATGGTTGATACAGTTTTGTTAAGTTGAAATGAGTAACAGCATGTGTTAAAGCACTGAAGTTAAGATGAATGCTTTAAGTTGTGAAACACTTACTATATTGTCGTGGTTCGTGATCGGACGTTCACGTCCCCATGAGGTCGGTTGAACAAGAATGTGTGTATGTGTGTGCTTGAGAGTACTAGTAGTTGGTACGGTATGTTGTAATGTTGATTATATGGAATGTGAACTTTGAAGAGCGGGCGCAGACGATAAAGGCGCTTAGCGGAAGCAACAGTAGCTAACGAGGGACCGTGTCCTATGTTTGGATCCACAGATTGATTGGTTGCTCAGTCACACCGTAGCTCAGCCGCTCAGTGCCCGCCGCCTGAGCGGTTTATGCTGCCGGCCAGGGACCCCTAGCTCTGGCGCCGGTAACATATTCTATTCATTTGTTGTTTCATCGTTTCATCGTTTCATTTCATATCACAGCCACTAGACTTTGCTTCTCCCAGTTGAAGCGCATGTTCTGAAAGTATGTGACTCGCAAAACATTTTGAACTCGGCCAATATGGGGTGTCACAAATGTGTGACCGAAAACCCGGTTTGGAGATATCTGGGCCTGGTAATGGGTGTGTATCACGTGGAGCCTTTAGGAACGGAGCGGGCGCTGTCGTCGACCGTGGCCGGCGAGGGTCGGGGTGGCCGGTTTGGGCCTCAACAGGTTAGAACCCGGGGATTGCCGCTTGCGGCTATATTTGTGGTTGTAATTGTGACAATTGCTGGATTTATAACAGTCTGTGCTCGAAGTTCCCCTTCTGATTAACCCGAGACTGTAGCTAGATTTAGCTAATTGGGACATTGGTCCCTGGTAACAGGGTGGTGCCCCGAAATTAACTACTCATAGTAGACATTATCAGATATTACTAATAATTTCACAGAATTATTAATATTAATTGCCAATATCCAAATTGCCCCTATCAGCGCACAACAAAATGATTGAGTGTAAACTAAATGTGAAGATGGAGTTATTAATTTGGGGTTTTTGCACTGTATAGGAAATATTTGTCTCAACACTAACTTATGTAACAAATGAAATTCCAATTCTCATTCTGAAACTCAAGCTATTTTGTGAATTTAATGTAATCTGCTGATCTTGAGCAAAATTAAAAACATTTCTACAGCAACAATGGAATGAATTTTTCTGTATCTGCATTATATTGAATACATTCCTAAGCTTTTTGAGCTAGGTTAATTCAATCATTTTGCCTAACCTATTGGATATAATTGCTCCTAAAATGTTCAACCATATTTTGCAAAAATGGTTGACTTAGCAAAAACAAAAAAGAGGCCATTGTCATTACGAATTGAAAACCTGCTTTTAGTCAGCTCGTACTTTTTCCTGTAATTTCATTATCAAATCATGTTGTTGTTTATTTTAATGTCACACATTTGTGGCACCACATGTACTTTTTGTAAGTATTTTCTCTAATATTTGTGATTGTTTAGTTTCACTGATGATTGTCCAACTTGACCTATATAAGGTTTTACATTTTTCATGGATATGCAGCCTTGTTCTGATAAATACCCATATCATACAAGTTTCATTTTGTTCAAATTTACTAAGGATCTTATATAGCCTATCTGGTTTCATTGTTGTGTGCTCTACATACAAGTTTCAGACAAAGGAGATACAAACTTTATAAGACTTATCTCTATCTTATCAGGCTGGTCTTGGTTGTTCAGCCTGGTCTTGGCTGGTCAGAATGGTGTAAGCTGGTCAGGCTGATCACCAAGTAGGCTACCGCAATTCAAATAATCCAAGCACACCTCAACATTAGAATAATTATTCAAGTTAAGAATGTATAAAACAGAATTATAGTAAATAATAACCAAGACGAGAAACATTACTTTGAACCAAACTATTAACAAAAACAGAACTAACAATTGAACTAAACCAAGAAATACCATTATCTTGGGGGTATTGTAATGTGTATATTAAATGTTGTCGTTGTGTATGCCCCACCTTTGTCCCTCTTTTCCCATGAAAAAGTCCAATATAGATTTCAAAATATACTTTTATACAAATACAATTCTTTTGGTAATGTGTGTATGTACGTATGTTTAATAATGTGTTGTGTAGTGTGTGTTGTTGCATATGCCCTTCTCCCCCTCTTCTTAGTGGAGCATGTTTTAATTTTTCTCCGGCATGTCTACAGACAGCATCCTCGGTTCCCTTCTTGTAGGTTTTCAGTACTGCATCTGAAAAAGTTGGAAGACAAATGTTATCTCACTATATTGTACTTACTATCCCATAATATGTAATGGAAATGACCTGGTACCAAAGCTGAGTCGAGTCGAGCTGAACTGTTCACATAGTAGTAGTGGAAACGCATACAGAAATAACAGACATTGCAGTGATTGACTCAAAATACAGCATTTAATAGAGCCATGTAAGAACAGCTAATACAATCATCACGTATGGGTCACGTACATTTTGTAATATCTAAAAGTTGAATTTGTTCATAGTTTTCAGTATTTCTCTTGGAAAATGTACAACGATGATGGAAATCAACCCTATATGAGTAAAACCAAAGCTAGATCTTTTCAGACAATTGAGCTTTATGATGACATGAACACTGACATGAACAAAAACTGTAATGCCAACATTAACTCATTGAGTGCCAAAAATGTAATTTTATGTTTTTTGTTCCCATGCATTGAGTGCCAAAAACGTAATTTTACGTTTTTTGTTTTTTTTTTAATTACGAAAATAGACATCCTTAACACATCGTATGTGTGAATTTGGGAACTCTATGATGAATTGAACTGAAATAGATGACGATGGAAAACTCATGAAAACTCACGATCTGAACGTTTTATCATAACTCGGCTTTTGATTGTTGCCGCATTGTTTGCTGCGTGGTTGTCGAAACAGTGGCGCATGCATTACACGGCAACATTAGCCGTGCACGTTTCGGGACAACCGAAGTAGACGGTTTGTCCCCACTGAAAGCATAAAGTTTCACCTGTCAAATGCGCCATAGTATGTGTCCATGGCTATAATATAGAATATGCTGTGGCTCTACAAAAATCGTCAACAGTGGTCTAGATCACTGGCACTCAGGGCTAAAGCTTCGGAAAACAGCGCGGCACTCAATGAGTTAAGGTAGAGTTTGTAGGATTTTCCTAAAAAACAAAATATAGATTTATACAAAAGAAATTCTGCTATCATGACTGTGTCTGCAGAATCCCCCCTTGCCTGTATTTTCCCCAGCCAGTCACAGAGCGCAGGTGAAGTTGGTTGTGCAGCACAAGTATGGGGCCTCTAGCCCCACTAGCTGCCACCGCTAGCACTCCAGGAATATGCTGCGACAAGTTGGAGGGCCATCACAGTGAGCACGGAAGCGGGTGCTAGGGGTGGACGCTAGCCGTCACCTCTAGCGGGTGCAAACAACGAGCTAGTGGGTCCTAGCCACGGATGCTATACGCGACTGCTACTGTGTGCTAGAGGTGGCAGCTAGAGTCCACCGCTAGCACCCGCTAGTTCGAGAGGAGGGACCCATAGTTTCAATGTTGTGTTTACAAACTGCAACCAACAAACCAACAGGTAAGGTAATGGTGCATAACTATAAGCTAGATATAGCTACTTACCCTCGATGATCCGCGTCATGATCTGAAATCATCAACCAGCCTACTGAACCAGCTAAGACCATCTAAAACCACCAACCACCTTCTTAAACCAGTTTAGACCATCAACCAGCTAAGACCACTTAAAATCATCAACCACCTATTGAACCAGCGAACATAAGCTAAAACCATCAACCAGCATATTGAACCAGCTAAAACCATCAACCAGCTAAAACCATCAACTACCCTATTTCACCAGCTAAGACCATCTGAAACAATCATACAACCTGTTCAACCAGCTATGTGTAACCAATTTTAGCAGTGTAAAAGTGAACTAGAAAATTCCCTCTGGGAAATTTTGAAAGGGCCACGGGGGGCTACTGCCGGGGGTACCATCTCTGTCAACATGGGAATCAAACCCACGACCAAACTAATCAGGCAGACACATGATCATCTTGTACTGAGCACTGATATTGAGGAGCCATAATCACATTAAGTCACCTGTGTGTTTTGATGTGTTTGTGTGTGTATCTTTACCTGTAATCCCATAAAGTTACCTGTGTGTGTGTGGTAGAGGACTGTGTGCATGTGTGTATTGGTCAATATTATATACAAGGAGCACACCTACAACAAACATTCCTTTTTCAAGTATTTATTTTTACAACAACCTATGCCCTTTCAACCTCAAATGTGTGGAAGACACAGTCACAAAAAAATGATGAAAAGTGGTACAGGCTCATGTGACAGAGTAGAGTTAAGCGGGAGGGCAATGATGATCTTCCATGTTGTCTGCAAATACACACACACACAAAAAAAACATCTGTAAGACAACAACATGAATCAAGTCAAGTTAAACTCATCAAGATACAGTGCAGTCTTTGGTACTGTACTCATTGGTAAATCTCTCTTACTTGTCTTCTGCTGGCTGGCTGTTTTGATATTTGGTCCTCGTCTTCCAAGATCAGTTGTCATCGTCCCTAAAATATTTAAGACAATGTTTAAGTATTTATTCACACACACACACACACACACACACACACACACACACACACGCTGACCATTGACAGGCAGGGGTAAATGTCTCTTACTTGTCATCTGTTGGGTTGCTGTCTTCAGCTCTGGTCCTCTGGAGGTCATCTTCCTGGATCTGTGGTCATCCTCCCTAAAATATTTAAGATATTGTTCAGTAACATTTGTCAGGATGTTTAAGCATTTATTCACACAGACACACACACACACCTACTCTGACCACTGAGAGCAAATCAACGACAATGCAGGGGTAAATGTTTCTTACTTGTCGTCTGTTGGATTTCTGACTTTAGCTGTGGTCCTCTGGAGGTCTTCTTTCTGGATCTGTTGTCATCTTTGGCATCTGCAGCTTCATTGTTATGGCTTCCTCTCAGACATGCAGGCATATGTGGCAGGAGGAAGTGTGGCAATGGTACAGGGCATTAAATATGGGAGTATGAGTATTCATAAAGACAAAAAAATAAGTCATTACAACACACAATATTACATTGGACATACAAGTGGTTTTGTCACACAGTGGTAAAGACTACTTAGCTTGTCTGCTGGGTTGCACTGTCCTTAGCTGCGATCCTCTGGAGGTCTTCCTTCTTGATCTGTGGTGATCGTTCCTTGATAGACAAACACATCATTAAGTTAAGTTACTTTGCATTTGAATCATTTTAAGAGAGAGAGAGAGAGAGATACTTACTTTGTGATGGAGGAGGTTGGCACCAGCAGCTTGGTCTGCATCTTCGCGGTGGGAACTGATGTCATCCACTTAAAAAAAAATAATAATAAAAATAAATAAATGAAATTGGTCTAATGCAAGTTGGTCAACATTAACTTCATGTTTCACATCAAACTTAATCTTCTGTTTCCCTTTACCTGGTCCTCGGCCCTCCTCCACTGCTGTCCCTATTCAGTCTGCATCTTCTAGCTGTGGCACTGAGGAAAGCTGCTGCAGCTGCAGCTTCCTGTCTTGAGCTCCCTGTCTTACATTTGATTACACTGGCACTGTCCTTATCATGTTATTAATGTCTCAGACATTGCTGACCCCGTATAAATAAATAAATAAATAAATACATACATATTTAAAAAGAGAAATAGTTATATAAATAGTTGAATAAATAATTAGATAAATAGATAGATCAATACATAAATAAATACATACAGACTTGAACTTGATTTGAATGATCATCAGCATATGACTTAATGATTTCCAGCCAACACATACCACCATAGCATCACGATTAGTGTGTAGAGTAACATAAATATAGATGAAACACTTATCAATTAAAATGAAGACAGCATGCACCCATGGAGCCAGCACGATGGGTACATGCTCAGACAGAACATGTATATAAAAACAATTAGACAAGCCATGACATGAACTGCACCCAGATATATACAAGTGATTAGATATAAAAATGTCCCCAGAAAAATGACATTTTTGGTAAAGTCATATAGACCAGTGATTGTGATAAGTTAAATAAATAAATAAATAAACACATATGCACCCAGAGATAGATTGTATAGATTGATCAAATGAAATGCACCCAGAGATAGATTTTTCAGACAGACTAAACGAAATGCACCCAGAATGATGACAACATTGTTGTGTTAAAATAACATATATGCACCCAGAGAGACAGCCATTTTTTGTACCCAGAGCCAGTAAGTATAGTAAGATAAAAGCCAGAACGTGGCAGAATAAATAACATGAAATAAATAAAGTTAAAATGCACCCAGTGTACAATCACAGCATGATATGTGATTGATAAATAGATAAATAAATACATAAATAGTATAAAAAGTGATGACAAGATTATTGTGTTAAAATAACATATATGCACCCAGAGAGACAGCCATTTTTTGTACCCAGAGCCAGTAAGTATAGTAAGATAAAAGCCAGAACTTGGCAGAATAAATAACATGAAATAAATAAAGTTAAAATGCACCCAGTGTACAATCACAGCATGATATGTGATTGATAAATAGATAAATAAATAGTATAAATAGTATAAAAAGTGATGACAAGATTATTGTGTTAAAATAACATATATGCACCCAGAGAGACAGCCATTTTTTGTACCCAGAGCCAGTAAGTATAGTAAGATAAAAGCCAGAACTTGGCAGAATAAATAACATGAAATAAATAAAGTTAAAATGCACCCAGTGCACAATCACAGCATGATATGTGATTGATAAATAGATAAATAAATAGTATAAATAAGAACACATGAAACCATTATATGAAACAAAAATGCCATAATTTGACATTTCATTCAAGACATAATTAGTACATTTTTGGCAGAATGTGTTGGCTGGAGAGGCTATTAACCAGTCAAAATACAGTAAACTGGACTGTGATAACTGTAATATGTTTCTAGAACACCTGACTGAAGACATTTATCAGGATGTGAAATATAAATGTGATCAATCAGGGTGTTCTTTTCAGTTGTCGAGTCCGTGATCAACTGAGTGTAACCTCTGGACTGGAACAAATCTCTTATGCTTTTCTTTCCTTTTGACAAGAGATCCTCATTAAAGTCCCCACAAACAATGGTGGGCTCATGATTTAATAATTCCAGTGAGTCCAAGAGGCTTTTCATGTTTGGCAAAAATTTTCCCAAACTGAAATTTGGCGGTTTGTAAACTGTCGCCAACAGCACTTTGACGGGAGCCTCGATTTTCACAACTACAAACTCTAAATCAGTGACATCTTGCATGTATCTGCGAGGCTCTGCTTGAACATCGCTTCTACAGTACACTGCAATTCCACCTCCATCTTTTTTTGCCATGTCCACACAGGTGTTGTATGAGAGCTGTCTGCTGCGTGTGAACATGTTGTATCCCTCCAGCTGGAAAACTGGGGACACTGAGGACCCTGACAGATGTGTCTCTGTGAGGCACAACACATCTGCAAGTCTGAGTTCATGATGTGCTTTCAGGTCCACAATGTGAGATGGAAGTCCTTGTGTGTTGTGGTGGATGATTGTCAAAGTCTTTAGAGTTTGGTCCATTGATTTAAAAAGAGTCAATAGGGGTCTGGCACTCTGGAAAGATGCATGATTCATATTTTCCAGAGCTGTCTTGATTTCGGGGTCAGCATATATCTTTTTTTCTTCAAAGTCTGTAATGGTGAGACCTTGAAGTGAAGTTGTGCGGCTCAGAGCGACATAAGCCATTCCTGGTTCGAAAACACGTTTGAGGCACACAACCGCCGACGTCATGGTCATGCCTTGCACTTTGTGGGCAGTACATGCAAAGGCCAACTTCACTGGAAACTGACGTCGAATGACTCCTTTCTTGCTGGTGCTCTCCTCAGATCTCTCGATGTACACCAAGTCGTCTGAGGGACCCAGGATCTTTTTACGGAACCTCTGTCCTGCTGTAGGATTGTCCAGCTGCAGCCCAATCAGCCTCGCGGCTTTTGGGCCACGTTCACTCATCACAATGTGTGAGACTGTTCCAAATGTCCCATTAACAACACCATCCTCCACGTCGAGATTCCTGGTCAACATAACGCGTACTCCTTGAGCAGCCATTATGTTGTCAGGCAAGTCTCTTTTGCTTCCTTTGAAGTTGTCGGGCAAGATCATCATGCAGCCTGTTCTGGGGTCCTTTCTGTAGTCTTGGGCTGCAATCTCGACAACATTCTCATGGAGGGCAGCTACAGTACTGGCATTGTGATGGTCGACTTCTTTGTTTGTAGCGTAGATGTGTAGCCTATCTGCTGGACAATCCTTGATATCAGCCACTGCCTGTGTGAGCAACTGTCTGTCTTCTTCGCTCAGACGATCTTCCTTTTGCTTCACTCGAAGGCGGTTCAGGAGTGCAGCAAAAGCTCGATCATCTTTCTGTCGCATGATCTCTGTCAGGTTGACCATGGTGAAGTAATCCTTCCAGAGATCAAACTCATTCTCCTCATACACACACAGTGGCTTGGCTTTGCCAAGGGGTGGCAGTTGGTAAAAGTCGCCTACAGCAAGGACAGATATTCCTCCAAATGGTTTCCTGTTTCCTTTTATCTGCTGAAATCGCCAGTGGACGTAGGCAAACAGCTCTTTGGAAACCATCGATATCTCATCGATGATGAGAATTTCTGCATTGGACAGTGCCGCTCTGACTTCGTCAAGTGCATTTCCAAGGCCCTGATATGGTGGCTTCAAGGTCCTTGGGAGCTTGAGGATGGAGTGCAACGTTTTGCCTGAGATGTTGAAGGCTGCTGTGCCAGTGAATGCAGTCAGCAACACTGCAGGCTGGGACATGTCGGCTTGGTCCCGGAATCTGGGGAGCTCACGCAGAATCCTTGTCGCCTCCTGATGAATGCACTTGATGACATGTGATTTGCCACAGCCAGCTCCTCCCGTCATGAAATAATAAAAAGGGGCTGGATTGTGGCCCCACACACGATTAAAGCACCACTGACGCACACTGTAGAATACTGATGCCTGCGTTTCGTTCAGACTTTGATACATTTTTCTCATGTAGTCTGGACTCAACTGCGGTGCGTCTATTATTGGCATGATGCCCCTCCTATCGTTGTTGACTTGATAGTCGGGGATGTCTTCGTTCTCTTCATGCCATGTCTCCAAGGGTTCACGCTCGTCAAGACACTCCAAGTGGTCCAGTTCTATCTCAGGTGCAAAGGTGTTCCAAGCGTTAAGAACTGGACCACACTGCTGAAACTGTTGGAGCGCCACGTCAATGTTTTTGCCGCCTCCTTCGTATCGTTTCTTGTTGGCGTCTACGATACGTCTGACATCCCTATCCCCCCTTTTGGCGCAGTTGTAAAACTGTTCATAAGTGGGGTATTGTTCATTGGTCAGCTCATCATCAGATCTGTGTGGGAGATAAAGTTTTAGCAGCCTCCTGTAGAACTTCTCTGGTGTTTTCTTTTCTGAGAAGCGAGCAAATCTGATGATGGCTGGTTTGCCTACAGTTCTCTTCTGAATGAACCCTTTATCGTTTTGGAGACGAATGGCACTTTTGCTTTCAGCCTGCTGGCCATACACTACCCTGTACTCTGATGCAAACTTGGCCAGACACATACCTTCGAACTCTCGTCCGACAGGTCGGTCTAAGTACTTTTCGGGCACTCCTGACATCCACACCTCCTCTGAGCCTGGTTCCATGTTTTTGAGTCTGTTGATGGGGTGACTCATTTTCAGACCGTCCTCATCAGTCTGAAGGAAGACAACAGAGCGAGAGCACTTCTTCAGGGGTAAGCTGCAAGTGCGAGCTGCAGCTTCCTGTGCGCTGACCTCTCTGTGCTTTGCATACGCCTGCATGATCTGCTTCATCTCATCACGCTCATTAACTTTGGATTTTTTGACGTTTTTGATGACCGAGTCGAGGAATTCGGTCATCTCGTGCTCTGGCTTGGACACATAGGACATCATGTACATTATGCAGCTGAAGTCATCGACAACGTACTGTATGTCCATGTTGGCGTTCCAGGCTCGTAGCAGATCTGGATTGTAGTTGTTGATCCAACAATCATTTGGATCACGCTTCAGCATCACCACATAGCTGCTTGTCAGACAGATGACGTGCTCCAGGTACTGTTCGGCTGTCATGTTGCATTGGCGGAGCATGTCTGAGAAGCTGCTGAATGAGGTGTCTGGTTGCATAAGCAAGTCTCTTATTGGCTGAAGCTTTGACTTGGCTTCCCTTTGCATCTTTGTTATCCGTCTTTTCTGCTCCTTTAATTGTGCAGCTGGATCTGGGTTTTCTTGTGAATTGCTGTCTGCACTAGGTGGCCTGGTGATAATTGTTTCTTCCATGGGCAGTTTAGGGAAGCCAAATCTACAGGAAACATTACCTTTTTTGCATGATTTTGAATGTTTCCTGCTGTGCACCTGAACCTCCAATACAATTTTGTGAAGCTCTGGGTCTCTCTTGGGGTCAGGCATCTTGCATGATATGTATTTGTCTATGAATTTGGCAACATGGATGTCAAGATCGTCTTCAAACCTGGGTGCATTTTTGATCCAGACAAGCATGTGAATGTGTGGGCTTCCTCTGGCTTGAAACTCCACACGGTAAAAGTAATCCTCTACTTCACCAATGGGCTTTGCTGGTGAGAGGATGAGGCTAGTCATCAGAGCATCTACTCTCTATTCAAACATGCGCATAACTGTGATGGGGTTACTGCGCAGAATGTCACATTTAGCGTTCCAATCAAGCTCTGAAAACTCCCCTAGTTCACCCTGCTGAGCTTTAATGACCTCCACGACTTCAGGCCATCTCATCTCAGCAGCGGAGAACGTCAGGAAGAATGTTGGTTTGCCAATCTGCCTGACCATTGCATGGACATCTCTCAGTGTTTTCTCCCAATAAGCTGGAGTGCCTCTGAGAGGTTGCATGAATCTTGTTGCATCTTTGTCCATAATAAGTCTCTCCAGCTCTTCTTTGTCTTGCAGCATCAAGTTGTTAACTTTGCGGCCATCTTTGGTTCTGTGTTTTCCTTTGCGCATTTGAATAGACATACTGTTTGTGGCTAAGTGTGTCTCTGTGACAAACTGCGCAAAGAAAAGGTAGCTTTGGTCACTAGCAAACCGTGTATCTGCAGCGAATAGCCTAGCATTAAAGTACATGCTGGGGGACAATTTGATGGTTCTGGCTTCATCTAAAGTGTTCTGTCCTGTCGGAAACTGCACAGGAAACGCCATGGCTTCTAATTTTGGTATGGTGAAGAAACCTACTGGTTTGTTGGCTTGGGCGGGTGCAATACTGAAAATTCCATCACCATACGAAAGGATTTCCTGTGCAATGTCTGGGGGCTGCATGCAGGTGTCCAGAGCCAGACCAGGTCTCAGCATCTCCTTTTCTTTGTCTGCTTCCTTGGGCTGCTCACTCTGCTCCATCTGTGCAGCTGCATTGGACTGGTCTGGCTCATTTTGGCTGTTGAACACCTCCTCTAGGTCTATGTCAGTGTCCATATTTTCCTCTGTGTTGCAGTGCTGCTCTGGCTGCACAGCAACTGCAGTGTTGTGTTGTGAGTTCTCTTCGTCGGCTGACTCATCATCTTGTAGACTCTCATAAGTGGCACTGTCATCAATAGACACATTTTCATACTCAGAATGCAGCTGTTTGAGTTTAGCCAGGCCAGCTAACACATTCTTCATGTTGACGGTGTAGAAGTGCTGATAGCCTTTGCATTTAATGCGTCTTTTTAGTTTTACTTGCAGTAGCTGTGCTTCAGTGTTGGGTCTTGGGAGACTGTTCACGATTGTTTCCATCTCTGATGGAACACACACAACAGCTCCGTGTACAGCCCTCTGTTGTCCTTTTGGCAGAGCGATTATTTTAGCGAAAGGCAGGATTTTAGCAATGAGCTGCCTTTCAAGCACATTAAGTATAACCAATTCTGGGGGGATGGGTGCTAACTGTAGATTGTTTGCTACTGCAATTGGTGGCATTCTGCCTCTGCTCAGGTGGTTGTCACAGGTGTGGCAGATCCACTCCTGAAGTCTCTCTTGTGGAACAGAGCAGGGGGAAGAGCAGTCATCATCACACAAATGAACACAGTTTCCTGTCAAGCATGCTGCTGCCATTTTAGTGTGTCTGCTATATTTGCCTCTCTTGCATAGCTTGACCTGATTGGGAAACATTGTTCTGTTACAGACAGTGCAAACGTAGGTGGGTCCGTGTCTAATGGTTTCACGGAAAGCCGCTATGGCTGCTTCCATCACAGGATCCACCAGGGGCTGGGGAGGTTCTGGGTGGTGGGTAACAATGTGTCTGTATTTTCTTTTAATTCTCAGTGCTCTCTGCAACTTATAATGGATGCAAAAGGCAGCATTTGTAGCCAGTTTGGATATTCTCTGCTGGCTAATGCGTTGTATGCAACGTAGTCTAAACTCTGGGTCATAATGATATTTCGTTGTCATGTGCATTTTCTTATTTTTCCGAACTTCAACATTCATGTTGTACCTCTGGGACATGTATTTTTTCTGTTTGTTCCGGAAAGCAGGATCCGTCTTGTACTTCTCCGTAATGTTCTTTTTCTGTTTGTTTCAGAAAGCAGGATCCGTCTTGTACCTCTCCGTAATGCTCTTTCTCTGTTTGTTACGGAAAGCAGGATCCGTCTTGTACTTCTCTGTAATGTTCTCTCTCAGTTTGCTCCGGAAAGCAGGATCTGTTGCATATTTTCTGTTGAGTTTTTCCTTCTTATCGCTTTGCACTTCAGGATCTGCATAATAACGCTTTAGCCGTTGTTTCTGATTATGACTGTCTTGTTCAAATTTAGTTTTTGCAGCCTGAATTTTTTTCATTCTAAATTCTGGACAGCTGGCATACTTGTTTTTTTGACGTTGGATTCTTCTTGTCCTCTTTAGTTCATGAGATAATGGTACATCTTCCTTTTTGCTGTCGCTTGTATTCAGCCTTGCTTTCCTTCGTCGCTGTTTAGTCAGCTTGGAGACATTTACTGCTTGCGGGGTTGTGGGGGGTACAACTTGTGGGGTTGCTGGGGACATGTTAGGGACCTTCAAATATTTGTCATTGATGTGAGCTGTCGGAACCTCTTCTTGCGGTGGGCAGGGGACAGTTTCATACTGGGTGTCTTTTGATTGTTCAAAATGTTCACTGGAACCGACAGCTTCAAATGAAACAGGCACAAACTCATAGCTGGCATAATCTCCACGATTTTTAAACAGTTTGTGCAGGTGGTCAGCCAGGTCACTGAGTTCAGAGAAGGTCATCATGACTGCAGTTCCATAGTGGCTTGGTAAGCCTGCTGCATTTCTTGTGTGTGAATCAAAGACTCCATACCTCCCTGATTTGTCACGGAAAACTGCAATGCACTCTGGAGTTATCATGACTAAAGCCTGGCTGACTTCTGCCGACAGACACTCTAGCTGTGTGGCAAGGGACAGCCCCCACTGCTCACTTCCTGGGCTGGGTGCTTGGGCTTTAAGGGGACCTAGTCTGGCCAAAGACATGTGGACATTGTACATATTTGTGTCTGTCAGCACTTGTTTTGGCATTTCCTCCAATGTCAGGTGGTTACTTTGGAATTGTTTGTCCAGAATTAGCTGTTGTTTAATTCCAACATAGAGTAAGTCTCCCTGTGCCAATACTTTGTCGAGGGCAGTCCTGTTGAACTGACTGCCCTCATTCTGGTAAGCCAGGAAAGTCAGGGACATGCAGGTACACTGGTGATTTCTGGAGAATTTTTTGTATCTTTCATCACTCTGACTATGACTGGCCCTCACAGTTTCAACACGTTGATGCTTTGCCCTGGCTGTGACCTGAAATTATGTTATAAAAGCATCATTACCATTAGCATTACTCTGTTTTACATATTATTAGCATTGCTGCTATTATTATTGTAGTGCTATTAGTATAAATAATGTAATTTTAACTAACTCAATAAAAAAAGTAAAGTAAGGCTTTCTGTAACATTTAACCAGACATAAATATGTAAACATACTGAACATTATATTTTACAAACACTTTGCATACTTATCTTTAACACACAAGGTCATTTGAAATAATTACCAAAACAATAACAATGCTCATAAAATCTTTGATCGATTAGTTTATTATTAATAATTTTATGTATCACACTATTTTGCTTTACTATTCTTTGAAGTTTATATTTTAAGTACATTTTTGCATTGAAAAAACATGTCCTTCGTTGTTTATTGTGCTTTTGAGTTGAAGTTAAACCACACACAGAAAGTCACTTTATTTAACCCCGGATGTACCCAAATGTAAATGTCCTATGTGTGTCAGCTGGGGAATAGAGAAACTTACCTCATTAGCTGGGGAACGAGAAGTGGAGGGTGCATCAGAGATAAACCAGGGCGCAGTTGGTGAAGGTGTCTTGGTCCTGGCCATCTGAGAACACATTACAGCATATTCAGTGAAATTGAAGACTTTAATGAAACAATGCACTTTATTCAGATGGAGTGAAATTTACCTTTGCAGCCGGTGAACAACAGGGGGTTGCTGCATCACCCGCACTCAAGGACAATCTGGTTGGGGGTGTTCCAACCAGCTGTTGACAGATGACAAAAAACATTACTCTCTAGACAGTGTGGATTATCTAGACATGTCTCAGTTAAAACACATACAGTAGTACGCAGAGCAGAAAGTAACATACATTGTTCACAGGAGGTCGGGAGCCAGAGGGGTGCCCGTCCTTGGTCCAGGGCCGTCTCGATGGGGACACTGTCTGGGACTTCACAGAAAAAGGACCAGTTAAACCTTAGTCATTACACATGGCACTCACTGGATATGTATGACCATTGAGACTGAGAGTAGCTGAGTTCATTCAAAAACTGTTCGTATTATGAAAGCAAGTAGTGGAAAACAAAAGCACTTTTGACTCGATGATGAGATGAACACATACCGTCTGAGCCACAGAAGTTGGGCTGGAAGGGGCCTCCTCCGAACTCCAGGACAGTCTGGATGGGGGTGATCCAACCAGCTGGTGACATGAAAAACAATATCTCAGACAGAGTGGACAGTCTAGTAATGCCTCGGTGAAGACAGTGTGTATTATGGAAGTGTATGGTGTTTGTGTTAGTTGTAAAAAAAGCATACGTTGTTCACTGGAGACCGGTGGTGGGGGGGTCTAGCTGTGGCCCTAGGTCGTCTGGCTGACGCTGAGGAAGCCACCTACATGATGAAAGAAAACATGATACCAATTAGGCTTTAATCATTACAGTTACACAAGTCACCCACTGAATATCCATTACAAATGTAATTGAGAAAAGCTCCACGTTGTTCAACTTCCATTATTATTAGTATCAATGCTTATTTTGACAAGTGTAAACAGTATTGACTGTTGGGAGTCAGGTGACAGTTCTAACAAAGTCTAAAATAATAGACAAAATGTGAATCACTCAAATTACCCTCTTGTGCTTTGGAGAGGGCTGGTAGTCCACTGGGCAAGACAGATGAGAAGGAGACACTTCCTCCATAGCACGTAATGCTGAGCTGCTGAACCAGACTGGGTTCAGTGGAAAGAAGCACTCCTCCACCTGTGAAACAAAAAGCAAAATCCACTGACAATATGTCTTATCAAATACACAAACTATACAGTAATAACTACTAAACTAAATTAAAGAAATATTTGAAAAATAACAAACCTGCTGCTGAGCCATCCTGGTCTGGGCTGAACCTTGGGACTGGGAAGGTTCACCAGGCTGGCTCGTCTGGAATGAAAAATAGTATTGCATTGCATTAAACAAATTGTAAACCACTTGAGAAAAATCACATTTTCACAAAGTCTCATGAGCACATTACACTGTAACAATTACCTTGTGGCCATGACTAGCTGGCTGCCACTGAAAGGGGTCAGGTGACCGTGGAGCAGGGACCTCTCCCGTCACAACCAGCTTAGGAGAGAATTTCCTAACTGGCGGTGAAGGCCTGGGAGAGACCCGGGGTGCTGGTGGTGGTGTCTCCAGTTGCTGCATCGCAGCGGACCACAGCAAATGGACAAGGGTGCCCATCCCCTCATTATCGCTCAGATGGACCTGCAGAAATTACATAACCAAATTCATTTACAGATGAAGTTTTACCCACAAAAAGCAGCTGCTGTCAGACTTTTTTTCCCACACAAGGATATTCTACTTACACCATCTCTGCTCCACAGCTGCAGCTGGTTACGGGGGAAGTACTCCACAGCTGAGAAGTACTTCACACCTAAAAAATAAAATCATCCATTATAATCTCCATACATGTAATTGTGACTTTTTATTCATTACTAAACCTAAATGCATATTTTAAGTACATTTTTATTCAAACTGCATGCAAAGAACATCTTAAAACCATGACCCCGTTTAATCTAAGAGCTTTTTTACGTACCCATACGCGCTGAAATGCGGTGGTATTCCTGGCGCAGGAGGTCCTGGTAAGACACCTCACAGTCCAGGCGGAGAGGGAAGTCAACAACAAAAACCTGTAGAAAACAAAAACATGTTAATTTCATCAAGTCACATACAGGTTATAATACATACACATTACAATAACCCTTAATTCAATCTAATTAGACTAGCTAATGTACCATTGCAGAATGAAGATGGAAGACAGACATGAAAAAAGCTTACATTCAGCCAGCGGTTGCGAATGGTGATGAGGAGCTTGGTGTAGTCGACGGCAGCCTCCTCAATGGTCCTGCTGGCTGTCAAGTTGTTGCTGGGCGCCAGAAGACAAACGGCATCAGGGATCCGAGGAACCACAGCATTGAGCACCTCGGTGCGCAGTGCAGAGGCAGCAGCCCCTGGGGTCGACATGACGCCAAAGGAAAAGGGTTCCTCTGGCATCTGGACCAAACCATCTACAATGGCTCGTAGATGGGAGTCTCCGACAATCAGAACAAACTGCAACAACAAACATAATTTCTTTAGCATGATCTCAAGATCAACTGTTTTCTTCATTAACTGGACAACAATAATACCTTCTTGTCAGGAGACTCAGGTGGCATGACCAATTTGTGGCTGTGCCCAGTGAAAGGTGAAATTGGCCATGGCAGCACTCTGTGGCGGTAACCAGTACCGCGGCCTGTTTAGAAATAAACAAAACAAATAAAGGTAAAAAATGTATTCATCAAGCAAACCAGCATATACCTAAATTAAAAGTAAAGTAACAGCATCAGTTTAAAAGCTTTAAACAAACAGAATATGAATTATTGATTAATGAATTTACCGTAAAATTCGGAATATAAGTCGCACTGGTATATAAGTCGCAGCCTATTTTTCAGGGTCTCAAAGTGGGAAAACAAGGTTTTCTATTGCTATTTGCTAATAAAAATGTTACACAACTCATTCCATGTATATTTCATATCCATGTACATTTAGCGCCATATAGCGTATTTAGCGTTTATTAGCGTTCCGGCGCGACCTGTCCATGCACATGTGTGTGCACGCGCGACCGACCCCAGCAGGAGGTGGATGGTGAAACACTGTTAACAATATTATTTTCTTTGAGAGACGATGGCGGACCCAAACGAGTCTGGTGGGAAACACCATTCCGCCCGCGGAGTTGTATGCAGATACAGGACGCATTACCGTTTACACTTGTGTTTGCGTGGTTTGGCCGATCAGATCACAAAACGTCCTCAATGCGTCTTGGGTACGTTCTGTTGTCAGGCGCTATCTGACTGCGGTCTGATCACTGGTGTATAGGTCGCACCGGTGTATAACCCGCACCCAACTTTTAAGATGGAAAAAAAGGGGAAAAAAGTGCGACTTATACACCAAATTTTACGCTAATTATTTATTATTTGAAGATAAAAGTGCATACTCACGTGCACAAAAGTTGGCACGCACATCATCCAATCTCCAGAACTGTGCACCTGGGAGTGACGTTCCAAAGATCTGAAGACAGATAATAAACACATTGAACTTCAGACAGTGTGGACAGTCTTGCTATGTCTCAGTTTAGACAAAGTGTGTTGTTCAAAACAAGTTTCTGTGTGTGTGTGTTTGTCAGTTGTGATGAGAACATACGTTGTTAACTGGAGATCGGGAGCAGGGGGGTTGTGTCTCCATGGTCCTTGACTGTCTGGGTGGGGATGACTGGCTGGGGAGCTGCTCCTGGTCGGGCTTCCTCCATCGCAGCTTCGCCGCCTGCACACGCCTTCCCTTCCTCGGCATCCTGCTGGAGACAAAACAACTTCTATACAAAATTAGTACACTGTACAAACTGTACTAAATCTATGAACTAATTAAATCTAATCTAACCCTGACCTAACCTGAAATACTTACCCCAAATCTAATTTAATCTAATCTAAGGTAACCTAATCTTGTATTATAATGTGTAATATAAAATATGTAAACAGAAAGGATAGAGTAGAGATAAGGTGAGAAAGAGAGAAAGATGTGTGTGATGGGAAGATGGTGATGAAGATGGTGATGAAACTCCAGGAATCTTGACGACGATGAAGAATCTCCAAATGCTGTCAACAAGCGGTTGGGAAATCTCTGACCGTGACCAAAGAGAACCTGCAATAAGCAACAAGCTAGAGGCATTATGGACACATCTTAGACATCTTTACTTTTCATGCTGTGTGTGTGTGCGTGCACACCTAACTTCAGCAAATGTACTAGTAGTGAAGTATGAACATACACAAGAAAAGAAAAAGTAATATTCCCACCAACAGTGTTAATTTACCACACTAAGAAGGTCAATTTTAAAATCTGATGTCTATTAGTTTGGCCAATGAATGATGAATTAATTTATTTTGAACAAACATTAAAAAAAAATAGCCGTCACAGCCTTCAAACACAACAGACTCCATTAACAAAAGCATTATATTTACTTATCTAAGGGATCATCTACCACTGTCCCATTCAGATATTTTTTAACATGAAATACCTTGCTTCACTAGACAGTCTTTACTCATTCCACTACACAGACGAACCAGGCAACTCCCGTGTACCGCCATCTTAAATCACTGTTTTCTTAAATGGCGGCTATCAACATCTTAGTCAACATCGAAAATGATTTATCAGTGTAGAAATCATATTTACAATTTTTTAAGCAAGTACAATAACTTGAACCGATAGAACAAAATACGAAAAGATTAATTAATGAACCTAGTTTAAGTTAAGACGTTCCCTATTGGGGCATATTTTCCCGCCGTTTGAGCGGCTATAATATTCTTGCCCTACCAACTGTACATATTTTAATGTATTTCAGGCAATTGTAGCCGAAACACGACAGAGTAACATAAAACTTAATCTCAATATTGTGTACTACTGCTATGTCCTAGCTAATGCTCTGAAGCTAGCAAGTTGAAAAGACACAGCATATTCTTACCTCTGATGCGATCAAAGGGGAATAGCAGAGCCGCGGAGGGGGTTTAAATATGACCGGGCCAACCAACAAAATCGCGTGAGTGAAAGTGACCAATGGGAGTCCTCTTGTATTGTCAAATCAGATGACAGATGTCTGTACATGTCATTCATGTTTGCCTGACAACAGCGGGAGAAAAAAAATCACTCGATACACGATCACGTGCGCGCGCCCGCAGTCGGCGCAACAGACACATAAGCATTCAGTAAAGCTAGTTTTCCACTGACCATAAGGTTTGCGGTTCGATCCCCGGACCCGGCCCTCGATGTGTCTGTGAACAAAACCCATATTGTGGGTTCAGTATGCCGTTTCAATATTGTCAATATTGCGGATGTGTGTGTGTGTGTGTGGGTGGGAGTGGGAGAGGAGTGTACGCATACGCGCGCATGTGTGTGTTGTGTGTCAGGCGTGTGTGTGAGTGAGGAGTGTGCGCGCATACGCGCGCATGTGTGTTGGTGTTTGTGTGTCTGTGTTTGTGTGTGTGTGTGTACCTGTAACTGTAATGACATAAAGTTACCTGTGGTGTGTTTGTAACTGTAATGACATAAAGTTACCTGTGGTGTGTGTGTAAGTGTAATCACATTAAGTTACCTGTGGTGTGTGTGTAACTGTAATCACATTAAGTTACCTGTGGTGTATGTGTAACTGTGGGGTGTGTGTTATTGTGTGTGTGTGTTAATTAAAGAGCCAGAATAACATGTAGTAACTAGAAAATTCCCTCTGGGAAATTTTGAAAGGGCCACGGGGAGCTACTGCCGGGGGTACCATCTCTGTCAATATGGGAATCAAACCCACCACCAAACTAATCAGACAGACACATGATCATCTTGTACTGAGCACTGATATTGAGGAGCCATAATCACATTAAGTCACCTGTGTGTGTGTGTGTGTGTGTAACAGTAATCACATGAAGTTACCTGTGGTGTGTGTGTGTGAGAGTGGAGTGCGCGCATACACGCGCATGTGTGTTATTGTGCGTCAGGTGTGTGTGTGAGTGAGGAGTGTGCGCGCATACGCACGCATATGTGTGTTGGTATGTGTGGCTGTGTTTGTGTGTGTATATCTATCTGTAACTGTGATCACATAAAGTTGCCTGTGTGATTGTGTGTGTGCGTGCATGTGTGTGGTAGAGGACTGTGTGTTGTTGTGTTTGACAGAGCCTTGACATAAATGTATGGGAGACAGGGGCTCTGGCCCCAGGCTCAGAGGTTGCCATGGCAACTTGAGGTGGTTGTCAATGACGACAGAGCCACCCTAGTCAGAAACGTGGAGAAAAAGGGCGATTTTCTCCCTCTGCGCTGGTCTCACATTTGGGCTTATAGCGATGTTACGGCTGCAGTGTATGCGTGTGTGTGTCCCTTCCGCCGTGTGTGTGTCTCTTCCGCTGTCCGGGATTGGTGCGGCTCCTGGCCCGACAACCCCGCCTTCACCTCGCTCCGCCGTCTGGGATTGGTGGATACCTGGACCGATGGCTGCGCCTCCTCCGTCTCAACGGCTGAAAAGGCTCACCTCATCAGAAGCTCGGGGCGGCTGTCTGCTACGGACGGTGCGCCTCGTTGTTTGCCGTGTGCATTGAAAGTTGCCTTGTGCATTGAAAGAGAGAGTTTCATTTGCTGTGTAGTAGTGCTTGTTTTGTTGTTTTGAAAGCAAGATACCGTGTTGGAAACTTGTTACCTTTTGGCGTTTCCCCTTTGTGGGTTTTTTCTGGTGGTTGTTGTTTTTTTTACTTATGGTTGTACCAGGTAGGGGGTGCTGGTCCTTTTTCGTTTTTGTTTTGGTAGCTGCTATAGTCTCCCTTTGTTAGTAGCTCTTAAAGAGCCCTCTTTTTGTTGTATTCTTTTTTTTGTTTTAACCCGCACCCTCAGCCTCTCCCTCAGTTTGTTATTTATTATTATCTGACACTTATTCTGTCTAAACGGCAATAAATTCCTTTTTGTTTGCCACATTCCACCTGGCTCTTTGTGTTGCTTCCCCTTTCCCTAGACAGGGTCGTAACAAGCGACAAAACGGTAGCTCCTATCAGAAAAAACAGCAGACCCTGGGCGGCGTAAGGACTTCCTGAACACTTTGATATGCTTTTGGTGTTTCTACAGTAAATATTTTGGAGATGCGGGCGAGTTTCAAACAGAGGTCCCTTCTGCTTCTCTTGGAAAATCTTTGTATTGGAGTCAATGAGGAGCAGAGAGAGATGTGACCGCACTGAGAGGCTCAGAATTTAAATTCTGTAAGTCTCTCTGCTTTGATGAGCACATTGTCAGAAACAGAACAAGTTTGTCTACAACTGTGGAAAAAATCATGTGTGTAGAGTGTAATTTGTGGCCGGGAGGACGAGAGAAAGAGAAAAGTTTCAGACAATTTCAGACAACTTCTCCCACTCTAGCTGATGATGTCACCCACTCTAACACGAACATTCCGTGCAATACACACCCATTATAATCTCAAAATTTCTCCAAAAATGATCATGGTCATTGAACAGTGATTGATGAAAAACTATACGACCTATCAAAACGTGGATTAATACAACAACACACAAGACTTGTGTCTACAGTTTAAAGTTTGAATGAAGTCTCTAGGTGAAAGTATGCCTGAGCAGTAGACATTTGAAAAACTCCAATGATTTTTCTTTTTCGATCGTTTTTTTTCGCCCGTCCCATTCATTCCTATGGAGAATTTTTCACAGTTTTTCGCGACTTACGTCACGAAAAATTCATATTTCATAGAGAAAAGTAATAGCACACCGATCCTGATCGAACCGCACGTTTTGATATATAATTTGTCCTACAACTCCTCAAGCTGTAGGACGAGTTAAGGGACGAAATTTTGGAGGAAGAGGAAAAATAACAAGAAAAAACACGCAGTATAACAATAGTGCCTCGGTGCATTGCCCCGTGGCCCTAAAAATCATAAATGTAAGTGTAATAATTTGAAGAGTTGAAGTCTGCTGCAATACACTGGGGAAAAAATTTAACTCTATTCAAATACATCGGAAACTGACAGCAGAAGAACATTGTAAGAAATAGATAGATAGATAGATAGATAGATAGGTCTGTGTGTATGTGTGTGTCTGTGTGTGCGTGTGGCTGAGTTGATACTCAGAGATCTATAACGAGCTGCATGTATCAGACTGATCTTAATGAGCTCCACCTGTAACCAACTGGTGGTTGCCAATGACGACAGAGCCACCTTAGCCAGAGACAGATAGAAACTTGGAGAAAAAGGGCGATTTTCTCCCTCTGCGCTGGTCCCACATTTGGGCTTACACCGACAAAACGGTAGCTCCTATCAGAAAAAAAAGCAGATCCTGGGCGGCGTAAGGACTTCCTGAACACCTTGATATGCTTTTGGTGTTTCTACAGTAAATATTTTAGAGATGTGGGCGAGTTTCAAACAGGGGTCCCTTCTGCTTCTCTCGGAAAATCTTTGTACTGTCAATGAGGAGCAGAGAGAGATGTGACCGCACTGAGAGGCTCACAATTTAAATTCTGTAAGTCTCTCTGCTTTGATGAGCACATTGTCAGAAACAGAACAAGTTTGTCTACAACTGTGGAAAAAATCATGTGTGTAGAGTGTAATTTGTGGCCAGGAGGACGAGAGAAAGAGAAAAGTTTCAGACAATTTCAGACAACTTCTCTCACTCTAGCTGATGATGTCACCCACTCTAACACGAACATTCCGTGCAATACACACCCATTATAAACTCAAAATTTCTCCAAAACTGATCATGGTCATTGAACAGTGATTGATCAAAAACTATATGACCTATCAAAACGTGGATTAATACACCAACACACAAGACTTGTGTCTACAGTTTAAAGTTTAAATGAAGTCTCTAGGTGAAAGTATGCCTGAGCAGTAGACGTTTGAAAAACTCCAATGATTATTCTTTTTCGCTCGTTTTTTTTCGCCCGTTCCATTCATTCCTATGGAGAATTTTTGTTGTTGAGTTATTGCAGTTCACCTGATTCCCAGGGATCATTGGAAGCGTAATGTGAATGTATAATGTGTGTGTGTGTGTGTGGTGGGTATCTCTTCGGTATTGATCCGTCTTAAGTTGGGTTGGCTCTCCATCTTCTATGACTGGGAATGATGTTCCAAATCCTCAGACCGTTTCCGTCCTCTCACAAAAAACCTGACCGTTGCTCTGTGTATCTAAGCGGAGCTCGCTGGTCTCGGGCCTCGCAGCGGCTCTCCAGATGGTAGACGAATGGTTAGCCGACGTGACTTCTCTCTCTCGGTCAGACACTCGGCTCCGGACATCCAGCCGGTAAGTGCTCCGACTATCTTTTCCTTTTTCACGGTAAGCTCCGGGTTTTTCCCTTGTTTTTTCCTCTCCTTTTTGCTCGTAGCTGCTCCCCGTCCTCTCGCTGAGACCGGAAGAGACCGGAAGAGAAGCGCGCCAGTGCTTCGTTTCCAAGCCGACAGGCTGAGCGTAGCCTGCGTAGCCTCTGATTGGCTGCTGAGGGCGAGGTACCCCACGTGGGATCACGTGAACTGAGTGGTGCATTCAAGTACAATAGGATTTGTAACACTTTGAAAATGTAAACAAATTAAAGATTAAGAAAATAAACACAGTCTCTTTTCTTTTATCATACTGATTTAACAGCGTGCTTTTTACACCTGGTTACATAAGACCATCTAAAATCATCAATCAGTCTAATGTGTGACCCATGTAAACACAAAGAGTTAAAACACTGGGCAGACACTCGGATATTCACTACAAACGTCTGAGTGTCTCTCTCTCTCTCTCTCTCATACACACACACACACACACACACAAACCTCCAACACCAAACCGTCAACTGCCACAACTGGTGGAGCATTGCAAAGGTGTGTGTATGTGTGTCAGAGAGAGAGACAGAGAGAGAGAGACACAGACTGGACCTTGTTTACTTGAGAGAAATCCAGTCTTCTGATACAGTGTGAAGTAACACACACATACACAGACAGACACTCTCAGTGGGTCTGGGGTGTAAGTCTAGTTGGTGCTAAATGAGAATAGTCTCAGCAGCAGTTGTTACCATGTTATTTTAACAGGGGCTGTCATGCTTGTGTGTGTGTGTGTGTGTGTGTGTGTGTGTATGTGTATGTACCTTTTGCCCTCAGCTGTTAGTTGCTAAAGTTCTCTTGTTCTGGAATTACATCATATCATGGGTAACACAGTCAGGTGTACAACCGCTCAGTGGCTTTGTTGATCAAGTTGTAGTTTAATCCTATGTGAAACAAGGTTCTTTTACTGGAACTCTGGGGTTAAGGTTGAGCATCAGTCAACAGTAAAAAACATGCACCACTTGGTTCTTTTAGAAGGATTTGAATTACACACAGTATATCTTCTGGCTGAGAGAACAGAGAGACCTGGAATTCCCCAGTGCTGGACTTTCCCTCCTGCAGTGGAACTTACACACTAAAGTTAATTTAACTATTAAATATTTTACAGAACATGTGACTTGTAGTCCATCCTTGGCTCAGGAACTGAAATGGACACAAGTTCTTCTGGTGAAACTCAGTTGAGGTCCCTGACATACCAAAAAAATCAACAACAACAACAACAACAACAAAACAATAATATAATACAGTATACAGTATACATAAAGTATGACCAAAACAAAATAAGTGACAATCTAAAGGTCAGAGCCTTAGTATGATGCCCCATGATGTGCATTATAATGTCTTAGTGTAGCTGACTGAATTTCATCTTGTTTGCTTTATTTTTGCCACAGCTGTTGGTTATAGATCCATAATATGAGTTTGGAGGGCTGATGGTTGTGGGTATGAAGGATCTTCTATATCTCTCCGTCTTGCAGTGTAGAAACAGGAGCCCATAAGGTCAAACGCATGGAGGCATCTCAGTTTAAAATGCTTGTGTATTCAGTACATATCCATATATAGATCTCATGTTAGTTCAGTCATCACAGTGTGGAGGCTGCAGTCTGTTTCATACATCTGCACAAGGTTTAACATATGAATATGACATCAGACATAGTGTGCAAGGTTTGTGTCTGATTCTCAAAAGTTGGATTTAATAAGATATGTGTTCAGAACACTGTGTTCAGAATCCATACAACATAAAGCCAAGCAGATCATTGTGACTTGTTTTAGTGTTTACGTACTGTGATGAAGAGTAAGACATGTTCAGCATTTGGACAGCACAGCATGAGCAGCATCATAAACCACATGCCTGATGAAATAAGTCTGTACATGGGTGCAGTCATCTAGCCCAAACTTACGGAGTCATTATCATAACAAACATTTATTCCCTTTGGAATTGGTACAATGTACAATACAATCCACAGTCAAAACAAGTCCATTGGACTGTTCCCTTTCCATGACTATTATCTGTTTTTCATAGTCGGCCTCTATCGACCCCATTAATCCACAACAAGTGCAGTGTGTTATTGTTCCTGGAAAAAAATGTTTGTTTGACTGAAAAACAGTGACTCAGGTTGCTCAGGGTCCAACATGCAGCCTCTCGTCCTCTCAAGAAGCTAGGTGACTCAGAGAAGCCAGGTCATTATACAGCAAGTTATTATAGTAGCTAATATGCTAATCTGAGCAGTTAACAAGGCACGTGTTACGAGACTTACTCTGCATGTGTGTGTGTGTGTGTGTGCATGTGTGTGGTTTCACTGTGTGGTAATGTTTGAGCGATGAGGAGTTAATGAACACAGCTGCCATCAGTTAGAGTGTACAACCAAAATTCTGGATGCAGTTTACTCTCTCTGTCTCTCTCCCTCTCTCTATCTGTGTGTGTGTGTTTGTGTACTGAATGAACTTTACACACCAGGGTTGTTTTTCAAATTGAAGCCTGAGGTTGAGTGAGAATAAACAGAGATGATTTTTTATTATCTGTACCTGGATCCATCCTCAAAATACACCACTGTGACAATCTGGCTGACTGAAGCGATGTGTTTGAAGAGAGCTGTTTGGCCTTTTGTGCAAAAATGTTAAGTCAGATTTGATACCACTGAGTAAAGATCATTGAGACTTAAGGAGGTCCTGGTTTCCTGATCATGCCATGTCAAGATGAAATGCATCAGCTTTTTCAGCTTGGAGCTGTGCTCATCTGCAAATCTACTGTTGTTCTGGTCTGTATCACTAAGTCAATGAACTTTCCCAAGCAAACCAAAGTGCATGTGAGCACATTATCTCTGGCAGCAAGAACTCAAACGCAGGAGGAAAGTCCTGAAGAATACCTAGCTCTTGCTTGCTGTGTGTATTTGTACTGAGATCATTCCTTCCAGATGGCGCCGTCCTAGCAGCAGCCTGTCGTAGCAGCTCCGGGTATTTCGATAGGTTTTTTTGTATATTTAATGTGTTTGCTCGTTTTTTGTATTTATTTTCACACTGTTCTGTGCACCCTCGCAACGCACAATGGCGAGATGCTCTTACAAGAGATTGCACACTTAATACTCATTTCTATTTGCACTTGGGTTTCCATGCCGGCAACACTCTCCCGCACTGTTTACACCTGCAACCAGCTGATGGCCCGGAGGCACCCGACCCTCTTGGCCGGGGAGAGACCCACCATACCCGAGGAGCTAAAGAGGAGACGGCGAGGATGCAGAGCGGGGCTTAAACAGAGGATGAAGAAGAGGAAGTTTAAGCCCTACATCCCTGCAGTCATTACTGGAAACGTGAGATCACTAGCGAATAAAGTGGATGAATTGGAAGCGCTCACCAGGACCCAGAGGGAATACAGAGAGTCCAGTATCTTGTGCTTCACGGAAACGTGGCTGCACGAGCAGATACTGGACTCCAACAGCACGGTTCGAGCCGACAGAGACAACACCTCGACTGGCAAGAAGAAAGGAGGGGGACTCGCCGTGCTTGTGAACAACAGGTGGTGTAACCCCGGGCACGTCACTGTTAAAGAGCGGGTCTGCAGCCTGGACATTGCGCTCGTCGCCATCGGACTTCGTCCACATTACTTGCCGAGGGTGTTTGCCAGTGTCATCGCCATCACTGTTTACATTCCTCCATGTGGGAATGCGACAGCAGCATGCGATGTCATCCACACTGTTACTGCTGGATTACAGACAAATCACCCCAGGGCCTTCATCATCATCACAGGGGACTTCAACCCTGTTTCCCTCTCATCCTCACTCCCAACCTTCTACCAGTTTGTGACATGCACCACCCGGGAAAATAAGACTTTGGACTTGCTGTACGCAAATGTAAGGGATGCGTACAGCTGCACTGCCCTGCCACCACTGGGCAGGTCAGACCACAACCTAGTCCTGGTCTCACCATCATACAAGCCTATGGTTATGCAACACCCAATCACAGTGAGGACAGTGAGGAAATGGTCTCCTGAGGCCATGGATACACTGCGTGGAGAACTGGAGGCCACAGACTGGGATGCTCTGTATCAGCCACATGGTGAGGACATTGATGGCCTGACTGACTGTGTCTCTGAGTACATTGGGTTCTGCACTGACAACACCATCCCCACTAAAGAGGTCCGCTGCTACCCAAACAACAAACTGTGGGTAACCAGCGACCTGAAGGCCCTTCTCAATGAGAAGAAGAGGGCCTTTAGATCAGGGGACAGAGCAGAACTCAAATGTGTACAAAGAGAGCTCAAACGCAGCATCAGGGAGAGCAAGGACAAATACAGGAGGAAACTGGAGTACAAACCGGAGGACAATAACACCAGGGACGTCTGGAGTGGGATGAGAGAGATCACCGGCTTCCAGAGAAGAGGGGACAGTGCAGCTGAGGGGAACGAACAATGTGCCAACGAGTTGAACATGTTTTTCAATAGGTTCAACTCCACCCCAGGCAGCCCATCTACTGCTCCTCCTAGCAGTAACCCACCACCTCCTGCCCCACACCTCACTCGTCACCCCTACCCCCTCCGCCCCCACTAACATTCACCACAGACTTTTTCACACCTCCCACTCCCAGGTCATCCTCACAGGACCTTTTCACACCTCCCATGCCCAGGTCATCCTCACAGCCCCAACGGTCCCCCACCACCTCCTGCAGTAGATACCTCTCTGCACCACCCTCGTTACCTCCACCCTCCAACCCACTGCTGACATCCACCTCAGACCCCACCATATCCCCCACTCCTCAGTTTGGACTCCACATCACATCCAGCCAGGTGAGGAGAGAGCTGGAGAAGCTCAAACAGAGGAAGGCTGCTGGACCGGACCGCATCAGCCCCCATGTGCTGAAGGCATGTTCCAGCCAGCTCTGTGGAGTTCTTCAGCACCTCTTCAACCTGAGCCTACACCTTCAGAGAATGCCAGTGCTCTGGAAAACATCTTGCCTGGTCCCAGTGCCCAAAAAGGGACGCCCTGCTGCACTGGAGGAATACAGGCCAGTGGCACTGACCTCTCACATCATGAAGGTCATGGAGAGACTGGTCCTGGCACACCTCAGACCACTGGTGTGCCCCCTGCAGTTTGCATATCAGCCCCATGTTGGGTTGATGATGCAATCATCTATCTGCTGCAGAAGACCTACTCCTCACTGGACATCGGGAACTGTACTTTCCCCCTTCCTCTTCACCACATATACTTCAGACTTTAAGTGCTGCACTGAGTCGTGCCATCTGCAGAAATTCTCTGATGACACAGCCATTGTAGGGTGTGTTGAGGGCGGGAGGGAGGCTGAGTACAGGGACCTGGTTGACAGCTTTGTGAAGTGGTGTGGGGAGAACCACCTGCAGCTGAACATGAAGAAGACGAAGGAGATGGTGGTGGACTTCAGGAGGAAAAAATCCTTGCCTTCCCCTGTCAGCATCAATGGGATGTGGATCTGGTGGCATCATACAAGTACCTGGATGTGACACTGGACAACAAACACACCAACACAGAGGCTGTACAAGAAGGGCCTGAGCCAGCTTTACTTCCTGAGGCAGCTCAGGTCATTCATGTCTGCAACAAGATGCTGCAGATGTTCTACTAGTCTGTTGTGGCGAGCACCATCTTCTTTGCTGCGGTGTCCTGGGGTGCGGGCATCAAGGCAAAGGACACCAATAGGCTGAACAAACTTATCAAAAAGGCAGAGTCTGTTGTTGGCTCCAAACTTGCAACCCTGGAGGAGGTGGTGGAGGACAGGATGCTGGCAAAACTGCTGGCAATCATTGACAATCCCTCTCACCCCCTCCACAAAACACTGGACAAGCTTAAGAGCAGCTTCAGCAACAGACTCATTCAACCCCGCTGCTCTAAGGAACGATACAGGAAATCGTTCCTACCTACAGCCATAAGACTCTACAACTCATCTACCTCTGTCAGAGCCACAGTCACACACTAACTGTATTGATATTATATTTCATATTTATACAATATTTGTATACTGCACATTCTATTTTAGTACTTTATTATACTGTATGTTAGATGGACCTGAGAGGGAAGGCTTCAGGGTAGCGTGTGGCATAATCACATAGCACCAAAATATAGTGGTGACCTGAGGAACTTTTTTCAAGTGGTCCTACAGTGTCCATGCCTATCCTTTCAAAAGGCGTGTCAATGATGGGCAATGACTGTAAATGGGCACGTACAACGCCTTTTGCAGAGGTTATTTGGCAGGTTTCACAGGAAGCACAGAACTGTGAGACATAACTGTACATCCCTGGCCAAACAAAGCGGCTCCCAATCCTGTTCAGTGTTTTCTGGAAAGCCATGTGACCTGCCCATGGGATTGAATGACCCATCTCCATAACTCTCTGTCTGAACTGCTGTGGTAGTGCTAAGGCCTCAGTTTTCCCCTTTTTCTGATAGAGAAGGCCCTCTTTCACTACGTAGGTGGCATCATCTAAACAGCTTGGGTTATTTTTCTGAACACCCTCCACCTCTGTCACTTTTTCAAACCACTGCTTCAGTGTTGAGTCTTGCTTTTGCAGTGAGCTCAGATCTGGGGGAAACTCAAAATCAAGCTGTTCAGGTGGTTTAGGAGAGCCCTGTGTTTCTTGTCTTAATGAACCCTTAAGCTTCTCCTGTCTTGTTTGTGCCTTGGATTTGTGAGGTTTACTAGGCCCTGCTTCCCAGTCCACCCCAAAGAAAGGCAGCTCTCTGAAGACCCCCCCTGTGCTCTGTGCTCTGGTGGTAACATTACATAATTTTACAGGTAATTTGACTGAATCACTCAGTGGCTCACTGAAATCAGCTACTGAACCCCGACCCTCATCAGTGCTCATATCAGGTTTGCATATTGGCTGGGTCATAAGGTCGTAGAGTGTGGGTACATCATTGCCTAGAATGACAGTGTATGGCAATGTTCGAGCTAATGCCACAGTCAACAGAAACGTCTGCCCCCCCACAGTCAGATAAACTTCAGCTGTAGGATACACATGCTCATCTCCATGAATACAGCTTATCCGCGATTTATCTTCGCTCCATTTTTCTCTGGGGACCAAACTGGACAAAACTACTGTCTGAAAACATGCAGAGTCAAGTAGTGCTATCTCACGCTGTCCATTGATCAGAACAGGGGCTGTACGGCCTGCATCTCTCACTGTACCCACTGTGGCTGGTCTAGGAGCAGAACAAAGGAGGGATGGTTTGGTGTGGCTCAAAGCTGGGCAAAATGGTTTTGTGTGACCTAAACCATTACAGTGGTAACACCTGACATCTTGTTTGGAGGCTCGAGGGGGAGGCTTTTTAACATGGCTTGTGGCCTGGGGAGTAAACTGCCTGTCACTTGAAAACCCTCGACCCCGTGGCTGACCAGACCCCTGTTCACCCCCAGAGGACTTACTTGAATGGGCCTGGTGACTCTCCCAGCCGAAGGTGGCAGCTCGGCTTCCTTTTCTGGCTGATGTGAAGACCTCTGCCAGGCGTTGTGACAGCCAGCTGTCCACGCCCTCGTCGCCACCCCCCGGTGTGCTGTTCGCACCCGATTCGCCAGAGCGGTAATGGCGCCGTTTTTTATCCTCCGCCTCACCGGACATTCGGGTGGCTGCTGGAGAGAGAGCAAAGTGTTTGAGCGTGTCACGGTGGCATCGGAGCTCTCATGCTCGTTACCCTAAGTAAGAAAAGTGAGTCATTAACCCTCACCGTCTTCGCCACCTTCCGTCAGGCTACGACGCCCAACTTCACCGTTCCAGCCCGGATTTAGCGGCATTCCACAATTCCCCGATTCAGCTCTCCGGATTTACCCACTCATCTCCTTACACTGATTGTCGGACTGACCCGACGCAACAAAATGACGTAGGCCTACTGCCTCACATCACTCAGGTATCGAGACGTTTTTTTTCCCTCTCTGTTGCAAGGAGTTTTTTTTTCTCTCGGACTGAGTTGTTTTTCTTTGATTCCCTGGTTTTTCCCTTCGTGTTTGAAGGCGTTTTTTGTTTTCCTTATTTATAAAAATGAACTGAAATGAACTGCTCGTGAATACAGCTGATTTATTTTTGAACTGTTTGCTTGCTTGTGTGTTTTGTTGTGCCCTGAGTTATTCATAAATTGTATGGAAGGGATACATTGAGGCAAGGTGTATTTCCTTTGTGAGGTTGCCTGTGGTGTTGAACACCTGAGTTACACTTTCAAACCAACCACCACCGCTTGACTGACAACGCATAAAAACAAAACTAAACTAAACAACCATCTCACATGTCAGGAGAGAGACCTGGCTGGCACCCCAAAAATTAACCCCCCCCCCCCCAGACACTCAGTTGCAAACCGTCACATAAAAATGGCACCCCAGATGGGACTCTTGTGAATGACTAAAAGGAGCAACTAAATAAAAGCCACCCAAATAAAAAGCCAAGGAACAAGGGAAACAAAATGGCAGATCAAACTCAGACCTTGTTTGGAGAGGAATCCGGGGAAACCAACACTGTGCAGGAGTCACCTCTCACGTCACATTCATTGCTGGACATGGACCTCACACTATACCCTGATTTTACAATTCCCATAATCCCCCAAAATGCAAAAGAGCCTCAGCCTATAATTCCTACTCCACCGGACAAGGCATCTGGCCCTAGGATTCAGCAGCAATTGAAGGAACTGGCTGAGGAGGAACACCGCCACTGGCAAGAGCTTAAAGAAAACCTGAAACAAATGACAAAACAAATCACCACCCATAGTGAAAATGCAACCACAACACTAACTGATCTACTTCAACAGCAACAAAAAACCGTTTTCCATCACATGGAGCAACAATTTGAATATATGAGGACACAATTTAATGCAGCACTGGGATGGAGGCTAAAACATCACCATACTGAACTACTTAAAGAGCTTCATTCTGCTATCACTCCCATAGAGGAGGCCATGACTCACCTGCATGGGGAGCTCTCACATTGCAACGAGTCAATAAAGACACTGTCACTGGAGATGACCACAGCCAAGACCATCACCTTGGGACATGCAAATGTTCAAACCAATCCACCAGAATTACAGGGACTTGCCTCAGACCGACACAGATTACAGTCCACCGCACATGCCGACATGCCAGAAGTCAACTTTGGATCTCCTGGAGGATCTACAATTCAGGGAGAAACCAGGAGCCGGTTCATGGGCACATGTCCTGTCAGAATACAATTCCCAACATTTGGAGGATTGAATGATCCCTCAGACCCCCTTCGATATCTGGAAAGATGTGAGGATTTCCTGGCCCTTAACCCACTTACTGATGAGGAGCTCATTGCCACCCTGAGAAATGTACTCCATGGGACTGCGAGAGATTGGTGGGATGTGGCCCGGCATAAAATCCAGACCTGGAGGCAGTTTCAGGTACAGTTTCGTGCTGCATTTCTATCGGAGGATTATGAAGATGAATTGGCAGAAAGGGTGCGTAACAGGGTTCAAACAGAGGGGGAAAGTGTCCGGGATTTTGCCTACACGTACCAGGCCCTGTGCAAACGTTGGAAATCAAACATTGAGGAGGAGGAGATTATTAAATTAATTTTGAAAAACATCAACCCACAATTAGCCAGTCAGCTGAGGAGCAGCCGAGTCACCTCTGTGGATGAACTGGTCCGCCTGGGTCAGCAACTGGAGAAGGACCGGGAGAATCAGCTGCAATATGAACAAAGAAAGATTTGTAAGAAAACCCCGAAACCTGCATCTGACCCCACTGTATTGCCCCCTACCAAAGAGAACCCTGTGAGGCCAAACCAACCCAGTCAAAATCGACCCTCCCAAGTGTACTGTTGGCGCTGTAAAGGGAACCACGTACCAGCCTCTTGTCCCCAATTAACCTCAAACAGAGCTTCTTCCCCTAGACCCCCACAGCAGCAACAGGGAAAAACATCTTACGACCAAGGAGGCCATGCCACACTTGGCTCCCTTATTCACCAAAGCCAATCTGGAGCAGCTGCCTCTTCATTTCCTCCTGACAGCAACCTTCCCTGCCAGCTGATGGTGCCATTGAGCATTGGTCCTTGGAAAGGAACTGCCATACTGGATACCGGATCATCATACACTCTGGTCAATGAAAGGGTGTGGTCAGGAGTCAAAGGGCCACAGGATGTGCTGAAGCCTTGGATGAGGGGACCCTTGTACCTGGCAGATGGAGAAGGACGACAGCCTTTAGGATGGAGTGAAATGAGTCTCACAGTCCAGTCTCAAACAGTGACCTTACCTTGTGTTATCCTGCCTGTGCACAGCCTCGCTTTTCCTGCAGTAGTAGGTCTCAACTTCATTTATTTCACCGACCTGCAGTTTGATGTCTCTGAGAGCTGTTACTGGTTCAAAGCTAATAAGAAGCGCCAGTATCAGTTTCTGAAAGAATCTACTGTAAGGTCAAATGCCGAGCATCCCTCCCTCCTTGCTTTCTTCTCTGCTGTAGCCCCTACCAGCCTGCTATCCCTGCCACCATGCTATGATCTTCTGGAGGCCGCTGCCCACAATGCCCACCTAGACGATTTTGGGAAAAGACAGTTGTTGTGTCAACTACAGCGGAACTCAGATGTCTGTACCAGCGAGCTGGGTTGCACTGGGGTTCTCACTCACAAAATCTTCCTCACGCATGAAGTGCCAATAAAACAAAAACCTTACCATGTGTCTCCCAGTAAACTGAAAGTGATTAAAGAGCATGTGGACGAGATGCTGGAAAAAAAAATAATTGAGCCATCCTGTTCTCCATATGCTGCTCCTGTGGTTCTGGTTCCTAAGAAGAATGATCCCAAACTAAGATTTTGTGTGGACTATAGAAAATTAAATGCTGCAACTCACACTGATGCCTATCCCCTACCTAATATACAGGAAATCCTGGAATCACTGGCGGGAGCTGCCGTGTTCACTACATTGGACTTGAACAGTGGATACTGGCAGGTTAAAATGGATCCAGACAGCCGGGAGAAAACTGCCTTTATCTGTCCCCTTGGCCTATACCAGTTCAACGTGATGCCTTTTGGACTCAAAAATGCCCCTGCCACCTTTCAGCGGTTGATGGAGCTTCTACTGGGAGAGTTGCGGGGACCCATCTGTTTTGTGTATTTGGATGACATCATCATTTATTCACCTGACTTTGAACGACATAACTTCGACCTTCAAGCTGTCCTTGATAAATTGCGGGAAGCTAATCTCACTGTAAACATGAAGAAAAGTCAATTCTTTAGGACCTCCCTCAAGTTCCTGGGTCATGTTGTGTCTGCTGCTGGGGTGGAAGTTGACGCAGAGAAGACCAAGGCAGTACAGGACTTTCCTGCCCCTCGGAACATGAAAGAGCTCCAAAGGTTCCTTGGGATGGTTGGGTGGTACCATCGCTTTGTGCCCCGGTTTTCCCAGCTAGCGGAGCCGCTCAATGCCCTAAAACGAAAAGGAGCCAGGTTCATCTGGACACCCTCATGTCAAGCAGCTTTTGAGGCTCTGAAACAACATCTAATATCACCACCAATACTGGGACATCCTGATTTCAACTTACCATTCATTGTGTACACAGATGCCAGTGATGTGGGCCTGGGGGCTGTCTTGGCTCAACAGACTGGGCTGGGCTCGGAGCAGGTTCTCGCCTTTGCCAGCCGCACCTTAAACCAAGCAGAGCGGAATTACTCTACCACCGAGCAGGAATATCTCGCTGTAGTATGGGCACTAGAAAAATGGAGGTATTACCTGGAAGGAAGATCTTTTACTGTAGTGACGGATCATTCATCCCTTGGGTTTTTAAAACCCAAAAACCCAGCACCCGGCTCATTCGGTGGGCGCTTCGCCTCCAAGAGTTTTCCTTCACGGTAGAGTACCGTAAAGGCAAGTACAATACTGTACCTGATGCCTTGTCAAGAGCTCCAGTGATTGACCCACAACATCCCCTCGCCACCTGTGCTGCTGTTCTACGGTCAAAAAGGGATACCACCAAAAATCTCCAGGTAACAGATGCTGACATCTGGAAGGCCCAGCAGGAGGATGCTGACATATGCAGCCTGTATGACCAGATCATGGAAAAGGGTGAAGTCTCTGAAAATGCCACGACCAAGTTTACTGTGTTGGAGGATAAGGTGTACCGTGTGGTGCAACTACCTCACAAAACTTTGTACCAGGTGTACATCCCTCCTTCACTCCGACCACAGCTTCTCCATCATTACCACAATGACCCTCTCTCTGGCCATCTGGGAAGATATAAAACATATAAACGATTGCAAGCCCTTGTGTACTGGCCTAAGATGAGTCTGGATGTGAGGAATTATGTGAAATGCTGTCAAGTTTGTCAGATGTACAAACCTGAGACTCGTAAACCTCCTGGGAAACTGCAGCAAACAATGGTAACTGAACCATGGAGATGCTGGGAGTTGACCTCATGGGACCTTTCCCTCGGAGCTCACAAGGGAACCTTTACCTTCTCGTCTTTGTTGACTATTGTACGAGGTGGGTAGAGATGTTCCCTCTCCGCAAAGCCACCGCCGAGACAGTTTCTCACGCCCTGACAAAGGAAATTCTGACTCGCTGGGGTGTGCCAACATACATCCTTTCAGACCAAGGCTCCCAGTTTGTGTCAGCTGTTCTTGAAGAAACCTGCAAGCGGTGGAATCTGAAACAGAGGAAAAACTCCCCATATCATCCACAAACATGACAGAACGGGTCAACCGCAACATCAAGGTCATGATCGCCTCCTACATGGAAAATAAACAAACATTGGGACAAATTCTTACCTGAGTTCCATTTTGCACTGAATTCAGCAGTACATGAATCTACAGGAGTTACACCTGCCGAGCTCAACCTCTGTCATCCGTTAAAGGGGCCTTTGGATGCTGAGCTACATTCCCCACTGAGTGACCCGGACACGCCCGCCTATGCTACTGCAAGCCGCATAGGAGAAATCAAAGAAATTGTAAAAACCAATCTGGACAAAGCAAGACAGAGGCAAAAACACAATTATGACAAAAGGAGGAGGAATGGGGAGTTTGAATGCAACGACCGTGTGTGGCTCCGTACTCACCCTTATTCAAAGGCTGAACAATCTTTCTCCACGAAGCTTGCCCCTCGTTGGAAAGGCCCCTACCATGTCATCCGGAGACTAGGACCTCTCACCTACAAAGTGGTCTTGGAGGACACTGGGGAAGACCTGCGTGTCATTAATGTGGCCCAGATTAAGCCATGTTACCCCACGGCTGCAGAGGTGGACAGGGAAGAGCGTCGACGGATCCTGGAGATATTTAAGCAGGACAGTGACGATGAGGATTTCCCTGGATTCCCCGCCTCGGATAATGGTCGTGCATAAACAAACAGCCACGTGGAAGGAAGAAAAGTAGGCCCACCTACGTTCGGGCTTTTCTCAGGGGGAGAGGAGTGTGACAGCCAGCTGTCCACGCCCTCGTCGCCACCCCCCGGTGTGCTGTTCGCACCCGATTCGCCAGAGCGGTAATGGCGCCGTTTTTTATCCTCCGCCTCACCGGACATTCGGGTGGCTGCTGGAGAGAGAGGAAAGTGTTTGAGCGTGTCACGGCGGCGTCTGAGCTCTCATGCTCATTACCCTAAGTAAGAAAAGTGAGTCGTTAACCCTCACCGTCTTCGCCACCTTCCGTCAGGCTACGACGCCCAACTTCACCGTTCCGGCCCGGATTTAGCGGCATTCCACAATTCCCCGATTCAGCTCTCCGGATTTACCCACTCATCTCCTTACACTGACTGTCGGACTGACCCGACGCAACAAAATGACGTAGGCCTACTGCCTCACATCACTCAGGTATCGAGACGTTTTTTTTCCCTCTCTGTTGCAAGGAGTTTTTTTTTTCTCTCGGACTGAGTTGTTTTTCTTTGATTCCCTGGTTTTTCCCTTCGTGTTTGAAGGCGTTTTTTGTTTTCCTTATTTATAAAAATGAACTGAAATGAACTTCTCGTGAATACAGCTGATTTATTTTTGAACTGTTTGCTTGCTTGTGTGTTTTGTTGTGCCCTGAGTTATTCATAAATTGTATGGAAGGGATACATTGAGGTAAGGTGTATTTCCTTTGTGAGGTTGCCTGTGGTGTTGAACACCTGAGTTACACTTTCAAACCAACCACCACCGCTTGACTGACAACGCATAAAAACAAAACTAAACTATACAACCATCTCACATGTCAGGAGAGAGACCTGGCTGGCACCCCAAAAATTAACCCCCCCCCCAGACACTCAGTTGCAAACTGTCACAGCGTGCAGATTCCTCCGCCGTCTTTGGGTCGTGTTCTCTGATCCAGATCTCCAGCTCTGGATGGACCATCCTCAGGAACTGTTCAAGGATGATAGTCTCTGATAGTTGTTTCACTGTTGACTTCTCTGGCTTAACCCATTTGCAGAAGAGGTCCTTCAGACGCACATACAGCTCTCGTGGAGTTTCACCAGGATCAATCTTGAGAGACCGGAAACGTCTACGGTAGGTATCTGGTGTGATTTCATATTTTGCCAAAATTGCTGCTTTAACTTTTTCATATCTTTCTGAGTCTTCCATGTCCATCAGAACATAAGCACTGCGTGCTTTACCAGTGAGTGAGGGAACCAGACGCACAGCCCATCCATCTTTAGGCCAGCGACACACCCGAGCCATTCTCTCAAATGTCGTTAGAAAATGCTCAATGTCATCATCTAGCGATAATGGAAGCAGTTTGGGATCCCTCTGTGGTCTGCCATCCCAGCTTGTCTGGCTCATCATCTCATCTGGGTCATCAAAATCCCCATAACCACCAATATCATCTTCACCTCTTCCTGGACGACGGATTTCATCCCTCGTGTCCAACTCTGTCCTTTGCTCATCTCTCATCATGTTTACTTGCTGCTGCATTCGGGAGACTTGAGTCGTGAGTGATTTCACCAGACCTGTAAGTTCCTCAAGCTTGTCGTCTGTCCTTGCCTCCCCCTTGGTGCCTGGAGCACAGGCTTGACTTGGCCCCTCGTCTGGTTCGTCTTGGTCATTTTTCTTCCCCTGCTTTGGCATCCTTGCTGCAACGTGGGCCCCAGCTTCTGACACCACTTGTTAGATGGACCTGTTGCAGAGACAACTTGAAAAATGACAAAGCGAGACTCTCCTTCAGTTAGGCTTTAGTTAGCGACAAGAAAAAATATACATACATTGTACTAGGCACATGGCAGGAGCAACAAAAACAGCAATGGCCGCCATCCACAACAAAACTGAAGTCATCACGTTCCGTAACCCTTTCTCCCAGGGCATCTTGGGTAATGTAGTCCATGCAGTCTCTCTCTTTGAACTACATGTTTAACTTCCTCATTATTAACATAATCATTAACACTGTTAAACTTATATCAGCTTATTAATTCTTTCAAACAACAATTGAATTTCAGAATAAATTCTCAACAGGACCACAATTACGGCTGGATGACACAGCAAAGAATGGACAAAGACAGGTTCCCGTTGGCAAAAAATGAAGGCATTTATTCATTCCTGGCAACAGCAAAGAGTCCACCACCCAGCCACACACATGATGTAAAATGGCGCCTTAAATAGAGTGTTACAGCTGATTGGTCTGGAAGCTCCCATCTACTAAGATCCACTGCTCACCAACATGAATAACTCATCATTTTTTTAATCCTTTTATCTATACAACCCAAACAAAAACCTATTTACACACCAGTGTACATTAACTATCAGTGAAACAACCGTTCAAACCACCTCTAATATTACCTGCTGCACACATATCCATTCCCACCCCTCACACCAATTTACACTTGGTTGCACCCAGAACTAAAAATCTGGTGCCAGTTTCCTGGGGAAGCCTTTTGCCTGCACCCCCTGCTGAAGACACATAGACCGGTGAGTACAGACTACAACTTTTGTTTCCTCCATGCACACACTAAGCAACACCACACACATCAAACAATACATCATTGCAATTTGGTAGTTTAGCTCATGATTCAAACAATTAATACATAATTCCACTTGCACATTTAATTCTATGTCCTTTTCCCTCTAGGTGAAACTGCGCGGCCTACACAGCTCCTCCCCAAACAAACCCAAATCTGCAAAAGGACACTAATATATGGTGATAAATATTCAATAAGTTACTTATCCATATAAAATGTGCAAAAGGCAATGTTTTAAAAGGCATTGCGCAAATATTCTTTTCTTCTTTTCCTTTCTCTTAAAGTGCCTGTGCAATTATTAAAGTACATATGTACTCATACCTACTCCGTCTAAAGTGCATGTGCTATGTGCAAGCCAAGTGATGATACTCTTCGTCACACTGTATTTCTATTGTATTTATTTTATTGTATTTTATTGTAATCAATACACCGGTCTATTATGACAACCTAATTTCCCTTCAGGGATGAATAAAGTAATCTATCTATCTATCTATCTATCTATCAAACTGCATCAGATTTTTTTGTGATTGGACTGAAACTGCTGCATCTACAGGTGCTGTTGTGTGCCACTGTGAAAATAACATTCAATCATTTTGATTGTGATTGTGCGATATGTCTACTGGACAACAATACTGTGCACCCAAAACACAAATGCATCTACCAGCTCTAGGAGACATGACAAGTGAAGGTCCATCTGGATTTACATGCTGAACTGTCCCTTAAATTTCTCGTAGTTCAGCTGGTATGAGCCCTGTTGTATGTGCACCCACAAAAAGAGTTTTCATTGTCCAATGGCCTTAACCTCCACTGTTTGTGACTGACATCTAAAAAAGTTAGATACAACATGCCAAGAAAAAGGTCAGCTAACCTCAGCATCAAACACAATTAAAGCTGCTTTGCAGCAGTGGTCGGGGCCAGGCAATTTTTGACAAATTTAGCCAAATTTGAGTGATGAGACAAAATAGGGTAACAACAAGATCAGAATCACAATGTCCATTCTGCCTTAGCTGAGGCTTGAACACACAACCTCCGATAGCAAAAACCATCCTCTAACTCTTTGAGCTGTGAATTGAAACCTCATCAGTGGCATAACATATGGACTCAGGCAGTCACCAGCCAGGCAGCAGTTGTCAAGGCAGATTTCAAAAATTTTCAAATTGTCAAAAATTCTGTTATCAAGACAAAAATCTGATAATACATAAATTGTATCTTGACAGCATGGAAATTTTGGTGATTTTTTCAAAGTTTTAAAATTTAGAGACTTTTCAATTTTTGATTTAAAATTATGACATTTGCCAAATTACATCGACCATGACTCTAAAATATTGTCAGTTTTTTTCAGGAAGATTGAAAATGTATTTAATAATTAATGTATTTCCTAGGCAGAAGCAGAAGAAGAAGAAAAAGAAGAAGAATACTGGCTTTCGCTGCCTAATAACAGCAACTTCATCTTTGGATTATTCAATATAAATTGGATTCTATTTGTTTGACAGAAACATGACAACAATCAAAAGACTTTTCCCAGCTGAATGAATCTACGCTTCCTGGGTTTGTTTACATGTGTCAACTCTTATCCCTTTTCCATCAAGCTGGTGTTAGTGCTGGTTCGGAGCCAGTGCCTGACTTAGCACCAGTTCTTTGCTTTTCCACCGTCTGAGCACCAGCTCCTGGTTCTCAAAACTGGTTCTGAGCAATCATGAACTCCTTGTTGGTCTAGAGCTAAGAACCAGTTCCTCCAGGGCTGGGGGCAGGGTTACCTGACCAACAGGACCAGCGCAAAGATATGCAGAGATGGTACACTCTCAGAAAGGATGTGTTAAAAAATAACACAAAAAATGTGTTGTCACATATTTAACACATTTTGTGTTGATTTCAACACAAAATGTGTAAAAAAGCCTAAAAGGCTTAACACACTTACTGTATTGGACAATAACACAATCTGTGTTATTTTACATAGCGGGATTCCAATTTTTTTTTAACCTTTATTTATACAGTTAATCTCATTGAGATGGCTCCTCTTTCCAACCAATATATGTTTCAGACTAACACAGTACAACAGTTAGTCACAGAACATATAAACAGACATGCAATATAATAACATTTACAAAAAAAGTGCCAAGTGGGAGCGGATTTACAAAGCAATATGACTTTTTCCATTCATCATGACCCAAAACGACAGGCCCTTGCACTTCAGCCCAGGTAAGCCCGTGCATTAGCAGGCTTGGGCGGGAAGGGGCGCCCCTTCTTCATTGTTTGCCCTTTGCGCCACAGACAGAGAAGATGGAGGCTGCTTCACCTGGTGTGCACCGCTATCCTTTGGTAAGTATCCATCAATGTATTATCTTAATGTATCTCATTAAACTGGAAAGTGTCAGGGTCAATTCGGTATGTACGTAATCGACCAACTAAATCGTATTTTTAAGGGAATTCGTGAAGGGGTTAGGGCTAACCCTTTACGTTTTGTTCAGCGGGGTTGCTTGTGAGCTAGCAAGCACAAGGCAGACTTCTGTTGTGACTTTGAAGTTTAATTCTTTAGACCACATTACCGAAATTATGCGATGTAAAATTCACTTTGCAACTTTAAACAGTCGCTCGTTTAAATTCGGCATGAAACCCGGTGAATGTTAACTAGCAACATTTCAATTTGCAGCTATAGCTATATATAGCTAATATGTTCAGTAATATTAACTGCCGTTTTGGTGCACACGCACAGCGGAGTTTAGTTTGGGAAAGGAGAGACTGTTTTGATCCATTAAACTTGCAAGAACAGGTCAGTGTGTTACTTTGGTTTTGAATTGCTTGCTTTGCATTGTGGAGAGCAAACTTTAAGGTCCAGCTGGCAGGTGTGTGTTATAACGGTGCTTTTCCTCCGGGTAGTGTGGTTTTCAATTGCTGCCGGTTACCTCCCTGGCGTTAGCTCTCCCCACCGCGCTGTCGGGAGAGCTAACATTAAAGTGCGTGGTGGTGTGTGTTTTAACTGTGCTTTTATTGCCTTTTCTTCGGTTTTGAATTGGGACTGGTTATCTCCCTGGCATTACCGTTATTTCCCCCCGTCGCGGTGTCGGGGAGAGCTACGTGGGGCTAGCGGTGGTGTGTTTTTTTTTTAACAGTTTTTACCACTTTTTCTCTGGGTACACTGAAAAAATGATACTTTGGATTAACTTAAAAAAATTACTGTAATTTGTTACACCTAAATTTATTAGTTTTTCATTAATTAAATCTTTGATTTGGTTGAAAATGTAAATTTTGATTTAATGTAAATAAATTTTCTACTTTAAGACAAAGCTAAAAATTTGCTTCCATACAAAGTAAAAACATTATTCATCACAAAGATCATAAACTATTTTTATTCTCTATTGCAACTTACTTTTTTTATTTGGGAAAACCTAATATTTACTATTACATCTAATTATAGATTTTACTTTGGAATAAACTAATTGAATTGCTGTAATTCTGTTACATGCAATTTTTTTCTCAAACTTTTCTCAAGTTAAATTTCTGATTCAGTACAAAGTAATTTTTTTAATTATACCTTAATCAATATATTTTCTTTAGTCAAAAGCCAAAGTATTACTTAAGTCAATATGATGATATTTTTTTCCTTTTTACAATAGAAATTTCACCATAAACAAAATATACTTCCCAATAATATAAGACCAGATTTCACTTAAGTGATTCACTTAAAGATAAAACTAAAAACAGGACAATTCTCTTCAAAAGACCATTTATTTTTGATGACTCTAAAATAGACATCACCTTTAAAATAAAAAATAATAATAATAAAACTTGCAATCAGCAGCCAGTATAGTAAGTTTTACACATTAACACTTGAAAAAACAAAAACTTGTAGATAAAATATAATAAACTCTGGTCTTTTCATCATGTTTTTTTAAACCTTACAAAGCCTGTAAACACATCAATTTACACATCTTAACATGTATAACTGGTTTGTACTCTTATTTAAAACTTGGGACAGCCATTAAGTATGAAAATAGAGTTTCTAACAGTTTTAAATCTTTGCTATCCTTTGACAAAATGATCAAAATGTATGAATATCATTATTTTGAACCATTACAAGTGCAAGGTACCAAGAAAAATAAACCAAGGATAAACACAGTTTCTATGGATGCAATTATGAATAAAAGCAGTTCAAGATGATTTTCAGCATAGATGATGCCAAATAAGAGGGCACATCCATGTGCAACTGATGGCAGCTCTTTAAGCACCTCCACACCTTCAATGATGATGCCTATGTCACATGGTGGCTTTAACGGATCCTCCTCCTCTCTGATGACAAACACTGCCATTGTGCACTGCTGCAGCTCTCTTTCAGCATCATCCTTCTCACCAGCCTGACAAAAGACAAAACATTTATTGTATAAAAAGCTATTATTGTGTATGTATGCACATAAGTCCCTCTCTCCTTTGCGTGGCATGAAGTGATGTAATCATACAGCAGAAGACTGGAAGACTTTTTCTTTCAGCTGTAGTAAACTTGTAGTGGACAGTTACTCATCATTTCTGCCTGTGATTTTAGTTATTTTGCTTTGGAAGGGTGTTGTTGTACTCCGAGCGTCAAGTGAATAAAGAAAAGTAAGTACCATTTCTGTTGTACTTACATTGTGTTTGTTGTGTTGCAAGTTTTGGAGTATTCAGCAAGTACACACCTCATCAAGAACTTTCAGCACATCACAGGTCTTCTCTCCAACAGCTCCTCCCTTGTTCCTGATGATCTCAATCAGCTTGCTGTGGTGCTTGTCCAAGGAAGCCAGGAATTGCGGTTGAAGTGGAACAGTGGTAATCCTCATAAATTCAGCATTGATCTTTATAAGACAAAATATCACAATCATATGTTATTACATTAAATATTGCATAAAAAATCTGTGGTGTAAGAGATCCTCTTTGTGACTGCTTTGGCTACATTTTTTTCACAGGATTCATGTGAGAGGGGATATTAATATAATTTAATTTACTGGCCACCACCTATTGCTATTGATTGAAAAATAAAATATTTACCTCATCCACTGTGAACAATGCAGGCCATCTTTCTTTCACCTCTTCCACTCCTGATTCCTTTGCCACAATTTCTTGTCTTCGCAGTGAAAAGGTTTTGTCCATTTTGTTCCTTATTACTGCACGATTGTTTCGCTTCCTCACTTCACTCAAAAGTGACAGTCTCTCATCTTCCAAATTATCTGAGGTCTCTCCAGTTGGAATGTCAGGTATGTGGTTGGCTTCTCCTCTCCTAGGTCTCTTGACTCTTTTTGCAGGCAATGCATCCTCTGGAGCTTTGGATTTCAGTGAATTTGCAAGTAATTCAGCACAACCAATGCCCTTCAGCTGAGTTCAGTAGTTGCCCATTTTTGTCTTCAGCCGCTGTTTCCATCCATAGCAACCATTGTATGAACCGGGTTCAGAGAGGCATGGATGCTTCTTGATTAGTGCTTCGGCCACATCACTGAAGTCAGCATCCGTTGGGTAGGGTTTGTATTTGTAAATCTCTTCAGCTACCTCTCTCAGAATATCTGATATTGTTTTAGGACTTGGTGCCAATGGTCTCTTGCTTGACCTATACACTGCATTTCCTTTTTCTAACTGCAGTTCAGTGTCGTAGGAGAATGTTGGTATTGGAAACTCTCTTGGCCACGCCTGGGTTCTTGTAGAGACAGAGCTGGAAGGTGAGGACAGGAGCTCTGTGTCATCAGTTTCAGTAGACACTACATCATCACAGACAGGGATGATTTGACTATCATCATTTAGTGGGATGACCTTGATAGTAGCCAAATCTTCAAGTTCAGCAGTAGATGTCAAGTTCACTAGTGCATCTCCAAAGTCTCTGTCTTGGTACTGCAGTCTAACATTGCCATTTAAACCACACACTTTCCTGACTTGATTGATCAGTTCCTCCACTGTCTCTGGAATTCCACCAGGCAGAATAAGCTTCCTGGTGTCATCAGGATTTAAGATAACCCTCAGCTTAGCTGGCCTTCTCTCCGCCATGTCAGTCTATCCAAAAGTATCTAGTAAAAACAAGAATAAAAAACAATAGTATTAGTTTTAGTACATAATTGGCCACAACATAGATCTAATTCATATCCACAAATCTGGTGAAAATAATGGGACATTCTTGGTAAACTGTGTGTATCTTTTCTGACAATTAAAAAGACTGATAAAACCAAATCTACTTTAAAAAAAATTCTACATTTCCCATCCCACACTCATTCATATACAACCTCATGCATGTATGTATCTCTTCAGAGAGAGGATGTGCCGTCTGCCAACCATGTAGTGAACCAGAGGGTAGGGATCAGTCAGTTCTTGCACCCCAACAAGCTGTAGTTGTTTAGTGGCAGATATGACCAAGTCATAAGCTTAAACATCTATGAAAACAATTTCCACAGTCCTTCATTTAGGGACTTACCTACTGCGACCTTTTCAGGAGCAAATCTGTAAACAGAAATGAAAGATTTGAGATGAGATGAGAGAATGGAATATAAACTCTTCCTCTTCTGTGGATCCTTTGATACTGGGTCTCACCGAATGAATAAAATATTAATTGTCAGCATTTTTTCACATTTACTCTGCATGGTATTTTATTTTGGAAAAAATGTGGCTTCAAATATGCCCGCTCATTAACTGCATATCACACCTTGACAATGGAGTGACACGCAAACAGCCAATCATCTAACAGATAATCCCACGTGTCCTCCCTGCTTGGCTCATTCAAACAGCCTATCATATCCCTGGACATTCCGACCTGACAGGCAAACAGCCAATCGTTTAACAGCTGTGAAATTCGGTTGCAGCACCATAGCCATGTGTGTTTTTTGACTACAGAACAGTGTGTAGTGAGAACACGAGCGCTGTCTGAGAGAAACAAAAAAAGGACGTGTAGTGTTAAATGTATTAATGGGTAGACTACTATTCTCAGTCTGCCCCAATTTTGAAGCAGCGACGGCAATAATTAATATGTGCCGAACACTGCATCATAACAGTAAACTCACAATAAACTCCCTCACATTATCACACTCTGTCTCCCCCACCCGCAAATCACAATTACTTAACAGTGCCCTAACGGACTGCAGAGTTTCACCGGCTTCATCTCTGCTGCAGAGACAACGCTATGCGCGCACGCATGTGTGTGGCGGGGCCTGCCTGCAGCCCACCTGAACAGTTTGCTTTGAAGCAAACTGAAAACATCAGTTTTAAACAGGAAAGCATATTTTTTCATTAGACCAATTTAAAAATACTCTTTAAAGAAATGACACAGTAGTTTCACTTTTTTCAGTGTAGTTCGGTTTTGAATTGCTAGTGGTTATGTCCCTGGTGTTAGCGTTAGCTCTCCCCGGCAGAACTAACGTTAAAGTGGGGCTGCTGGTGGTGTGTATTTTAACGGTGCTTTTTACTGCCTTTTCTCCGGGTAGGTCGGCTTTGAATTATTACTGATTATCTCTCTGGTGTTACCGTTAGCTGCGGTGTTGGGAAGATTGGGGCTGGTGGTGGTGTTTTTAAGGGTGCTTTTACTGCTTTTCATGTATTGATAGTTCTAACCATCTTATTGTAGCTATGTCTGACTCTTTTTCAGAACACACGGGATAACCTGCAACCCAGCAAAGTTCTTGTAACCACTTTTAAAGATGACAAAGAGATTGCCAAAAAAATTCTCCATGTTAACAGTGTCAAGGATATCATTGATCAAAGCCTAGCCCAGCAAAATGGCTGTGTGCTTGACAGGTTGTTAAAGTATAATACTGATTTCATGGAATATATTGACATTGACATGAATGAGGAGGAACTGAAGGATTTGGATAGATATCACATCTTCCTATCAACGCAAAGGACCTAGGTTGAACATTTGGAGGCAAATCAAGATCAGGTACGCTTTGTTACTCCATTTTCAAAGATGGCCCAAAACCAACCTGAGCCCGTGCATGTTTTGTAGGAACCCGGCCCCTCCAGGTCAATTAGTAACATTATCTTATCTTTAAGGCTCAATCAATCACTGAAGATGCAGGTGGTCCAAGTGTTCAGTGGGAGGTACGTGTCTGAGAGATGCATATACCAGTATCAGATAATGTGCTGATATTAGTGCAGAATTATATTGCATAAAATAATTTCATACTACTCTGACACGTAAAGGTATACTCCGGTATATACACCGGTTAGAACACCCCCTTGAGAGAATAAATTTGCAGACCACAAACTTCTCTAGTTCTACTCGGTCTCACGGTGCATTACACCCTGGGTTAAAATGACTCCGGAGTATCCCTTTAAGTGTAATTTTTGTGACTCATGGAACTACATTGAATGTCTTGTGCCTCATTGTGATTGTGAGTGTTTACAGTCACACAATCTTTGCAATTAGCATTCTAGCAGTGACATTGTTTTCTTTTAAAGACTGAACCATTGAGTGCTGGTGAAGCTTGTCAAAGTGGTCCACTGGAGGTATTTACAATATCCATTGGTTACAGATAATGGGCTGACACCATGGTAAATGTGCACTGAGCTAATGTTTTATTATGCATGGACGGGGGGCATGTATAATGGGATATGTGCTTTGTCATCTATTTTCACAGAAATGTCATGGACAAATTGATAGTGTGCACAGATTTGATGAAGCCAGTCTGGTGGCGCTAATTAAGAACAAAGCCCTAAGTGTACTTGCTGAATATGAAAAATCTGAAACGCTCTCCCTGGCATCCAGAAAAGTCCTTGTGAGAATAGGTGTCAGCGATCTGGTTGAGCGACGGGGATTGTGAGTTGATTCAAAGTGATTCATCTAGACTTTCCTCCAAGTACATGTGCTCCAAAATGAAAATATTTGCATAAAAAAGCTCAGTCCAGTAACGCTGAAATTTTTTTAAATTGAGCAAGAGGTCCCGTAACCTTGTGCAGTTCTGTAGAAAATGTAAAAGTTACTTAATAGTTATTATAACATAATACTTATATATAATTATATATTATAATGTCATGAACACACAATTGAGTTTTCCATTTAATAAGTAACCAAATTAATTCATTTTTTATTCTGTCAATTATACTTTAAAGCTGCCAACACAAATTTGATGTGTTCTCTATTATAAACCTTGCAGTTTCCTTTTTTTTCTGGGCTCAAAATCCTCCATTTTGTTTTCAGTTACCCTTCCAGTGGTGACAAACTGATGTTGGCTAAAAGCATAACAACAGTCTTCCCCTCACTAAAGATCAAGATACAAGAAGAGAATGAAGGATTTGTAAGTGAGAACAGATGTCTTTCATTAAGATGAGCTCAAGATGGAAACAATAGCACGAGACTCACAAAAATGGTGAAAATACCCTTCATTAATCTATTTCCTTTGTTTAAATGTGTTCCAGGAGCACTTTTATGATCCAGTGTCCCACTGTGGATTCATTGAGTTGAAACTGAGGAACCTGCGGAGAAACCTTCATGAAGATCAGAGACGGTATTGCAAGTGCAGGAGGTCCAGTGAGCCTTCTGGAGTAGCTATAACTCTACAAGTGATTGCAGAAGGGGAAGAAGAGTCCACCAGGGATTGGATAACAGCCACCAAAAGGATGAGACCATCTCCTGAGAACCTCGCATCTATCAAAATGGGCATGGAGAAAACCTTCAACAACCGCAGATTCTGGATCTCAAGCCAGTCACCAACAGTAGCAGAGATTTTCCAGCAGTACCCACACTTTGTAGACATGCCATATTTGGTAAGTATTCAGCATATTGTATTATAGATGCACATCAAGAGTCTAGAAAATAGACATAAGTACACTTAGGTATGCTTTAATGATGCATAAGCTTTAATTCATTTCAATATGAAAGGAGGGGGGCACCACCTTAAATTAAGAATTCCTATATTTATTACTATGGCCTATAAGTTTAATCAGTATTTGTGTACATAAGCTACTGTGAATTGTTACTCTTCAGTTTGATGCAGAGTTTGCGAGAATGTTTCCGGGCAAGGAAGACCTCTTCCTTCGGAAATGGGAAGGACAGATTGTTCCAAAACTCCTGAAAGTGGCTACACTTGAAAATGAAAATGACCCTAGTGATTTGTCATCTGGTGAGGAGAGCGATGGTAAGTTTAGTTACCCTCCATGTATACAAGATACAATGTCAATCTATTAGGCCTATGCCTAATATGCCTTTTTTTTTTTTTGTGTCTGAGGGGAATCTCCTAGGGCCTCATGACCATACTATACAATATCAAATTGTGTTATTTTAATTCATATTCCCACTAGGGCTGAATGATTTAAAAAAGAAATCAAATTGTAATTATTTTTGACTGATGGGTCTTATTTCATCCAGCACACCCTTGTGGGCACTGCTTTTTCTGTTATGGCAGTTTGGTGGATAACTTATGTCAAGAGTTGTAAGTACCAATTATATGTTTGCCTGTTTGTTTTTGTGCTCTTTGCAGAGTCACTTTGCTTCAGAGGCCTTAAGTTACTCACCCGTTATCTACCTCCGACTGCATCAGGGAGGAACAAAGGGTGGACAAAATGCAGTGTCAAATCAGCCCTGTCCTACATCTTAGAAGTGAAACCAGTAGGTTTTGTCTTTTTCTTTTATGGTTTTGCACTTTGACCTTCTCTGTAATCATCTTCGTTGACACATAATAAAAGTGAAACATCACACAATTCAGTCATGTGTTTTAGTTCAACTTAACCTTTTAACTGTTTAACTATTTGAATATAAATCATGAAATATAGTGGTAGTACGATACAAAGGATACACTAGTATCTGCTTTGTTTTGGAAAACCACATTTTGATATTAATTGATTTGATTCATACTCGAGCCCGTGGTAAGGAGACTAATGCTACAGTACTGTGTTTCCCCAACAGATTGAGTATTTGGTGGTGTACAGTATGACATACAATGTTTGATGGATGGATTAATAAATAAATAAATACATAAATATCTCAATAAATAAGTTACTATTTACATATTAGTTTTCGAGAAATAATACTTTTTGATGAACCTGTCAGAATAAGTAACTATTTACATACTAAAATACTTTTTACATTTTCAAAATAACATGTGACATATGTGTTTTTCTCAGACTGGAACGAGCATCCCCAGCCTTCTACAAGGATCATTAGAAGCAGCAATTGGAGGAGCAGAAATGGGAGTCCACCAGCCCAGGCTTGTGTGTTTAGGACATCCCAGTGCAACAACAGCTCAGTACATAATTGTGGCAAAGAATGACAAAGTCGCCATTCCACTTGAAGATGAAGGTTTGACATGCGCCCTGGACAAGTTGTTCAAAATGTTGTGGGTTTGTAACATAGCCTATCCTGTCCAGCTTGACTCAGTGTATTCTTTTCTTGAGCATGTTTATGACATACCAATCTCCTGTGCGAAGAGGTCAAAGGTTTTGGAGTTAATTGCCAAGCTTCAAGCAGTGGTATAAGTTAGGATGTACACGTGTCCCAAGTGTAAGAAGTCAATTTCAAACAGAGTAAGGACACTTATCAGACATCTTAGGCAGTTCATGCAATTTCTGATGGACAGGACTATACAATTGTATGTAGTCAAAACCACTGTCAAAGAACATACCATAACTTCAATTATTACGCCAGACATCTCAATAGGGAACACATTCCAGCTGCTAATCCACAACATTTTGAACAACGCAGTTTCAGTGATGTATTGGAGAATGTTTCTATGCCATCTTGCTCTCATGCTATGGATACTTCTGAAAGTGATTTGGACACTCCTATGGGTCTTCATTTTTCTGACCACCGTGACTGTGCAGCATCGTATGTTGCCAAAATGTATTCCTCATCAAATTCCACCTTAACTGATGTACAGAAAAGCATTACATGCACCAAAGAGCTACTGGAGAAGACGTTGGACTCTTTAAAGGAGAAAACTGCATCTGTGATTAATAGCTACACCATATCAAATGATGATGAAGCTGTCCAGTCTTTGATGCAGGACTTTGAAAATGCACGAAATATGTTTTCAGAGGTAGATACGCCCTACAAAATGTGCAAATATTTTTTTTTTTGTTCAGAGTATTTTTATTTAGTTTTACAAGTTATGGTTTATAATTTAACATATGTCCAACAGAACATATAGGGAAAAAAAACAAAAAAAAAAACAAACAGAAACGAACCCTAAGTCCCATCCACCCCCCACAAATACCAGACATAAAGTATGAAATACATAGTTCAGTATACAGGACTCACATAGCCAGATAACAAAGAACTAACAACAACAGCAAAAAAAAAAAAAAAAGGAAATATAATAGTAAAGATGACTGAGGTCAACAAAGGTTCACAGTACTAATTTGTCCGATTCCATATCTTCAACAAACATTAAGAAAGGCTGCCATATGTTGTAAAATTTTCTAGTAGATCCCCTGATTGTGTACCTGATCTTCTCCAACTTGATATGATACATGATTTCCCTAATCCACCGACTGTACGTTGGAGGTGCTGGATCTTTCCATTTCAATAATATCAGTCTCCTAGCTAGGAGAGAGCAGAAAGCCACCATTATTCTTTCCCACATCTCCAGATGGGAGTCTATCTGAGTTACACCAAAAAGTGCAATGAATGGAGATGGTGTAAGCCTTTTCGCAAAGATCTTAGAAAAGGTCTCAAAGATGGGCTGCCAGAAAGCGCAAAGTTTTGGACAAGTCCAGAACATATGTAGTAGAGTGGCTGGATCTCGCCCGCATCTATCACAAGTGGAGTCTATACCAGCATTGATCTTAGAGAGTCTAACTAGACCAGTGCAGACGGTGTACAATTTTAAACTGAATGACAGCCTGCCTAAGACAGATGGAAGATGAAAAATTCCCTGTATTATTTTGTGCCAAGTATCGTCTGTGATTTGCTCATTTACATCTGTCTCCCACTTATTTTTAAGGAGGTCTAAAGGCATCAAGTTATGAGAATATAGTATTTCGTATATTGTGCTAATAGTTCGTTTTCTGACTAGTTTACAATCAAAAATTGAGTCCAACAGGTCAGTCTGAGGACGTAAGGGAGAACATATAAAGTTTGAGAATACAAAATTTCGAAGTTGCAGGTATCGATAAAAATGTGATTTGGGAATGTGATATTTTTGTACCAACTGTTCAAAGGAGGCAAAGCTGCCATCAACATACAGATCAGACAGTGACATCATACCTTTTCTGGACCACATATCAAAGACCCCATCTATTAATGATGGGACAAACATATGATTCAGTGCAATTGGTGAAGCCTGAGATAGATTCGTAAGTGCAAAGGATCTTCTAAACTGGTTCCAGATCTTGACTGAGTGTAAAACAACAGGGTTAGAGGTAAAGTTAGAAATGGGCTCTGTAAATGGCAACTTAGAACACAGTAAGGCTTTTAAAGAAGTGGAATTAACAGATGCCCCCTCCAGATTTAGCCATTCAGTGTCAGTGTTATCATTATCATTATCCATCCAATATAATAGTACTCGAATATTAACCGCCCAATAGTAATACAAGAAATTAGGGAGTGCCATTCCTCCCATTGAGCGAGGTCTCTGAAGTACACTTCTTTTTATCCGGGGCGGTTTTTTGTTCCAAGTGAAACTTGATATCTGATTATTTAGTTTCGTAAAAAAAAGACTTAGTTAAAAAGATGGGAAGGCACTGAAATATATATAAAAACTTGGGTAGTATATTCATTTTTACTGTATTAATTCTTCCACCCAGAGAGAGAGGCAGGGGATCCCATCTTTCGATATCCTGATTTAAATTTGATAACAGGGGTTGATAGTTAGCAGCATAAAAATCTTTATGTTTATCTGTAATCCATATGCCGAGGTATTTGAATTTTTTGGGACTGATTTTAAAGGGGAGTGAATTTAAGAATGTCTCGTCATTACTAGTGCCGACAGGCATCAGTTCACTTTTTTGAACATTGACCCTGTATCCGGATAGTTTGCCAAATTTTGTTAGTAAAACCATTAGCTTAGGAAGACTCACAAGGGGTTGTGATATATATAGTAGCATGTTGTCCGCATAAAGCGAGACTTTGTGCTCCTCCCCTGCTCGGCGAATTCCTCTGATATCAGTATTTTGCCTCAGAGCTAAAGCTAATGGTTCCATTGCAATCGCAAAAAGAAGCGGTGACATGGGGCATCCCTGTCTTGTACCACGTTTAAGCTCAAAGAAAGGGGACAAATTATTATTCGTACGAACAGCAGCCATTGGAGCAGTATATAAAAGTCTGATCCATGATATGAATTTATTGCCAAATCCAAACCTCTCCAGTGTGCTGAAAAGATAGCCCCACTCCACCCGGTCGAATGCCTTTTCAGCATCAAGTGAGAGGACGACCTCTGGCACACCAGGTGGAGAGGGGCCATAAAGGATGTTAAAAAGGCGTCTGACATTGAAAAAAGAGTAACGATTCTTAATAAAGCCTGTTTGGTCAGGTGATATAATGGAAGGAAGAACATCTTCCAGACGACGTGCCAGAACCTTGGCGAGGATTTTTGCATCAGTGTTAAGGAGAGAAATTGGGCGGAATGAATTGCACTCTAGAGGGTTTTTTCCTTTTTTGAGAATTACAGAGATTACTGCTTGGTGCATGGTCAGAGGCAAGGTCTTAAGTGAAAGTGATTCTTCAAAAACTGACATTAGTAAAGGGGCAAGTTGGTCCGAGAATTTTTTGAAAAAATCTGTCGGATATCCGTCTGGCCCTGGGGACTTGCCGCTTTGCATAGATTTGATAGCAGATACTATTTCCAAGGCCGAGAAGTCTTTCTCCAATGAATCTGCTATGTTTGGATCTATGGATGGAACATGTAGGGAACTTAAGAAATCCTCCAACACGGAGGGTGCAGTTGGACATTCTGATGTGTATAATACTCGATAGAAATTTTGAAAACAGGAGTTAATTTTAAGGTTATCTGTACATTTTAAACCTTGTTCATCATTGATTGCAGGTATAGTCTGATTGGCAGTTCTTTGTCGTAACTGATGTGCAAGAATGCGTCCAATTTTTTCCCCATGTTCATAGCATCCGTGTCTAGATTTGGAGAGGAGATATTCTGCCTGTTGCGTTGATAGGATATCAAATTCGGTCTGTAAAGACAGGCGTTTTTTCACTACGTCCGGAGGTGGTTGATGGCTGTATAACATATCTAATTCCAGTATTTGATCTGTTAGTTCTTTGAGGCGCACTGAATTTGTTTTCTTCTTATTTGTGCAATAAGAAATGATTTGGCCTCGTAGATAGGCTTTTAAAGATTCCCATATAGTTGAATATGACATTCCTGGCGTCTGATTAGTATCAAGAAAAAATTGTATTTCAGATGAAATAAAGTTGGTAAAAGACTCTTCTGATAAGAGAAGAGGATTGAGTCTCCAAGGGCGGTAGCTATTTTGTGTGTTAGGAATACTGATTTTCGCGGTTAGTGGACCATGGTCTGAAATGACTATGGCATCATAATCACACTTAGTTACAGAAGATAGAAGTCTTTTATCCAGAAAGAATGTATCTATGCGAGAATAGCTCTTATGCACTGGGGAGAAAAAGGAGTATGCTCTAGCAGTGGGATTACGAAATCCCCATACATCCACTACACCATATGTTTTAAGAAAACGTTGGATTGTGTGTGCTGATTTAGACAAGGATATCTTTTTGGAGGAACTGCGATCTAAGGTAGGGGAAAGTACACAATTTATATCGCCACCAAGGATAAGGTGGTGTGTTGTCATGTTTGGTAGACGAGAAAAAAAATTTGAAAAGAATTCTGGATTATCCCAGTTTGGTGCATAAATATTGGCCAAGATGACTGAAAATGAAAAAAGTTGCCCTGTCACGATAATGTAGCGCCCTGCAGAATCAGAATCAACATTAGTCATTGTAAATGGTATATTTTTATCTATGAGGATGGCTGCCCCCCTAGTCTTTGTGTGGAAATTAGAATGATAAACTTGTCCTGACCATCCTCTTTTTATTCGGAACAGGTCTGTTGTGCACAAGTGCGTCTCCTGAAGGAACGCAATATCGGTTTTAAGTTGTTTTAAGTGTGTAAATACCTTTTTTCTCTTAATTGGATGGTTAAGTGACTTCACGTTCCAACTCACAACATTCACTGCTGAGAGTCCATCCAGCCCTCTAGTGGAATTGGGATCAGTCATAACCTACCAAGTAAGAGATTTAGTGCACTTGAAATTTACATCTGGCTGAGCAAATAGAAAGGAGGAAAGACATACATAAAATAAATCCAAGAAATAAACAAGTCTGGTATAATCCCACCCTCCCCCACCCCATCTAGTGCCCAAAAAAACAGGGCGAAACATGGTACCCCTCAAGAACAAATCCACACATACAGTCATGGAAAAAATTATTAGACCACCCTTGTTTTCTTCAATTTCTTGTTCATTCTAATATCTGGTACCACTAAACGTATAATACAATGAACACAACAAAAAATGCAGCTGGTCACATAATACTTTATGTCCTATTTGACATTCTTAAGCTTAATTGATTCCCAGGGTATATAAGAGGCCATTTCATGTCACAAGCAGCACTGCACATGCAAAGGCCTAGAGTGGTTTCCTGCTTACATTCAATCTGTAGCACAACTCAGAAGTTGTCAACTCTCACATAATGCCTAAAACAAAAGAATTATGTGAAGCCACAAAGGCAGCCATCTTGGCACTGCTGGAAATTGGCATGAGTGAGAGACAGGTAGCGAAAAAACTGAAGATCTCCAAGACAGCCGTTCATTACAACAAAAAAAAACAAGCTGAACATGGCACTACCAAAGTGCTACCTGGCCGTGGCAGGAAACGTCTTTCTACCCCACGAGATGACCGTGCACTCATCCGTTCCTGTGTCAGGAATCGTCGTCAGACCTCCAGGGACCTTAAAAATGAGTGGGCACTGTCGAGAAATGTGACCTGTTCGGCAAGGACAGTTCGAAACCGACTTGTTGAAGCTGGTTTGAAGTCACACAGAGCACGCAAGAAGCCCTTCATCAATGAAAGGCAGAGGAAGGCCCGGTTACTCTTTGCTCGAGACCACAAGGATTGGACTGTTGATGATTGGGCTAAGGTTCTCTTCAGTGATGAATCCAATTTTGAATTGATGCCCACTCCAGCCAACTTACTGGTTAGGAGGAAGCCTGGAGAAGCTTACAACCCAGACTGTCTTGCCCCTACAGTAAAACATGGGGGTGGATCAGTCATGATCTGGGGTTGTTTCAGTCTGAGTGGAACAGGGCAAATGCAATTGTGTGAAGGCCGAATGAACCAGGTCATGTACAGGACTACCCTTGAAAACAGTCTTCTTCCATCAGCTGGAAAACTCTTTCCTGCCTCGAATGACTGGATTTTCCAACAAGACAATGTCCCTTGCCACACGGCAAGGTCAGTTAAAGCCTGGATGGAGAACCACAACATTCGCACCATGCCTTGGCCTGCTCAATCACCAGATCTTAATCCAATTGAAAAGCTGTGGAAAATCATCAAACTCAAGATGGAGAACCACAAGCCCAAAAACAAAGAAAATTTGTTTGAATTTGTCCAACAGGAATGGGCTGCTGTGACAGCAGAACAATGTCAGAAGCTGGTGGAGAGCATGCCAAGACGCATGGCTGCAGTCATCAAAAACAATGGTTATGCAATCAAGTATTAACTCTTGTGTGTATCATGTGTTTAAAGCAAACAGAAAAGAAAACATGGAATGCTTAAAAGTAGTGTTTTTGGCGGTACAATGCCATAGCTATTGATGTAAGAATTTCAGTAATTTTGGTTATTATCAAGAAAACCATGGAAAATGAATAGTTCTTAGTTCTTGAATTAAACTCTCATGAGCTATTTTTGTTGTTATCATTATAATTGTCCAAACAAATGTACCTTTAGTTGAGCCAGGCATTAAAATTAACAAGAAATTGAAGAAAACAAGGGTGGTCTAATAATTTTTTCCATGACTGTATGTGTTTGTGTTGGGGAACTCTATAGAGCCAACTGTTCAGGCTCCCATCGAATGCTTCATGAAAACCAATTCAGCGCGTTGTTGTTGTAGTATTATAACATCTGCTATGTGTTCAAGTAAGAGAAAGAAAAAAAAAAAACAAAACATCTCTTATGGAATCAATAGTTTAAAAGTGTTAAAATTAGACACTTAGCCACATCCTACAAAATTAAATTTTGTAATCAACAGAAATATATTCAATCAGACAAACCCTTTCACTATAAGGTAACCTTTAAGTTGTAAGAAAAAAAACAAATCACTATTACAATAGGCCAAGGTAATCAGCATTGGCAAAGAAAGGAGAGAGAGAACTGGTCTCTTGGTCCAGTCATTGCCTCTCGTAGCAGCTTCGAGACCAATGTCGTGGAGCTCGATCCAGGCGTCTCAGGCACCCCCAGTATTCTGATGTTACACCGCCGCGCTCTTCCCTCCATGTCTTCACATTTATCTCTGAGCTCCGCTACCTCCGTCTTCAGGGTTTTCACCGTGGTCTGCAAAGTCACCACCTCGTCTGACCATGTTGTCAATCCGGTCTCCATGTCCCGGATTGTGGTTTTCACTTGGTCAATCTCCGAGTGAATCGCCGCCGTGTTATTTTTAACTTCTGCTTTTAATGCCTGTAGCTCATTTTTAAGGAAGTCGAAGTCGTCGGCAAGTGCGTTTTTCATTTCTGATTTTATCACCGCTGAAATTTCACTTTTCAGCGAAAGAAGAATCTCCGACTTTAGGGACTTAACGTCCATCTCCGGTTTAACGTTAGCTGACCTTAGCTGTGGATGAGACGCTCTTGCCGTGGTGCTAGTAGCAGTGTGGCTTCCGGCGGTGTTGGGCCTCGTGTTCACAGCTCCAGTATACTGAAATTTACGCAGATTCGTCGCCATTCACTCAAATGTAGACTTTCTCTCGGCTTCGGAAATATCTTCAGAGCAGATTAGTCAATGTTTTAATATACTGTGCGCTTATTAACTTAAAATAAAAAAGAAGTTCGACGGGAGCTCAAACAAACACGTCTTATTCCATCGCCAGCTCAACAGCGCCCCAAATGTGCAAATATTTTTCTGAAAAACACTACCTTGTCAAGCCTACAGAAATTTTCTTAGGATACAGAGGTGACACAGCAAGAAAGCAGGGAAAATTGACTCAAGTACTGGCTGCAGACACTTGCCAGTATATCTCTATTATTGATACTATTAAGTTTCTCTTTGGCAGTGAAAAGATGCAGAAACTCTATAAGCAATCAAACAAAGGCGTTGATGGTAAAATGTGTGATTATTGTGATGGCACACAGTTTGCAAATCATACATTATACAGCAGGTATCCCAATGCCCTACAAATGCAAATATATTTTGATGACTTGGAAACGACTAATCCTTTGGGGTCAAAAGCTAAAGTTCACAAAATGGGAGCTGTTTACTTTTGCTTGAGAAACTTGCCTGTGGAATTCAACTCCTCCCTTGCAAACATCCACCTCTGTCTACTTTTAAATTCTATAGACAGGGAAGTGTATGGCTTTGACAAAATATTAGCACCTTTGTTGGATGACATTCGATCTCTTGAAACGGATGGGATAAAGGTTGAAATTGAGGGTCAGATTTCTCTTCTTCATGGTACTGTCTGCCTTTTGACTGCAGATAATCTTGCTTGCCATTCACTGGGAGGGTTTTTAGAAAGCTTTTCAGCAAACAGATTTTGCCATTTTTGTCTAACTGACAAACAAGCGGCCCAGTATGTGTTTGATGATGATCACCAGGAATTTCGTAACAAAGTAAACTATAAAGAACACGTTGTGCATAACAATCCAACTTTAACAGGTATAAAAGAGGATTCCTGTTTCAGATAATCCCATAAAACAAACAGCCAGTCAGATGTGGTGCCTTTTGCTCTTTTTACCCTTCGTAATTGGAGATTTTGTAAGTGAACATGATCAACATTGGAAATTGTTCCTTCTCCTCAGAGAAATCTGTAGCATAGTATTTGCTCCAGTTGTCAGCATTGGACTATCTGTCTTTTTAAAGCAGTTGGTTATAGATCACCATAATTTGTTCAAGATTCTTTATCCAGACAGACCACTCACCCCGAAACATCATTTCATGACTCACTATTGGCGCATGATGATAAAGTTTGGACCGCTTTTGAAGTTATGGTGCATGAGATTTGAGAGTAAGCATAGTCCCCTGAAAAGACATGCTCATGTTGTGTGTAATTTCATAAATATTTCTAAGACTTTGGCTTACAAGAATCAAGTTCAAAGTATGTATAATTGGAAATTTAGTGATCCACTGATGAAAAAAATGACTGTCCCAAATGCTTTTCCAGTGATGGCTGGATCGTTGGAAAAAAGTAATCTGTTAATTGAAAATCTGAAAGCACTTGGGTGTGATATTGGTACTTGCAACACAATTCATGTGGCTCACTCTGTCTGTTGGCTTGGTCAGACATATAAAACTGGTTGTGTTCTTGCTTTAAACTGTGATGCAAGAGGGGAGCGTCTATTTGGAGAGATTGTACACATGGTTCCCAATTGTGAAGAGGAAGAGGTGCTATTTTTTCTCAGAATTTTAACTGTGAAATATTTTGATGAGCATCTGTTTTCATATGTGGTGGAGTGGACTGATGAGTATGAAATGATGAATGTAAAAGATGTAGCAGACATCAGACCACTAGACTTGCTGTCATCTTTCAGTGGAAATGCACTTTATATAAATCCAAGATACAAAGTGATTGTTTAAATTTGCATTACTGTGAACCACTTGACCCATGACACACCTGAGCCAGTCACTTACTTGTAAAATTTGGAAGAGGATAGTTAAATGGTGCATCCTGTTTTGTGGTCATGCAGTTAATGACGGTGTGACCTGATGTCCCCTGCAGCGATCATGTACAGGTTCTCCTATTGTTGATTAATTGTTTGAATGTTGATGGACTTGGAATTTGTTGAATGGAATTTTAATGTTTGCCATCAGCTGTTTTCCCATGAATTTTCTGCAGTATTTTGAATAAAAGTCACTGTAAATTAATGAAAATATGAGTGTTTTAGTGGGTTTCAAGCATATAAATTCTATTTTAGAAAAAAAAGTATAAACAGCACATCTTTGTGTTATTTTTAACACATTTTTGTGTTGACACATTGAACACACAATATGTGTTCAATGTGCTTACACACTGATTGTGTTAAAAGCAACACAGAATATGTTGTCCTTAACTAGACACGCTGATGTGTTAAAAATTAACACATGATATGTTATTTTTAACACATCTGTTCTGAGAGTGTATCAATACCATATGAAGTTTATTTATCTGCTATGAAATCATTGTAAACACTGTTGAAACTAAGTACGCTAACAACAGCTAATGTTCATATTAAAACATATCGCTGTCAAAACACAGTTGCTGGTTGCGGCAATTACAACGAAGATGGCTTCCTTTTTTCTTTTTTTTTCAGCCAAGTTTGGGCTGAGAATTATCACTAGTTAGACGGACCACTTCTAATGTCCAGGCTGGTCAGACCAGGTTTTAATTTTCAGGTCTGTTTATAACTGTACTAGGCAGCAAAGACAGGAGCGGCTCCTGCATGGAGAGCGTGGCTCTGACTTAGCTCCTTGGAAAAGCCTTCTTGCAAAAGCAACCTGGTTCTTTGGAGGCACAAGAGTTGAACCAGTTAAGCACTAGCACTAGCACCAGGTTCTTTTTGGTGTAAAAGGGGTATGTGTCTCTGACAGAGGGCACGGTCATGTGATTATCTACTCAGGAAGAGTCACCTTTCTCTTTCCTGTATTTTCTCATTTGAGGCCATGTTTACATAGCCAGGTATTTATAAAAACAAATATTTCCCCTCTACGTTTTGGAAAAAAACATTGTTCACACGAGATTGTTTTCAAAAAATTATGCTGTTTAGAGCTACTATGAGCATGACAAACCTATAGGCAGCAGTGTAATGAGACGCATAGAGCCAGAATTCTGGAAAAAACACAACAACAAATGACCTGAGTTACTTCCTGTTCCTTTTGAGATGGCAGGAGGATAACACAGGTCACACACATGTAGGTCATACTGTGATATTCTGAAGCCTAAAACACAGTTTCCCTCTATCTACATGCAAAGGTGAAAACTGAATTTTTCAGTTTTCAGATATAATCGTTTTCAGTGACTTGAGGCTCCTTCTTCATGGAAACGAAGGACCAGAACACATGGAAATATCACTGTTTATCTACGTGTAAAAGAGGCCTGAGACAAGCAGTGAAGCCCAGAGCAGGTGAATTGATGAACCAGACTGGATGCATGTGAGAAGGATCAGTGGGAGTCCACAGGCAGGAGTCAACAGGAGCTACAGAGCAGAAACATACACCAACCATTATTGCACCAGTGTATACATTGTGTATTCTGTCCTGCAGTAGCAGAAGAGAAAGGTCTCTTAATTTAAGTAACATGTTGCTTCCTGTCTGGGTAGTGTGTTCTTAAATACCTCTAGTTGGTATGGACAGCTGGTCTGTTGGTGGGAAGAAGGAGCACCAGCTGTCACTGGAGAGAGAGAGCGAGAGAGAGAGAGAGAGTGTGTGTGTGTGTGTGTGTGTGTGTGTGTGTGGGAGGGTGGGGTCACATACACAAAGAGATTGAAAGCAGGGAAGAACAAAAAGAAGGTGTCTGGAGACAGAAATAAATGTGTGTACAGACACAAGATGATTGAAGAAATACTTCATGAAGCAGAGACTATGACATTTTAGATGTAGCAAAGAAAAGCTGTCTACACGTCCAGTGAAATCAGAGTTTAAAAGTTTCCTCCTTGATGATTTCTTTGTTTAACCTGGAAGTAACATCACAGCTGCAGAGAGCTCCACACTCCACTTCAAATGTTCAGTTAATTACACACAGTAGAAACCACTTACAATGAAAACCTGTGTATAATTCCTGACAGTTATTCAAGGGTCTTCACAGAAACAAGGCCCTGTGTCTGTGAAGTGTAACTCTTGCATATTAAAGAGGCCAAGGTTCAGAGATGAGAAACTTCTTGGATTAGGACCAGATCAAAGTAGATTAAGACCAGCTCCATCCAAGGTTACAGCATGTTACTTAATGTGGTTATGTAAGACAGTGGCTTTCAAAGTGGGGGCCAGGACCCCTGGGGGCTGCCATGGGGGTGCTAGGGGGTCCTCAAGAAATTGGAGGTAAGGTGAGAATAAATGCAAATCACAAAATAAAGTCGAATATTTTGAGCATTATTATAAAATATAATCTATACCAATATAACATTTCAAAATCTTATTAGCCATGCTAATCTTTCTAATTGCCTACCAGTCAAAATATCATTCATGATGCCTGGCAGTTTGCTCCTGATATCAAGCCTTAAACTCAGTGGATTTGCAAAGGGGGTCCCCAAGCAGAGGCTAATGATATTCGGGGGGCCTTAGCATGGAAAAGTTTGGGAACCCCTAATGTAAGCCATGCAGTGAGGTGTCCTGATGTACATTTACCACAAGCTGGTTTGCACCAAAGTCTCAGCTCCACACCTTCCGCTCATCTTTTGAAAAAAATCAGACAAGATGGCAACAGTGAAGCAGCTCACTCTGAGCTTACTACCTACTCTGCAGAAGTCTATGGGCGATGTCCATCTTTATTCATAGCCTGTCTGTCTCATAAATAAAATTGCTCACATTGAATGAGCTGTGGGGCTATAGTTTGAATATAGAATAGAATAGAATAGCCATTGTCTTCACACTGATAAGCAAGTTTTTGCCTGTACACAAAAATTATTGCAGGTCTACCCAATATGGTTGAGAGATCCCTCCTCTGTTGCTCAGCCTGAGGTTTCTCCTGTTGATTCCTCAGTCAATGTGAGGGTAAGAGGTCAGACAATGTTGTAATGATGCTGTGTAAATCCCTTTGAGACAAACTGTTTGTAAAAATGGGCTATACAAATAAACTGGCCTCGCTTTGCCAATTGCCCAAGAATATCATGACAAACCTGTAACCACTGCACCACAATTGCATGAAGATGTTGTGTTTTGCTTTCTATTTTATCAATGTATTTTAATGAATGAATGAACATTTTAATTGAAATAGAATATAACATAACTGTATACATGGAGAGAGGGGAAGGCATGTTACAAGCTGTCACATTATCAAGCCTTGAAAACACAAATGCATGCAACATATATCACTCAACAGATTATTTTAACCAAACCAGGCCTCAGGCATTTCACCATCTGCATTCCTTTCCCCCAAATTTATACAAAAATGTCCACCTCTAGGTTTAACCCCTTAAAATTCCAGCAATTTTTACCTGAAATGCCTAAGAAAGGCAAATTTGAAGCTGTGCTTGAACTGTCTGGAGAATATGCATCATTTGGCCTCTTTTGAAAGATAGCACTCTAAATTTTTCACCCCAATAATCGGAATGTCTGTAAGTGCTACTGGCACTGAGTAATACAAGTTTTAAAGAAGGATTTTATGTCCGCTTGAATTTTTTTCAATAATATTTTCCTTGAAAATCACTGTCGCTTGTGGCTAGGGACTGGGACAAAAAATAGAAAAATAGCTTTAAGTCTTACCTAGTCTGATTTCAAATTTGACAATTATACTACAAATTAAAGCCGCAAGTGGCAATAACGGGCCCTCGCAGTACTGCTGCCCCACCGTGCCCACACCCTGCCGTACCCACGGCCCATTGCGTAACAGCCCCTGTGGCCCCAGAGGCACCTGCAGCTTTCAAGGCACCCACAGTATTCGCTGCTCCCCTGCTGCTGCAAGTTTTGTAACACTTGCAGCCCTTGAAATGGAGAGTCTGAATTACCTCAAATATGAAGGCGTTAAAAAAATCTGTCTGTGGGTCAGGACTGAAAAGGAAAATGTCACTGAAATGAAAAATCTGTCAGCAAAGTGTTACTTCCTGTTTTCAGTAGGTGGCGCTATGAGTGTAAGCAGATAAGTGCATGCACATGTGTTCAGGGGAAGGCCATCATCACTCATTTAAAATTTGGGCCAAATTGGACAAAGCATGAAGAACTTATAACAACTTGATGGTTTATCCACCAGGTGGCACTATGAAGGTAACCAGATGTGGGCGTGTGGGTTCAGGGGTTGACTGTCATCATACATGCCAAGTTTCGGCCAAATTGGGCAATGCATGATGGAGTTATGACAAGGTGAAGGTTCATCCACCAGGTGGCACTAGGAGCATGACCAAACGTAGGCAGGTGTGTTCAGGGACCAACCCTCATCACACACGTCAAGTTTCGGCCAAATCGGGCAATGCACGATGAAGTAATGACAAAGTGAAGGTTCAACCACCAGGTGGTGCTATAGCAGCATTACCAAATGTAGGCAGGTGTGTTCAGGGGCCATCCCTCATGATACATGTCAAGTTTCAGTGAAATCAGGCAATACACAATGGAGTAATGACAAGATGAAGTTCCATCCACCAGGCGGTGCTAGGAGCATGACCAAACATAGGCAGGTGCGTTCAGGGGCCATCCCTCATCACACACGTCAAGTTTCAGCGAAATCTGGCAATGCACAATGGAGTAATGACAAGGTGAAGGTTCATCCACCAGGTGGCGCTAGGAGCGCAACCAGATGTGGGCAGTTGCATTCAGGGGCTGACCCTCATCACACATGTGAAGTTTCAAGCAAATCAGACAATGCATGATGGATTTATAAGGAGTTGATATTCCATGGCGAGGGATCCAAAGCTGCCGCTGCTGCCATGGGCAGCCTGTCACATGACACAACGCTTGTGTCACTGTGGTGATTCATCAACCTGATTGTCACATGGCCACAAAATACAGAAGATCAGGTCAGGAGGTTGGGGTTGGTGTTTGTCAATTTAAAATATGGCATTTCCTGTTTCCACAAGGTGGTGCCATGAGTGAGATGGCCTATGAGCACATGGAGGCGTCCAGGGTGAGGCTCTTTTCATGTCCATAAATTTTGAAGCAGTTTGGATCAAGTATGTGGGAGAGAGAGCTGCTCGAATATGCATGGTGAGGCATCAGAAATGGCGGCACCATAGTGGCCATGCCCCTTGACATAGAGAAAAGCGTTTCAGAACTTTCGATCACAAAGGTTTTCAGGTGATGGTTATACAATATGAGGTCAATAAGATGAAATCCCTGGGAGGGGTTTGTTTAAATATGTGTTGAAATCACCAGAAATCAAAATTGCCGACTTCCTGTTGACTTTAGAGCTTGGAACCCGGACCTTTTTTGTGGGTCTTGGTGAGTTCTATCAGCCTACCAATTTTCATGCTTGTAGTTGAAACACGGGCAAAGTTATCCACGTTTTAAGCAAATCGGACTATGCATGGGTTGCATGGCGAGGCATCAGAAATGGCGGTGCCATAGTGGCCACACCCCTTGACCTACAGAAAAGGGTTATCCAAGTTATCCAAATTTATACAAATCGGACAACACATGGCGAGGCATCAAAATGGCAACGCCTCTTGAACTTTTAACATTGAAACATCGAAATCAAAATGGCCAACTTCTTGTTTAGTTCTGACCATTGGTGCAAGAGACATTTTTGTGCGTCTGGACAAGTTACACATGTGTACCAACTTTCATCTTGCTACTCCAAAAAAAACCCTATGGGGAGAGGTTTTTGAAAATTTCAAGGTGGTGCTATTGAGGCATCTGGCTCCGCCCACGGGAGACGCCCCTATCAGATGTAAGAGTTTGCCATTCTTGACCTGTGTATCAAATTTCATGTCGATACGACTTAGTTAAAGCCATCAAAAAGCCAAACGTAATTTCATGACGGATCGATAGTCACCGCGCCGCCACACGGACACCATTAGTCATAGATTCACAGCGTTAATAATATAGTTTCACCAACTTGTTCTGCATGTACTAGAAGTCATCAGGATGGGAACTAGATGATCTGTACCAAATTTGAAGTAAATCGGGTGAAATCTCTATGAGGAGGAGCTCAAATACGAAAAAAATTCGAATCAAAATGGTGGACTTCCACACCCATTGACTTACCGAAATTCTGTCAATAACTTTCTGTGCCAAATTTGAAGTCAATTGGGCAAAATCCCAAGGAGGAGTTCGTTCGCAGCGCAAACATTTCAAAACCCACTCGCCTATGGGCTTTTTGAAAATGTTCAAGGGGGCGCTGTTTCACCATTTTGCCCCGCCCATGTGCGACACCCCCACAGTATGAAATTTTTCAGTGGTGCGCTTGAAGTTACAAAGTTCTGCGAGTTTTCAAGTATGGGAAAGGCTCCAAAAATGTGCTTATTCATCCAGACAAATAATCATTACGATTACAATAGGTCCCTCTCTGGCCCTAATAGTTAGTGTTAGTGCGCATGTGCAACCGTGCATGCAGCCTGTTGCAATTGCTCCCGCTCGTTTTTCTAACTTTTCTTATATTCTAACTATCCTTTTACCTATTTATTTCATTAGTTTTGTTCCGGCAACTTATTAAGCCTTTCCCTCTCTAAACATGCTGATGGAGAGAGTTTTAGGCTTCCTATTGGCAGTAAGTATACTTTTTTCACTCTGCCGGGCGCAGCAAACACACGGCCGCTTTGTTTACACCAGAGAACAGCTGATCGCTCTGAAGCCGGCCGGCATGGCGAGTAGATCTGAAGACATCCCCGTGGAGATATGGAGAAGAACACACCAGGGTTGCAGAGGAAAGAAAAACCAGCGGAGGAGAGAAACGAGAAGGAGACAGCGGAAACTTCTTGAGGATAAGAAGTACAAACTGAGCCTCCCCACCGTCACCATGGGTAACGTAAGATCGCTGGCTAACAAGATGGACGAGCTAACAGTGCTAGCCAGGAGTCAGAGGGAATACCGGGAGTGTAGTCTTATGTGCTTTACGGAGACATGGCTGCACCAGGACATCCCCGACTACAATGTATCCATCAGTGGCTTTCAGACTGTACGGGCTGACAGGGACTGCAACGGGAGCGGTAAGCGGAAAGGTGGGGGGCTTGCCGTTTTAGTAAACAACAAGTGGTGCAGTCCTAAACACATCACCATCAAGGAGCGCATTTGCAGCCCGGACATTGAACTTCTTGCTGTTGGCCTACGTCCATATTATCTGCCTCGGGAGTTTTCTCATGTTATTATGGTGACAGTATACATTCCTCCTTCCGCCAACCCGACCTCGGCATGTGACGTCATCCACTCCGCCATAGCCCGGTTACAGACTCTACACCCGAGTGCATTCATTGCCATCTCGGGTGACTTCAATCATGTCACCATGGATAGGACACTGCCCAGCTTCACACAGTTTGTGACCTGCTCCACCAGGGAGGAGAGGACCCTGGACCTGCTGTATGCTAACGTGAAGGATGCATACAGCTCCTCTCCCCTCCCCCCACTGGGCAGATCAGACCATAACCTAGTGCACCTCAGACCCTCTTATTTGCCTCTGGTGAAGAGTCAGCCTGTGACCACAAGGACGGTGAGGAGGTGGTCAGAGGAGGCTTATGAGACACTTCAGGGGTGTTTTGAGGTCACAGACTGGCAGACACTCTGTGAGCCGAACGGAGAGGACATAGACGGGCTCACAGAGTGTATCACTGACTACATCAACTTCTGTGTTGACTCCATTGTTCCTGCAGAGACCATCAACTGTTACCCCAACAATAAGCCCTGGGTGACTAAGGACATCAAAGCCACCCTGAATGAAAAGAAGAGGGCTTTCAGGGCAGGTAACAAAGAGGAGGTGAGAACCATCCAGAGGAACCTGAAGAACAAGATCAGAGAGGCTAAGGAGGAGTACAGGAAAAAGCTGGAGTGGAAACTCCAGCAGAACAACACCAGGGAGGTCTGGAGTGGGATGAAGACGATCACCGGCCTAAGACCAGCTAGAAATAGTGGAACTGAAGGCAGCGTGGAATGGGCCAATGAACTCAATCTGTTCTTTAACAGATTTGATACAACGGCCCCTACACCCCCCACCGACACCGCCATCAACTCTCCCACCAACACCTCTATTGTTCAGCCTCTAACAATGGCTACTCCTCTCCCCCCCCCCCCCCCCGACTGCCTCTCATCTCCTGGTAAAGACCTTTCTATCACCTCCACCTCCACCTCCACCTCCACCCCCACCCCCACCCATTCACACCCCCCTACAGTGATCATTACAGCAGAGGACGTTAGAAGACAGCTGGAGAAACTTCACTCAGGCAAGGCTGTGGGCCCTGACGGTGTCAGCCCCCGGGTGCTCAGAGCCTGCGCTCCCCAGCTCTGTGGAGTTCTACAGCATGTCTTCAACAAGAGCCTGAGCCTGCAGAGAGTCCCCGTGATGTGGAAGACGTCCTGTGTTGTTCCTGTGCCTAAGACACTGCGCCCAGGCAGCTCTAAGGACTACAGACCAGTGGTGCTGACCTCCCACATTATGAAGACCCTGGAGAGACTCATTCTACAGCAGCTCCGACCTATGGTCACACCGCATATGGACCGCCTCCAGTTCGCCTACCAGCCCCGAATTGGAGTAGAGGATGCCATCCTCTACTTGCTCGACCGTGTCTACACACACCTGGACAAGAAAGAGAGCACTGTGAGAGTCACGTTTTTTGACTTCTCCAGTGCTTTCAACACCATCCGTCCGGCTCTACTGGGTGAGAAGATGACGGCGATGCAGGTTGATCCCCCCCTTGTGTCCTGGATTATGGACTACCTGACTGGCAGACCTCAGTATGTGCGCCTGCACCGCTGTGTGTCAGACAGAGTGGTCAGTAACACTGTGGCACCGCAGGGGACTGTCCTCTCTCCTTTCCTCTTCACCCTGTACACCAGCGACTTCAACTACTGCACAGAGACCTGTCATCTCCAGAAGTTCTCAGATGACTCAGCAGTAGTTGGACGCATCTGCAAGGGAGATGAGTTGGAGTACAGGACTGCTGTTGGCAACTTTGTCACATGGTGTGAGCAGAACCATCTACAGCTCAATGTGACGAAGACAAAGGAACTGGTGGTGGACCTAAGGAGGACCAAGGTGCCGGTAACCCCCGTTTCCATCCAGGGGGTCAGTGTGGACATTGTTGAGGACTACAAGTACCTGGGGGTTCACATTGACAATAAACTGGACTGGGGAAAGAACACAGATGCACTATACAAGAAGGGCCAGAGCCGCCTCTACTTCTTGAGGCGACTGAGGTCCTTCAACATCTGCAGGACCATGCTCAGGATGTTCTATGAGTCTGTGGTAGCCAGTGCTATCCTCTACGCTGTGGTTTGCTGGGGCAGCAAGCTGAGGGTAGCGGACGCCAACAGACTCAACAGACTGATCCGCAAGGCCAGTGATGTTGTGGGGGTGAAGCTTGACACTCTGACAGTGGTGTCTGAGAGGAGAATGCTTCACAAGGTGAAAGCCATCCTGGACAACCCGTCCAACCCGCTCCACGACGTGCTGGTCAGACACAGGAGTTCTTTCAGCACCAGACTGATCGCACCACGATGCACCACAGAGCGACACAGGAAATCATTCCTGCCTGTGGCCATCAAACTCTACAACTCCTCACTCTGACATTCTGACACATTCTGACACTCTGAGACTGAGGGCTGGCCCCCTAATCTGTCTCCTGCACAATTCCATCTGTGCAACAAACAATATGTGCAATATATATATACATATAGTTGATATAGTGCAATAATCCACATCCAATGTGAAACATAGTGCAATAAATCCTGTTAGGCTTGTAGTTGTATATATTTTTCTTACATATTTTCTATATTCTATATTTTATATATATATATTTTTTTATTTTTATTTAGATTTATAATTCTTTTTATACCTCTGGGAATGAACACTTTTTCTCCTCTATCCTGTACACTTGAGCTGGATGTTGTTGCAACAAAAAGCAATTTCCCCCCTTGGGGATTAATCAAGTATTCTTATTCTTCTTATTATTATTATTCTTAAAGAGCCCTCTCTCTGTTGTATTACGTTTTTGATTTAACCAGCACCCTCAGCCCTCTCCCTCAGTTTGTTTTGTTTATTCATATCGTCCATTTGTTCTGATTGAAATGCAATAAACCTTCTTTGCCTCGTTCCATCTGGCGCTTTTGTTTTGCTTCCCTTTTCCCTAGACAGGGTCGTAACAACATAATTTCATGTTTAGGTACTTAATGTGTCTTCTAGTGAAAAATGAAATTAATTGCATACGGTCGCCTGAGGTATCTTAAATTAATCTCTATACATTCATTTGCCCAGCTGTGATATGTAGCTTGTATGAAATGCATGCAGGTTGGCAAATAGAGAAGAACTACATCTTACCAGAATTTGGGCAGCATCCACAAGCTTGGAGGTATTACCTGCCTTTTTTAGTTAATTCGCTCATCATTGGCTGGCCTTCTGCTTTGCTTTTGCAAATTTTTGCTTCATTTGTTGCTGAGCCCCACAAAGTTTGCATATCTTGCATACAACCCATATAAATTGCATGCAAGATATGCAGTGTTTCATTGTTGAGCCTGGCATTACAGATTAAAGGGGAAAAAAAGCACAAAAAATAGCACACATCAATAAAGGCCATGGTATCCTAAAAAACAAAATTACTCTTTCAATTATTGTTCAACACTCATTAATAACAAGTTGGCTTATAACACAGACATAATCTCTGGATATAATTACCTTCTGGATGACTAAGCGTTGCTATCTGAGGGAAAAATAGCCCAAAATGAGGTTGATATGAAACATTTGTAAATAAATAAGTACAATGCATTGTACAAAATATAATGTACAGTGGGCCAACTTTCAGCTCTGTTAGGAATAGAAGTGCAGCCATGACACTTTTGCTGACCTGTACATCTATAGTTATATATAGAGAGAATCCCTGACTCTGAGCTCCCTCCTGGATTGTAGACATTTTGCTTCTATTGGATACTAAGACAGAGGATGTGAGCTGAACAGAGATGTAATATGTTCCCATAGATGTTGTATGTCATCAAATTAAGCCAACATTTAAAAAGTATATAAGTATTTACATAAAGTGTCCTGACATTAGCAGTTGGCACCAGGGCCCATGTAGGTATATTTGACTGTCTTTACAGTATTTGCATGCTAATGGTAGTCCATAACAAGGACTCTGGTTGGTGCCATATTGTAACATTACCTAATATAACTAATAACTAATAAAATATAACAATGCTAATAAATAATGTTTCTTGCTGAGACCTGATCATACACAGGCACACTTTTAATATGTTTACATAACTTTGCTTTAGAGCTAACCTTTAGAATCCAACAGTGCTAATGTTGGCCCTAACACCATTGTCATAGAAAAGCAATTTGAATCAAATTTATACAGACCCCCACTGATCGAAAGTGTTCAAATACCTTTTTGGCGCCACCAGGTATCCCAGCATTCTTCACGCAGCGAAGGCGATACCTGACTGTGTGACACAATGTGTGCGAGTCGGCTTTCTGCGATGTTGTCGTGTACAGTGGGGCTTCAACATCAAGGTAGGGAATGCCGCGTCACTCACATTGAGATTGCAATAGGTCGTGCCATCAGCTATCCCAGCATGCTTCACGCAGCGAAGGTATCCATAGCTTTTGCGGCGCGACCCAATGTAGCCCCAACGTGAGCAGTGCGGTAGCATAACCCATGCATCATAAACTCAACAGCTCCACCTTGTGACATTTTGGTGGAACAAAATCTGTCCAAGCTTTAGAATAACTGGTAGAGGAAATGTTTGTTCATTGTAACACCAAGAAAATAACAAAGGGGTTTCACACTTCACACTTAGATTGTAGAGTGTTTCTTATTGTTGTCTTTATCGTGTCTTATTTTATTTACTACAGCCTGCCCAACCTGTGTTAGTTTAGCTCAAAACAGAACAGGGCACAGTATTTATCGGTGCTCTCACTCAGTGCTCAGAAGATGTCAGTGGGCAGTGGGATGTTCATCCAAAACCCCCAAACTTATTTCTCCATTGTCTGTGTGTATTCCCTTTATAGCATGTTTCAGCAGAAAGTAAAGATAAAAAAGTATTGGTGATTAAAATCAAAGCAACCGTGAATTGCGTTTGCAGAAGCTAAAGCGATAGTAGTGTCCTTAGTAATCACCATAGCAAAGTTCAAAACAAAAAAAAACTTAATAACTAAGAAACTAAAGACTGTATACATTCCCTGAAGGAAGATTGTAAAAATAAAATTCACATTTTTCGCTAGAAATGCTATCAATAATGTATTAGAATGCGGAAATTATCTTAAAATGTTAATTTTCCACTATGAATAAAAGGCACGTCAGCCATTTCTGACTGCATGCTTTGCGCAGGCGCACTGGTCATTTGTGTTGATGGATATTCTTAGGATAAAGCATGAAAATTTGTACATAACTTTTTGCACATTTTCATATGAACTGTGGGTGAGAGCAGCCTGCTCTGAGGCAGTAGGACAGAAAAAAAGGAGCTGCTGCCTAAACTGAGGGAAACTTGGGACAGAGGGGACATTGCATAAGTAGCCCGCCCACCCACCAAGGGAGTGTGGTCTCAACCGCAGCACCAGAGCTGAACTCTCATCTATGACCTGGTACTGATATGGACTCAGTGATATGAGAAATGTTAGTGTAAATTTTATTTTACTTCTTTGATTCAATTTTTTGTCTGTTTGTTTTTTGATTGATACATATATATCTATTAAACTACCAAAAAAATGTTTAAAATTTGCACACTATACAAAAAAATATTATAGATCTAAATTTGCAGTGTAAAAATGTGGACAAAACTTAATGATGTTATAGGTAAGTGTAAAGTAAATGAAACTTCTACATTTATTGAATGTGATATTTATAACAAAAACAAGTGATATTGTAAATTATTTTAACAATTATTTCATTAAGAAAGTTGACACAATTATAACTCAGATGTTGCTCAGATACCGTAAGCTCCCTGATTCCATTATTAAAAAAAAGAAATTATGTGGGGCAAGGAATGCAGCTTTCACTTCCTTATGATCAATGAGGAGGAGCTTGAGAAACTTATTTTATCAATTAAATATGATGATCCCTTTGGCACTGACAATTTAGATGCCAGATTATTGCAGTTATCCATCCACTAGAACAGTGGTGAGGCCTATTTTTTATATCATTTCATATCTCAGCTTTGGAAGGTTGGTAAGGTAACTCCACTGTCCAAAAACAATAGACAGCCTTTGTCAGGACCAAATAGCAGATCTTACCTGTCTTAAGCAAACTTATGGAGAAAATTCTTTTTAACCAAATTCAGTAATATTGAAAAAAAAAAAAAAGCATTCATTCTCCAACATGCCTATAAAACCGGCTATTCAGTTGTCCAGGACTGACGAGAAATTAATTGTAGGTGTGGTACTGTTAGATTTTAGTGCAGCCTTCAACATTACAGATCATTAGTTGTTACTCAGAAAGCTGTCAACTTAAAAGTTCAAAGATTCAGCTCGTAAACGAGTTACCTGTCTAACAGACATGTGTAATGTTTAACAGCACCCTCTCAAGCACTGCATTGCTGAATAGTAGTGTTCCACAGGGGAACAGCCTTGTGCCGCTCCTATATTCCATCTTTGTTAATGACATGTCATATGCATTAAAGCGTGCGGTGATTTACGCAGGTGACATGACATTACATGTTTCTGCAGAAAACATTACATCAGTTAATAAGTTACTTCAACATGAATTAATGCTGCTGGTCTCAGATTGGGTGTTGGAGAATAAGTAAAAACTGAATGTCTCGAAAACTAAGGGCCTGATTTACTAAGATCTCAGATGAGGGGCGCTAAATTGCGTGCTCCCGCCAAAATTTTGTGCGTTTGGTTAGCGCATGCAGAACGGGTGATCTATAGAGTAACCTGCTAAATGACAGCACGCGCAAAGAGCAGTATTTAAATGAGGATTTTGCACGTGGTAATCATTTCCACCATGGAGAGAGTGGACAGAGAGGTGGTGGCCACAAATACAGAATGAAATTTGATCCGATGGATTACTAGAGAGCTCAGATGGGACACTCAGGCCACACTCGGATCTAAACGCCCTGACCAGAGGGATCAAAGACGGGGTGAAGGCAGAGGTGAGGTCTCTCAGTCCCGGTCCCAGAGCTGAGCAGCCAGGTACTCGAGAGACAGGAGACGAGAAGGGTGCAGGACTTTGAACAAACCTGGAAAACTGCTACAGTTCGCTGGAATGACTCAGACGCAAGGAAACGCAAAGATACGCAAAGAACTTTTGTCCTGGCAGGTATTAAATCAATGATTGCAGCCATTTGTGCACAAAACTGTGCCAGTAAAGACTTGACTTTCAAACGTGCTAAATAAAGACACAAAAACTGCGCCACCACAATCTGTTTCAGGTTTGGTAGATCACATTGCGTGTGCTAAATAAATATATTTGCATCTACTCTTTCCACTATTTTGCGCGTTCTGGCAGTAACGTCCATATTTGCATATTCATCAAGGCAAACACACTAAATGGATTGCTCGTGCTATTTTGCCCGTTTGAGAGAGGCAATTCTCGTTTGCCCGGTTAGTAGATCAGCTTTAACATGTTTTTGCGCGTGTAATCAAGTTACACACGCAAACCTTTAGTAAATCAGGCCCTAAATGTATTGTTTTAGGCTCTAAGCATGCACTGAAGTCTGAACCCAAACTGTGTCTTTCTGTGCAAGGCATTGCGATAGAGCAGGTTAGAAGAGCCAAACTACTGGGAGTAACAGTGGATCAAACTTTATCTTGGTCTAGTCATAGTAATAATAGTCTAAAATGAGTTGAAACATCTCTAACATTAGAAGAAGCACTTATCTATTGAATGAATCAACTGTTAAACTATTAGTTAACTCTTTAGTTCTGTCGCATCTAAACTACTACCCAACAGTTTGGTCCAATGCTTCAAAGAAAGATCTTTTTAAACTCCAGCTTAATCAAAAAAGAGTGGCTTGCTTTGCCCTCCGGTGCTATATCAGAGACAGTGTTATAAGTATGCACGCCAAACTCTCATGGATGTTGGTGGAGGAGAGACTGGCTTCTAGCCTAACAAATTAACAAGAGAGTTTTTTCATCCAACAGCGGGAAATTGTTTTTTTGTTCTTTTTTTCAGATGTGGAGTTAGGCTGAGATGAGCCCAGAGTGAGACAGCTTTCAGTTTTCCAGGCACCAAAAACGTAATAATGATAACAGCCAATAACGTAATAATTTTGGCCCTTTTAAATGTAATAAAGCCAATAATGTACATATCTTGGATGAATAAATATGATGACTATGTCATCCACTATACCTATTTTTGATTAACAAACTGCACAAAAACTGCAAAAAAGTCTTTTATTTCCAAGAACTGCAGTCATATGTATGTATTATTACATTATCGGCACCAGTTATTACATTTTCAAAGTTTTTTTTTAATACTAGGCCAATAACGTAATAACCAGCCAATGATGTAATAACTTATGACATTATTGGCAAAAAGTTATTACGTTATCGGCTCAAAAGTTTTATTACATTATTGTCAAGTTATTACAGTATTGGCTTTATTACATTTAAAAGGGCCAAAATTATTACGTTATTGGCTGTTATTACGTTATTAGCCGTCATTATGTTTTTGGTTGCCGCACACTGCATCCTCCCATCAGCCAACCTGAACACATCACTGTGATAAAAAATGTTACCATGGACACTAGGAGCTGTAACCTGGAGAGGACAGCGATGAACTGACTGAACAAGATATTTGACACATTTTACTCAAATGTAATCTCCCTCCTGTGTGTTGTGGTTCTAATATGTGGGGGTATTTGTGCAAATGTCAAATCTAATGAATGGCACATAGCTACCGTTAGAAAAACTCATTTATTAAACAAAACAACAAAAAATGACAAACTGTAAACTGCTGCAAAACATTAGAGCATGACAAAGTGCAGAATGCATTCTCCCATTACTAAAAATACTGTTTATACTGTTTTTAAGTGTTCAGCTTTGTACACAACAAAAGCGACTTTTATTTGTGGCATGACAAAATTACATACAAAGTCGATGGTATGACGGACATCCTGTTTGAGGCTGCGACAAACCTGTAGTGTGATAAATAATACTTTGGGGAAAAAAACTGAGCTAGATAACAACAAAAATAATTAGACAATATTAATTAGGATGCAGTGCCTGTACAGTTTTTTTTCTCAAACCGCACAAGGATCTCTATTTTTTTTAACCCCATTAAAACCTTTTTTACACACATTTTTAGATAAACAGGAATTGTGAGGTTACATATCAAACTGCCAATCCATGAGTGAAATATCTTGATCACGTTTGTGATCTGTCATCAGCTGTGATCCCCGAGAGTCAATGTCCTGCTGACGTTTTCTCTAGTGACTAACTCTGTCTATTCAATGGCACAAGTCAACAAATAATATTCTCCGAATATTCTCCGTCATTGAAAAAAGAAAAAAAAAAACTGTGACGGGAAAATCTGAATGCCATCGGTCATTTTGACAGATTGCTATCAACATCCCAACACCCCCAGCTGGTGGCGAGTGCGCATATTAATTAGCTGTTGTCTAGTCTTGATGTACGACCTTGTTGGCTGCACATGGTAAAATGTCACGGTAACTGAGTATCCTGTTGAAAGCGGGTAAACTATGGAGTAATTACTATTAATTAAAAATGAATGAATGAAAAATAAATGCTATTGAATATGTCTATTATCATTTAAAAATTAAAATTAAAATGACAGATAAAACTAGATTATGACGAGATTTATGACCCTGACAGTCAAAATGACAGACAATGAAACAGTCTAATGCAACCTCTGAACGTGAAGAACTAAAATCCTTTCAGATTTGAACTGCTGATATTGTAGTGTTTGCATGTTAATCCTAAAATGCAAAGTCATGATAAAGTGAGTCTGAAATGCTACATGTGTGAATTATTGGACTTGCACTTATATAACGCTTTTGTAGTCTCTAGGATCACTCAAAGTGCTTTACACTGTTTGTCGCATTCACCCTTTCATGCGCACACACATACAGCGCTATTGTACCTACAGCACTTGAAAGCCGGGAAATGAACCACAGACTTTCCGGATAGTGAACGAAAGTGAAATAACACAAAAGTCTCTGTCACCTGGACAGAAAATACATGATGGTGTTGAATGAACAGTAGATGATTAATGAAAATTATTCTAATAATGAGGTGAGCACTTATACAATAGATAAGTTGTATTAATGGCATTTCTTGAGGAGTTGTTTGTCCCTCAATCTGCTGCTGGACTAGACTGTTCTGATCACATTCCGGATATTGACCACTAAGACAATGGATTTTAAAAATGATCTTTCCTCTAGCACCACCCTCAGACCAAAGTTGTTACCTTAATAAATTACCTTCACTGCTTGTAAAATAGATGGAGATGAAGTTGTGAGGTGGAATACTGCACTGATGTGACCATTAAGTGCAGTAAATTTGACAACTTTAGGCAAGGCAAGGCAAGGCAATTTTATTTGTATAGCCCGTTTTTACAAACAGTTTGTCTCAAAGGGCTTTACACAGCATTATGACAACATCCCCTGCCCTTAGACCCTCACATTGACTGAGGAAAAACTCCCAAGAAAACCCTTTAACAGGGAAAAATGGAGAAACCTCAGCTTACTGGAAAAGCTTACTGGAAAAACTACTGCTGTAGACTGCCTTAAACATTAAATCAACATGCTGTCATTACTGTTGGGATCACTTCAGCATGTGGGGAAGAGGCAGCTCTGTAGATCACTGACAGTCTGTTCACTTCTGTTAAGACAGCAAACACCTTGGGGCACATGTATCTGATGACCTCCCCCATGGCTACGCTGCACAGTTGAAGACTTTCTGTGGGTCTTTGACAGTGGTGGTGATGAGTCCTGTCTGGGAGTTTGTGCTGTTCTGGCTGTGCAGCCTCACGAGAGCCACCTCCTTACTGTCCACCTCCTCCTCTCTGCTGCTAACCCTCCTCACAGGTAACTCCACCCTAAGCCTCTTCCAGAAGTGTGACGTTAGCTTTTTGGACTTGTCCCCCTGCCATCGGACCAGTGCCAGGGCCACCCGAGCTCGCCTCAGTTCCTTGACCCAGCCCTGCCTGTGGACTGGCTTGTATTGGACCAGGATCACCCGCAGGTGCCCATCCAGTGCCATTCCATCGATGCCAGCCTTCAGCTCCAGCAGAGCCTGGGAGCCCTTAGAGGCATAGCCTGGGCTAATGACCACCAGGAGGCGCCTGCTACGAGCCACAAAACTCAGAGTCTCATCAGTGATGGCTGCAGGAAGAGAGGACAGTTAGTGGATGGATAGATGGATGAATGGATGGATGAATAGATGAACAGATGGACAGACGGATGGATGGAAATATCAACCCAGGCCTGTGGTGCAATACATGTATTGTAGGTGTACTGTGTTGTAGCATCTGAATCAGTGTTCAAGGAGCATGTAACACAGCGCTACACTGAGTGTGTGCTGCACTGTCACTATGAATTGTACTGCCATAAGCACGTGTGCACTGCAGTTTCAGTGTGTGTGTGCTGCATCATGTGTGTGTTGTGCTGTAGTATGTGTGTGTACTCACTCCCTCCTGGCAGGCTGTCTCTGTCAAAGATACAAACTGAGTATCCAAGCTCGTTCTCCAGGACTCTGCGCAGCGTCATCAGAACAAACTGCTCCTCCTCACTGTTCCTCGCATATGAGATGTACACATCATACTGCTTATCATCTAAACACACACACATACACAAATGCAGATGATGAACAAAGTGCAGGAGGAAACATTATGTTTTCAAAACTGGAGAGAAGTTTTGTGGAAACCAAATCAGCACCTCTGAGAGATATTAGCGTTATCGTCAAAAAAAAAAAAAAAAAAAAAATCTTAGTTTCACGACAGCACTGTTTCCACATTTAAGCTTGTACAAAGGCACAAATCAGTTTTCAGGTTGACTCTCTGCTGCGGGTTGCAGTTCATGTCTCCAAAAATCAACCTGCAGTGAACACAGCAGTGTTCACCCAACATTTTCACATTTCCTTCAAGTGACTGCAAGTGAATGCAGCTGTGACATGATGCTCTGTTCATGGATACTCCAGCATTTGAACATGAACAGTGGATTGTTAAAAATCACTGAACTGTACATATAGAACATACATATTGCCAAAAGATCAAATATGAATTTGAATCCCCCCCTATGGACGCCTGCCTCCTCTACTCAGACTAGTTTCAGGTTACATCCCTCTTTATCCAGGGTCATAGAAAATATTCAACATTTGTATGAAATTCTGGCATAATTGCTGTGTGAAACCCTTAATAATGGCTGAAAAGCCAATTGTGACCTTCGAAGTATGACACCCAAAATGTAAGCTCATCCTTAAATTCAAGTCAACATTTGTGCTAAATTTGATCTCAGTTTCCAGATGTTGGGTTGTCCTTGAAAGCATCAACATTGGTGAGAGCCTTGTTGGAGCTGCATTGCCTAAAAAAGTTTTGCTACCTTTGACAAAAATAAATAAACTTTGACAACTAATTGGTAAATTGTACTGCTCCGAGGTGTCTTAAAGACATGTCTGTGACATGCTTCGGTCAAAATACCCCAAGGATCAAACATCACAGCTCTTTTCATTTGCTCAAAACAGCCCTGTTCAGAACGGTCTGTTTCAGTGCCTGTCCTTTTTAAATGCAAATGAACTGCTAGCCCCGTCCCACTCCTTCTTCCAGTAGCAGTACTCACAGGTAGGAGTGGCATTTATGCAAATTTGAAAACTAATGACATCATTGTTGGACACATGTATTTCAACCTGTGGAGCCTGCAAATTACAGATTTTTTTGTCAGTTCTCACATTTTGGGGGTCAGAAGGCAGAGCTGCCAGCTGAAGCATTTCCACTCCACGGTTTTATAGTGAAGCCTTTAATTCTGAACGTCACACATCACCTCCACTTAAAGGGGACATATCATGGAAACATCACTTTTTGAAGGCTCTTTAAAGGATAAGTGCCGTTTTTTACAATCTGGACCTTTTTTCTGGCATGAAATACGATCATTTACTCACCCAGATAACTTTGGTGTCATTCGGAGTCGTTTGGATGTTATTTAGATCCATACAAGCGCTGCGTATATCCATATAATGGGAGTGAACAGGGCACCAAGAACACGGTCTCTAATAAGGCAGTGAACGAGCGAACGAACAAGTGAATGAGCAGTACTGCGGCTGCGCACGGGACTCGGAGATGACATCATCCAGGTAAGAGGTTAGTAGGTCAAGCTAAAAGACCCCAGGTGACGATAAGGGGGATTAGCATAACAAAATCATAATAATCATAATCATAACAAAAATGTTATAGAAATGAACGAGTCTTGTGTCAGGTAATGCCTTATTAGAGACCGTGTTCTCGGTGCCCCGTTCACTCCCATTATATGGATATACACAGCGCTCGTATGGATCTAAATAACGTCCGAATGACTTCGAATGACACCAAAGTTATCTGGATGAGTAAACGATCATATTTCATGCCAGCAATAAGGTCCAGATTGTAAAAAATGGCACTTATCCTTTAAAGAGCCTTCAAAAAGTGATGTTTCCATGATATGTCCCCTTTAAGTGGAGGTGATGTGTGACGTTCAGAATTAAAGGCTTCACTATAAAACCGTGGAGTGGAAATGCTTCAGCTGGCAGCTCCTCTGTCCACACTGTCTCACAGTTTGAATAAATCTGCCAACAGGGCTCAAGAAATTACACTTTCTCCTGAATCACTGGTATAAGGTTTAATTGTCTAAATGCTGTGATTGTGGCCAGGCAGAGAGAATCATCACTAAACACCAGATATTTAGTATCGGAAAGTAAAGCGTGAAGTGGTGCAGGTGACAGTTTCAGTTCCTCCACAGGATGCTCCCCTTCTGCCTTGTTCTCAGTTACGTAGACAAAAATCTGATAAACAACTCAAATCCAATAAAACCTGCACGTGCTGCTTAACCTGACTCTGACAGCAGGAAATTACAAGACAAATACACACTGAATATAAATAAATCTACTGTAAAGTGCAATGAGAGAACAACAGTCATAATAAAAAATATAACATATATTCCCTGCAGGTGAATGGATGCTACACCTGGTGCAGGTGTAGAGGTTGGAGTGTGACCTGCTGCTCACCTGTGTGTCTCTCTTCGGTGCCGAACCAGGAGCGATAGAGCAGCAGCAGTTCCAGCCAGAAGACGTGATAAACCACAAAGACAATCAGCATGAGGACCAGCATCACACCAAGACCACATCCCAGCTCCACCAACGGCAGGGACACTGATACAGTCAGAGACACGTTACGGTCAACAGCTGCTTCACCATGGCAATGATGACGATGATACATGAGGACTGTTATATGTATTCCAGAACATGTGCTTCAGCTGGGAGCAGCAAAGTCTGGTAGCTCTGAGTTTTTACTCAACCTTTGCTTCATTTTTGTTGTGATTTTATAGATAGATAGATAGATAGATAGATATTGTGATTGCATATAAAAACACTACGAAATTTCGTTTGTAGTTCCACATCAAAAAGCAGCATAAGTGAGCGTTGGCGAGAAAGAGACTTGGCACGGCGGGCTTGTGAGGAGCTGTTCTTAGCCTAGCCCAGACCCCTGCCCGCTTGCCTTTCAGTCTGGTAAAAAGCCTCTGGCCGCTTCACTAGGCAAGTGATCTCCAGCGGGATGGAGTCAATCCCTTCGAGAACACAATCATGCATTGTTTTCTTATATCCAAGATCTTAGATCTGGTATAAGTCCTGATTATGCTGGTTGTTGTAGAGCTCGGGGTTGCCATGACTGCTCATGCCACAATCTTGAGTATGTTTTTGTCGTATTTTGTCAACTACTGCTGGATACGTCTGTAGGGAGAGGAGTTTGTTCAGGAGAGGAGCTTTTTTCATTGAAAACGGAACAAGTCTGATACAGACTTACAGATACAGACTAAACATCCTGAGGCACTTTTAATAATATCAGGAGGCTTCAGTCATGTTTCCCTGATACATTCAATGGGGGAGGTGGTGGAGAGATTTTGAACAACTCAGAATGAATTTCCCCTTGGGGATTAATAAAGTAATGCTTGTCTTGTCTTATCTTATCTTATTTAAACTGCACTTCTAGATCAACATGGATATCATGGATGTGTTTTATTGAGAAACATCAGCAGGAAGTGCCGAGTCTCATTGGAAGCTAATCAGTGTAAACAAGCAGGAGGATTTAACAAACTGTCTGAGTGTCATGTGGCACTGTAGCAGAGAGGGCGGAGACATATTTATTGACTCTGCTTCACAAATCAGAGTTTAACTTGTGTGTGCCTGTGTCTCACCCTCCTCCTCCAGCCGAGCTCTGTGGGTCTCAAAGCCTCGCTCGTTCCTCACCGAGCAGTTATACTCTCTGTTCAGGTCCTCAGACTGGAAGTCCTGGATCACCAACACACTCTCCTCTGTCCGGTCCCCAAGGTTGGATTCGATGTGTCTGCAAACACAGACCCACACACACCTCGTATATTTCAAAATAAAACACAGACGGTCAGAGTCACTCAGGACCCACAGGAAGATTTATGTCTAATAAATAGCTGAGACTGAGTATGGATCCATGAGACATGTATTGTGTAAAAAAAAAGGAAAATGCACTGAGCTTCGAGAAAGTAGAGGGAGCAAGAAGGGAGGGGTGAGTGTAGATGGAAAAAACCAAAACAGAGCCCTGTGAAGAGAGAGGCGGAGAGAGAGAAGGGGGAGGAGCGAGTGTAGGTGGGAGGAACCAGGACTCAGCTCTGGGCAAAATAGAGAGAGAGACATGGGGAGGAGCGAGTGAAGGAGGGAGGAACCAAAACTCAACCCTGTGCAAAAGAGAGAAAGTGAAGGAGGAGCGAGTGTATGTGGGAAGGACCAAAACTTAACCCTGTGTAGAAAGAGAGAGAGTAAAGGGGAGGGGTGAGTGTCCACTGCTGGGAAAGTACCAAGAAGCCTCAAGGTCACAGGTGCAGAGGTGAAGTGTGCCAACAATGACAACACAAACTTAGAAAAAACAATGCACGAGTAGAGAAGACGTGATATTAAAAGGTGGCCGCGCCTGTTTAGGGCAGGGGCCTAATGTGTGAAAAATGACGCCATGATTGTTTGGACAAATAAAATTAGTTTTAAGAAAAATAAAGGAAGAAACCTACCTTAATTTATATAAAAAGGTTGTGCACTTTGGGGGGTATAAAAAGTGAGTACAGAGACCCCCGGGTCAGTCTGACCTGGATCTGACTCGGGTTTTTGACCTCACCGTTACGTGGGTTAAACTCTACTGCACCAAGCTCTGTCGGACTTTGATTATTTTCGAAGGGATTATCTCCACACTTTGTTGATTTTTTGTGACCTTGGTGAGCTCCCTTCAAGACTTTGATTTTTTGTATCATTTAATGTTGGAGAAAATAAACGGTCTTTGATCACATCTGGCCCATTTTTGGACCTTTATTTTTGACCCAACACATGGTGCTGGATTTCCAGTGAAGCGCTGTTTCGGCATGGGCCGTTTTATCGTCACAGCTGTTTTATAAATTTTAGTTATGTCTGATGAAGCCGTTCCTTTTTTGCACCACCTCTGTCTACATACAGCTCATAGATACATACTGGGCACAATGCCCCGGCCCCCAGCACATCTGATCGCTTAAACATCACAAATAATACAGTCAAAAGTGAAGGCTGTGCATTAGGGATGCACATGACTATGATTTTTTTTTTTTCAAATTAGCTCCTTATGTCATCAACTCATGGTTCCTTGTCAACACATGTAGACTGCATTCGCAGGAAAAAGTTACACGGGAGGACTTACATGTGCCAGTTATGCAGCTCAGTGAAGGAAGGTCAGACGACAATGTACACGGACATCTGCATGTGCATCACCTGTAAGTACGGTGCTGCCAGGGTATGAAATTAAGAAAATATTTTCAGGGCAATTTTGGCCCCATGGTCTAAAAAATGGGGGCATTTTCAAAATGTTTGGGGGCCATCAAAAATATGTAGTTAGAGTTTTAAGATATATATTTAAGATTATATTATAGATTTAAATGCATTTTAGTCATGGGAAACTATTCAGGATTTATGTAGCCTGCGAAATTGAGAATAGAATTACATCATGAGCTGATTTGTCTTTATATACACTACATGTGACCGGCAAACAACCAATCATTTAACAGCTGTGTAATTTGGTTGCAGCACCATCGCCATGTGTGTTTGTTGTCAACAGAACAGCTGTAGTGAGAACACGAGCACTGAAGGAGAGGAGATTAAACCAAAAAGACGTGGTGTTAAACTTATGAGCTCATATATCAGATGTTGTTTATTGATAAACTGAGCATCGCCAAGCGGGTTGAGACACATTAGATTATTAGGGTACAATAATAACCAGTAGATTATAGCGGTGGCCAATGATTTTTGAATATTCAAGTAGTCCCTCAGTAAAAAAAAAAAAAAAAAAAAAATCGAATCGTTTATGAGACTATCGTCTTGTCTGAAAAATGTGAATGTTCCCTTTTTACTGTCGCAGAAGGAGAAACATGTGAAGACTCCTAGAACAATAAGAAGGTTCTGTGTGAAATAAAAAAAAAGTGAAACTAGTGAAACTCTGCACGGTGCGGACTGTGATGAGAAGCAGTACTGGAGAATACTGATGTAGTTTTACGCCGCAAGAGGAGACTTTGCTCCCATTCAGCGACAAGGACTGAACTGCACGGTACCGCCGTGATGAGAAGCGGTATCGTTACAATATTCTCCGGTACAGACTCTCTTTACAGTCCGCGATGTTATTTCTAAATGACGGCTGTTTTTCAGTTGGGATTTCAAACGATCAGCTGGCAGGACTGCTCCTCCGGTGTCATTTCAAATGACGAGGGAGAAGAAGCGACACGGAGTGTGTGTGTGTCTGGGGCAGACGCAGTAGCGGCGAGCTGCCCCTCGATGTAGACTGCATAGCGTAAAAAAATGTAGGCTAATATATTTGTTTCGAAAACTTGGGGGCAATTTTGGGGCATTCTTGGCTAAACTGGGGGCAAAATGGCCCGTGGCCCTCGCTAATTTCCGACGCTGGGTGCTGCATTCAGCTGACTCAACAGCAGCTCACCTGTCAGAGATGCGCTCTGTCTTTCCTCTCTGCAGCCTGGTGTTTGGCTGAACTTGTACAAAAAGCGTTCAAAATGTGCTGATTTAACCTTCATCTGAGCACCGATCAGCTGAGCCAGAGCACAGTGGATGTGGCTGCACAGCTGTAGCAGCGTGTGTGTTTTATAGAAAAAAAAAACATTGATAGATAGAAGGTCGCGTTGTCACAGACATTTAACGGTTATCGGTTAATGAGCGTCAGTTAATGGTCAGGAAAAGAAAAATCAAAATGTGCATGTCTGCATGAAGTCTTTTACAAAAAGGTAGAGAGAAGTCAGAGTCTTCGTAAAGTCACGTCAGAGTTCTTTCATCCATTGTTTCATCAGGTCCAACAGAAGAAGACAAACAGCAGTGAAATACTCCTCTGTCTGCTCGTCCTTCACAAGGGGTAAAATCTCTTCTACCTGTTGCTCATGTTGAAGTGCTGATTGGCAAGTTCATCCAGCCTCTTCCCATCAACAGTCCACCAGATCTCCCAGGGGGACTCCAGGTAGGGGAACAGGGCTCTGCACAGCAGGTGCACCTCTGTGCCTGAAGGGGAAGAGAAACAAGAGTTCACAGAGACCTGGCTTCATTCATCCATTCCAGACTCTGCTATTGTGCTGGCAGGATACAGCGTACAGCGCCATGACAGGACATTGGACTCTGGTAAGAGCAAAGGAGGAGGACTCTGTGTGTACGTCAATAATAACTGGTGTACTAACACAGTGACTGTAGACAGGCACTGCTCCACGGACCTGGAGTATGTGACTGTTAAATGCAGGCCTTTTTACCTCCTGAGAGAATTCACTGCGGTCATGATTACTGCTGTTTACATCCCACCAGATGCAAACGCTAACTCAGCTATTGGTCATTTACATGGCAGCATTAGCAGTCATCAGAGCTCGCATTCTGATGCTGTGCATATTATAGCAGGGGACCATATTCATACAGAGCTGAAAAAAGTGCTCCCCAAATTCCATCAACATGTTAAATGTGCCACACGAGGACCTAACACACTGGACAAAGTATCCTCCAACATCAAGAAGGGCTACAGGGCTAGTCCACTACCACACCTGGTCAGTCTGGTCACATGTCCCTGCTTCATCTCCCTGCACATGCCCCCCTCAGGAAAACTGACTTGTGATCTCAAAGACTGTCAAACTTGGCCATTTCGACAGAACCAGCTGGGACGTTTTTGAGGATCCAGACCTGGAGGTGTTCACGGACAGTGTGCTGTGTTACATTAAGAACTGCAAAGACACTGTCACAGTAGACAAACGTATCTGGGTCTACCCCAACCAGAAGCCCTGGATGATCCCAGAGGTCCAGCAGCTGCTGAAAGAGAGGAACACCGCCTTCAGGTCTGGCAACAGGGATCTCTACAGCACGGCCTGAGCTAACCTGAAGAGAGGCATCAGAGCAGACAAGACAGACTACAGGAGGAGAATCCAGGACCACCTGGACAGCAACAACAGCAGGTAGGTGTGGCAAGGTGTCCAGCATCTCACCAACTTCAGGACCAACCTCGGAGCTGCTGATGGTGATGTTGCGCTGGCAGAGGAGCTCAACCTCTTATTTGCTCGCTTTGAAGTGGAACCACCAGAGGCAGCCACACTACACCCCACGACCCACAGCAGCTCCACCCTGACAGTAAAGGAGCATGATGGGCTGTCGACCGGAGGAAGGCTGCTGGACCAGACGGCGTCTCAGGATGGGTGCTGAAGGACTGCGCAGATCAGCTGGCTGGAGTCTTCAGGATTTTTAACCAGTCCCTGTCCCAGTCCACTGTCCCTCCCTGCCTGAAGTCCTCCACTATAACACCCTTACCCAAGAAACCCCACATCTCCAGCCACAATGACTTCCAGCCAGTGGCACTAACCCCAGTTGTGATGAAGTGCATTGAAAAACTGGTCCGGGGCCACATCACGTCACTCCTGCCCCATGGTTGGGACCCCCACCAGTTTGCATACAGAGCGAATAGATCAATGGAGGACACTGTTGCCTCAGCTCTCCATGCTGCACTGTCCCACCTGAAGTGGCAGGGGAGCTATGTGCGGCTGCTCTTCGTTGACTATAGCTCTGCGTTCAACACCATCCTCCCTCACAAACTGGTGGACAAATTGGGGGACCTGGGGCTTCCACACTCCACCTGCATGTGGAGCTTCCTGACCAATTGCAACCAGAGGGTGAGAGGTCACCACAAATCTACATCCCTCAGCCTCTGCAGCTGCTCCCCTCAGGGCTGTGTGCTGAGCCCCCTGCTCTATACCCTTTACACCTACGACTGCACCCCTGCATATCACAGCAACACCATCCTCAAGTTTGCGGATGACACCACTGTGGGGCTCATTCATAGAGGGGACGAGTTCACAAACAGGGGTGAGCAGCTGGCTGAGTGGTGCAGGGAAAATAACCTGCTCCTCAACACTTCGAAAACTAAGGAGCTGATAATTGACTTCAGGAAGCGGGGAACTGACTTTTCACCACTAACCCTCAGTGGGGACTGTGTGGAAAGGGTGGCGGACTTCCGCTTCCTGGGAGTCCACATCGAGGAGAATCTGACCTGGAGCGTGAACACCTCTGAGCTGCTGAAAAAGGCCCAGCAGAGACTGTACTTCCTGGGGGTGCTCAGGAAGAATAACATCTCGCAGAGACTGCTGGTGTCCTTTTACAGGTGCTCCATAGAGAGCATATTAACATGTGTGGTTCACCAGCTGCACAGTGGCTCAGAGGAAAGCGCTCCAAAGGGTCATCAACACAGCACAGAAGATCTTCCGCTGCCCTCTCCCCACCCTGGAAAAACTACACAGTTCCCGCTGCCTCAAAAAAGCACAGAACACCATGAAGGACACTTCTCCATTCAAACTCCAGTGAAAAAAAAGCAGAAAAAATATTTGAGCTCTGAATTTGTCACTAAATGGGCCATACGGCACCATACCAAATTTGACACACCAAATTTATAAAATAACAGTCAAACATGTAAAAAAAACAACCCTCTGGGTCCTGTTTTCCCTTTTTTTCTTTTTTCCAGGTGTACTCTGTAATATGTTATATATATAGATATATATGTTTATTTTTTTGTTTGTTTGGGCATTTTTACCTTTATTGGATAGCACAGTGCAGAATGACAGGAAATGGGGAGGCAGAGAGAGGGGGAATGACATGCAGCAAATGGTGCCCAATGCGGGATTCAAACCAGGGCCGACTGCAGCGAGGACTACAGCCTCCACACATGGGGTGCCCGCTCAACCCACTGCACCATGCGGCGCGACATATGTTTTGTTTTTTTAAACAAATGAGTTTGCCTTACAGGATCTTATGTCTCCAAAGCTGACCAACAGAGGGCATGACAGCTGCAGTTGTGGTGTTGATACATCACAACTGCTGCTCATGAGACTGCTGCTAATGAGACAGAAGAGAGGATAATTCAGTCTAGATGTGGACTGGAGATTAAAGGCACACATGCTTGTTCCATTGGTGAGAGAGGCTGTTAATAGGTTTATGCTTGTTGTTTCAATTATGACATATAGGTGAATTTGTGGCCTATAGTTTTACTCCCCCCACAGACAACAACCAAAGCAGGAAGCATAGTGTTTACAGGTTCTCTGTTCTTCTGTCCCATTATCACAGTCATAACATCTCATTAACACCTTGAGGGAACTTCTTCATGTGGACACAAATACACAGGGACAAACCCTTTGTGAATGTTTATCTCTTCAGTATTTAAAGAGTTATTGAGATGTTACGTTAAGGAGAATGCAAAACATTAAGACTCCTGTAAAACTAGTTTTAACCAGTATTGTATATAACCATTTGTGATAGTTTGTCTGAGGACAGAGACACTGTCCCAGAGGTCAGGACAACAGAAAGATGAGTTATCTGAACAGATGAGGACATGGATGTGTTTCTGCAGGATCAACAGTCTGCACTGCCAGTGACCTTTGCTCTGTTACAGCATGATCACGGTTTTCTTCTCTGTCTCAGTGACCATTTCTCATCAATGGCAAATTACAGCAGTGACTGGCAGAGCCGCCCCTCCCTATATGCACAACACATGCTGTGCGTAGGGCCCCATGATCCATGGGGGGCCCCATTTTGCACAAGGGGACGCATTCTCCGCAAATGCACGAAGGATGCCCATCATTGCTGCCATGAGACGCACGTACAGCACCAAGTCAGCCCGAGGCAGGAGAGAAAAAAAAGATGTTGCCACAATGATCGTCAGCTCCAAAAAAAAATTCTGCTTAGGGAACCAATTTGGCCAGGGGCGGCCCTAGTGACCGGTTCTGCTGTAACACTATTATCATGACAACCGCATCCTTCAACGACAAACTGTGAGTGTCTTCTGGCCCAATTGATGTGTCTGCAGCCTCATATACATGCACCACAGGGTCCCCATGATACATGACACTGTCAGGTGGAACACAAGTGAGCAGCCTGTCAGACTGTTTATGATGTTGCCGTGGCTGCACAAAAGTACTCAGACCTGTCAGGAGACAGGGATAAACGCCTAACATCTGGAACTGGTTAATTAAAGGACCTTAGATATCCTTACATACGTTATTGGTTTGTGGGATGTTCTGAATGACAACCATAGATGCATTTTATTTGGGTGGGGTGTGCAAACACAAGTTTTCAGTCTTGGTGGATATTTATAATTCCACCCAGTGCATTGTTGGATTTAATTCCAGGTATTTCATTGCCTGATAGGAAACCTAGTTGTTCTGTTGTTGACCTACCTTGTTTGACAGTGAAGACATGGTGTGCAGTCGGGTGGAGGATACTGGGCTCTTTGGGCAGTGGGGACGAACCTGATGGTGTACAACACAGCACAGTCATATTGTCTAGAGTACAGTGGTAGCAGCGGTAGTGATGGTGGTGGTGCGGTGAGTGGCAGTGCAGTTGTCTTACTGACTGCAGTGATGTTGATGCCCCTGGTGAAGTTGAGTTGTCTGCCTTTTCTCAGGTAGCTGACTGCACACACATATAAACCCTGGTATTCTTTTGTCATGATGTAGAACTGAAGACTGGTTCCTTTCTGCTGCCGGTCAGAGTTCCATTTCTGAGACATGGGGAGACAGGAGAGACAGGTCGGTCGGTCAGTAAGACAGACAGACAGACAGACGGGTCAGACAGACAACAGACTGACACACAGTATTACCATGTGTTTTTTTCTCACATGGTACCATGTGACACTTGGCTGACTGTCAGCCATCTTTGTGGCATCTTGAATGTCGGGACATTCCAGGGTCTTTCCCTCCTGTAGTGGGATGTTCACATTAGTGGTCACCACAGCAACTGGAGCCTGCCAGGTGGGCTCCCAGGCCACTTCATCAAGCTTCACCACCTTCAGAAGCATGGTGATCTTACTGCAGGACAATTTGTTGCTGTGACAACAGAAACAGAGAGAGGAGACGTCAGAACAGACCAAACACAACTGAACCTCTGTCCTCTTCTGACTGGAAGATTCAGCAAGGCTCTCTGGGACTTGTGATTCACTTGGAACTTTGAGTTTAGTTCAGTGAAATGGTGCTGAAAAACACAGAACAAAACTGAAGGAGAAAATGTAGCACAACAAAAAACAACAATTTCAGGTCAAGTCTTCAGTAAGTGTGAGGCTTGTTTTTGGAGACAGATGTATGTCTTCAGTCTGAATAGTCTGTATGTGTGTGTGTGTGTGTGTGTGTGTGTGTGTGTGTGTGTGTGTGAGAGAGAGAGAGAGAGAGAGACAGTCAATTTAAGGGTTCCAGTCAGTATCTGCCTGGTCAACATGCTGGTTCCAGCTTCTCTATAAGTCTTTAGACATGTAACTTTGTGGTGTCTTTGAACATTTTATAGACTAAACTATTTATTTATTAAATGATTAGCTGATTAATCTACAAAGTTATCCTTGTTTTTGGCTGCACAACTGATGCAGAAGATCTTAGCGAAGTCACACACACACCTTTGTGTCTGCACATTGACACACACACATGCACTCACCCACATACAGCACTCTGTGTCAGCAGTTCTCCACATTTTGATTGGAGGACAATGGGAGCCTTTTTTTTTTTAAATCATAAATCAGGTCCAATGAGAATCCTACACAGACCTACAAGTACCAGAACTGATTAGGTTCTGACTGGACCTGAGGTTCCCCCCACCCCCCAATCTGCTTCATCCTCTCAGCTCTATGAACTGCAGAGTCCGTCTTAGGAAAGAACTGATCCTCTTGATTGTCACATGCAGGTCTAGACTGGAGCCAGCTGACGAGTCACATCTGAGCCCTAGAGCTCCATTTCTGTTCTCCTGAGCTGTTGTGTGCAAACATCTTTAGGATGCTCTCAGAGCCACCTTAGCTGATTTGGGGGATCGAAACTGAGAGAGCAGCAGGTTTTATCTGGAGGATAACTCATTGCAGTTGCGCATCGCAGTCATGATTGTGGTCAACATTGATCTTGATCATTTTAATTATGCGACAGTAATGTAATAACGTAAATGGCACAGCCAGAGAGTGTGGTGATTTGAGGAAGAGCAGTTTCTCACCGCAGCATACAGATGTACTGTCCAGTGTCCTCAGCCACGGCCGGCTCCAGCCACAGCCTCTCTCTGTCCTGACTGAGACGCGAGCTGCAGGGGAGAGTCAGCATCATTCATTAGAACTTGAACCAGTGTAAATCAGATACAATTCAGTTAAAACGACAGTAGAACAAAATCTAATGTCCTCAGTGACACTAATCATGCTGCACACCTGCAAAACACCATACATCCTCTCTGGACGGAAATTGTTACAGAGCACATTATCCGTCAGTTACTCTCAAAGTGTCACACACACACACACACACACACACACAACATTCTGATGAATTCATTACAATACTAGGGGATTTTAACCATGTCACTTTCACCTCTCACCTGACTGGCTTCAATCAGTGTGATGACTGTGCCACAAGGAAAAATAAGACACTTCATCTGTTGTGTGCAAACATCAAGGAGGCTCACTCTGCTTCAGTTCTACCACCATTTGACAGATCAGATCATAACCTACCTGCCTTTTCTACAGCCCTTCTACAAACCTTGCACACTGCGGCAGGCTGCAACCACCACAGGCTCAGTGTGCTGCTGTAGACACAGGAAAATGAAAACAGCAACAACACTAGCAACAACACTGACCTTGACAGAACAGTTGGATGCACCACAGACTACAGTGACTACTTGGCTGCTTGACAACTCGGATGAGCCAGGTGGATACATGGCAATTAAGTTATTTGATTTTTCAAGCTCATTTAACATCATCCAACCACTGGTTCTTCAAAACAAGCTGAAAGTGATGGAGATGGATCCCTGCTTCAGGTCATGGATTGTGGAGACGACCACAGAACATCAGGACTTTAAATACAACTCTCACCACATCCAGAGATACTGGGATGAAACTGCTACTGTGGGGTGTATCTGGAACAGACAGGAAGAGTAGAACGGGGATCTGACAGTGGTCTTCGGCAAGAACTGGCTTCTTCTGAACACCCCCCAACACCAAGAAGATGGTCAGTGACTCCTGTGGGTTGTAGAAATAAGGCAACTGGACTTCTTATCTTGTTTGAAGACGTTTCGCCTCTCATCCAAGAGGCTTCTTCAGTTCTGAGACTGTTGCAGGAAAGCCAGGCATTTAAACCCTGTGTGGTGGTTTCGGGTGAAACTAGAGTCACATGACCAGAGTCACATGACCACACCCCCCGAAACTGGGGGGGGGGTGGTCATGTGATGTTACCTCCACTCCCGGTTTCATGTAGCTCTGGAGTCATGGAGTCATGGAGTCAGGAGTCGACACTCCTGGTTCCATGAGGTTCCTTTGAGTCACATTTCCCCGGTGTGTTTGGGGTTTAAATTTCCTGGGGAGAGCTCCTAGGACTGCATTGTAGGTGGCTGATAGGTGGTGTCTTAGGCCCCCACCTCTGTTCAAAGACGGTTTCTCTAAGTGGACATAGATGGCTTCTTTGACTCCTCTCTCGAACCATCTGTCCTCCCTGTCCAACACATGGACATTGGAGTCCTCAAAGGAGTGACCGTTTTTCTGTAGATGCAGATGTACAGCTGAGTCCTGGCCTGATGATGTGGCTCTTCTGTGTTGTGCCATGCGCCGGTGGAGGGGCTGTTTGGTTTCGCCTATGTACAGGTCTGAGCACTCCTCGTTGCACTGGACAGCATACACAACATTGCTGAGTTTATGTCTGGGTGTTTTGTCCTTGGGGTGGACCAGCCTCTGTCTCAGTGTCTGGCCTGGTTTGAAGTTGACCCGGATGTTATGTTTCTGGAAAATCATGGATTTTCCAGAAACATAAAATCATGGATTTTCCAGAAACATAAAATCATGGATTTTCCAGAAACATAACATCCGGGTCAACTTCAAACCAGGCCAGACACTGAGACAGAGGCTGGTCCACCCCAAGGACAAAACACCCAGACATAAACTCAGCAATGTTGTGTATGCTGTCCAGTGCAACGAGGAGTGCTCAGACCTGTACATAGGCGAAACCAAACAGCCCCTCCACCGGCGCATGGCACAACACAGAAGAGCCACATCATCAGGCCAGGACTCAGCTGTACATCTGCATCTACAGAAAAACGGTCACTCCTTTGAGGACTCCAATGTCCATGTGTTGGACAGGGAGGACAGATGGTTCGAGAGAGGAGTCAAAGAAGCCATCTATGTCCACTTAGAGAAACCGTCTTTGAACAGAGGTGGGGGCCTAAGACACCACCTATCAGCCACCTACAATGCAGTCCTAGGAGCTCTCCCCAGGAAATTTAAACCCCAAACACACCGGGGAAATGTGACTCAAAGGAACCTCATGGAACCAGGAGTGTCGACTCCTGACTCCATGACTCCAGAGCTACATGAAACCGGGAGTGGAGGTAACATCACATGACCACCCCCCCCAGTTTCGGGGGGTGTGGTCATGTGACTCTGGTCATGTGACTCTAGTTTCACCCGAAACCACCACACAGGGTTTAAATGCCTGGCTTTCCTGCAACAGTCTCAGAACTGAAGAAGCCTCTTGGATGAGAGGCGAAACGTCTTCAAACAAGATAAGAAGTCCAGTTGCCTTATTTCTACAACCCACAGGATAAAGATGACCTGGATGACTGAGAACCTTCACAGACATGGTCAGTGACTGTCAGAGGTCTGGGCCTTCTCCCTTCATCAACACCCAAAGCAAGGACACTGAGCTGGTGTGCATTTAGAGATACCCAGGTGTGCACCTGGGCAGTAAAGTGGACTGGTCTCTGGACACAGATGTCCTCTACTGGAAGAAGCAGAGCTGGTTCTTCTTTTCCTTTTAAATTATTGCTAGATCTATTAATACCTTTTCATAATTGTATTTTTTGAGTGTCAAAATATTTGATCATTTTGCAAAGGTTCCACAGTTCCATCCTCACCTACCACTGTCCATATAGCCCTGTGATCAAGCTGCTGAGGAGGCACAGCATTTTTACCCATCCTTCACTGGTATAAAAAGAAAAGGTCCAAAAGCAGCAGGTCAAACCTCTTGCGGCCGTACCTGTACATGATTGGCTGCTCCAGGTAGTGACCCTTAGTGAGGCAGTACCAGGAGAGGTTGTGTCCGGCACTCTGAGTGGATGTGTAATTATAGACAGAGGGATGAGAGAAAAGAGGACAGGAGAGCCAACCAGCCTGCCCCTCCAGGACTGAGACAATCCCTTCACTGGACTCCCCCCAGTCATCACACTTGGGTTCTGAGAGAGAGACAGAGAGAGATAAGGCAAGAGAGAGTGTAGATGTCAGGATTTCAGCTGATTGTCAAGATTAATGATTAAGAAAAATTGTAAGACAGTTCAACATCACCCTGAACTCTCATCCCTGAAACAATGGAAGTTTCCCCCCAGACTGGAAGAAACTACTTTGTGTATTATGCCTTTTGATTAGTGTCTCCTTAACACCTCCTATCTACCTGACTTCCCTTGAAATGTTACATGTCTGATGGTCTCAGTGTAAAGTTATTGTCATGTGACATAAACCCTGATGATCAAAGGTCTCCAGATGTGAGTGATGTCTCTATGCAAATTCCTATTGACATGTGATTTAAAAGTGTCTTTGTTCTGGTTGGATATTTAAGGGAAAGAGCAAGGACCCAACCTTTGAGTTAATCTGCTTACCAGAGCTCCCACACGTCGAGTGTGTTGCAATATCTGTTTCTCAAGTATTGTTGCTATTGGCTATAGTTTGTTCACTTACTGTACATCACAATAAACTGGAATGTTAACCATTCATTTCTAATACTGCCTTGTTGAGATTTTACTCTTGTAGTGAAGGATCTGTTATCAGATACCTAGTAGGTCTTTATTTTTATGGTAAGTTTCACTGGGTAACACTCACACCCTTAACCTCTGAGTTGAATAGAAAATATTGAGTATCATGTTCTGTAATTATTTAGATATGTTCAATAACCTCTGAATATCTCAACCCAGGTGTCAGGGCTGTTCTTCTATGTTAAGAAGGTCACTGAATAGTTTACGTCTATATCTGCCATCCCTGAACTAAGATAGGGACTGGTTATTAAATACTGTATCCCAAAGACCTCAGTTATATGGTAAGTTTCACTGGATGTTGTTCATACCCTTAACCTCTGAGTTGGACAGACAAGATTGAGTATCATGTTCTAATACCTCTGAATACTTCAACCCAGGCATCAGGGCTATTCTTCCATGTTAAAGCTGGGGTTGGTAATCCTGTTCAGAAACACTTTTTGTTATACTGGGTGAAATGGTCCTTCTACCTTCTGAGTAATCAATACATTATGTATTCAGAAAATGAAACGAAAATGATCAGTCCTCTGTGGAAGCTGCAGGACTGACAAAACTCCGACCAATGCAAGCTCCTCGGTGCGAGGAGCAAAAACCAATCAGATGCCTTCATGTCTAGTTCTGTATCCGCCCCCCTCGATCCCTGTCTCTGACGCATGTGCACAATCTTCGCATGTCGCTGTTGCCGGAAGAAATCAGCGTACAGAGTTACAGCGGAACGGATTTCATGCTCATTTATGAGCAATGGCTAAGAAAATGCAGCCCAGTTACTACTTCCACCGTTACTTGTAACGGCTCGCCCCAAGAAAAAGGCAAGGAAGAGAAAGCCGGAGGCTGAAAAGGCTGCTAACAAAAAGGCTCTGGATAAAGCCAGACGTCAAACCAGAGTAAACATTGGTGTTGCTTTTGTGGAGACAACTGAGGGATTTGAAGGGCCTGAAAATGATGCTGAGGTTGCTCTCTTTCTGTTGGACAGATAATTATATGCTTTGCTTCGGGGAGGATTTGTTATTTTTATGAAATGTATAACTTTTGCTAGCGTAGCTACTTTTGTAGCTTGTATTAGCCTAATGCTAATATTAGCTTCTCTGTGGGTTTAAAATGGGTCGGTGACGCTAGTATTGAATAGATTATAGTATATATTACACCTCCTGCCGCTTCTCATTTTCCTGCAGTGCCTGTTCCAGTTTGTGGGGGCGTGGCTTGGACGAACACACTGACAGGAGGGGGAGGAGGGGGGAGGAACTCAGAGGAGGTGCAATTTTCAAATCTTGCTAGCTCTCTTGCTAGCTCTCCAGGATTACCAACCCCAGCTTTAAGAAGGTCACTGAGTGGTTTGTTAATCTATATCTGCCATCCCTGAACTAAAACTGATGTCAGATCTCTTCACAGTAGAGTTCAATTCTTAAAAGGCTTATATTCTTAATTACTGGTTAACTATTAACACTAAATAACATTTAATGGTAAAGTTATCTTTAACTAAATGGAGTCAGATTGAATAAATTAACTATTTTACTTTAATAAAACCTCATCTTAACACCGGAAAGACAGTATACGTATTGGGGGGATAATAGATAAATGTCTCTAAATATTTCCTCCCCTACAAAATCACATAATGAGTGTTGACAGATGTAAAGAAGACTTCCTGTTTCCTGAGTGTTTAGTGGGATATTCCTTCAAAAGCAAATAGTTTAACCTCTGTGGAGTATGAATGTGCACAGTAAAAGTGAAGGAAGCTGAGTGCATGTGTAGTTTTTTACAATGTAATACAGTGTAAAGATGAAATGGGCATGACTATACTCTGAGTCAAGGCTTGGGCTCCAGCTCTTTTTTTTTTTTAATGTGAGAATCAAACAGAGCTCAGTGGATGTCATTGTTAACTGGCCTTGATAAATACGTCTCACTTCCATCTCATTAAAAGGAAGACAGCAGAGAGAAGCTGTTTCATTATCACACTGAGACTCATCTGAGCTGCTCACAAACACTTCACAGATGACATGGTTTCTGCTCCTGTAATTCGTTGAATGGAGAATGAACCGCAGTACAGAAAGAGACACACTTGAGATTTCACATGATGGTGTTTGCTGCATTAATCTGTGGAGATGAACATCAGACCCTCTGTTTTAAACTGTCTTTAAAATGCAGTAAAATTAATATCCGTCTATCAATTTTCAGGAACAAGAACAAAGAGACATAAAATACTGACAGATTATGACAGCAACATTCGAGACAGTTTTGTAACTGCAGCTTTTTCAGGTACAACTTGTTGCCATCTGTACAACCGCTAGCGAGGCTACGGAGGCAGCCTGCTAAACCACCGCTTCCTAGTGCTTTCCTCACCAACGCTAGATCCCTAGTCAACAAAATCGACGAACTGAGGCTTCAGGTGGCGACTGACAACATTGTCAGAAACAGCTGCATTCTGCTGATCACAGAATCCTGGCTCCACTCATCGATTCCGGACTCCGCTATCGAGCTAACAGGCTACACGGTACAGCGCCATGACAGGACCAGCGACTCCGGGAAAAGCAGAGGTGGGGGGCTGTGTCTGTATGTGAACAACAACTGGTGTACAAACACATCGACTGTAGACAGCCACTGCTCCCCGGACTTGGAGTATGTGACCGTTAAATGCAGACCCATATACCTCCCCAGAGAATTTACCGCGGTCTTGATAACCGTTGTTTACATAGCACCAGATGCTAACGCTAGCACAGCCACCGGTCTCTTACACCGCGGCATTAGCATCCAGCAGAACAGACACCCTGATGCCGTGCACATCATCGCGGGGACTTTAATCATGTGGACTTAAAACCAATGCTCCCCAAATTCCATCAACACGTGAAGTGTGCCACCAGAGGAGCCAACACATTGGATAAAGTCTTCACGAACATTAAGCAGGGCTACAGGGCTAAGCCTTTACCTCACCTTGGCCAGTCTGACCACGTATCACTCTTCCTGATTCCAGCATATACCCCACTCAGAAAAACTGCTCCCATCACCACAAAGACAGTTAAAACCTGGCCAGAGGGTGCCTCCCAGCAGCTACAGGACTGTTTCAGGACAACTGACTGGGGTATTTTCGAACACCCAGACCTGAATGTGTTCAGTGACAGTGTGCTGAGCTACATTCAACACTGTGTGACAGTGTGCTGAGCTACATTCAACACTGCACAGATACTGTTACAGTTGAGAAACACATCTGTGTCTACCCCAATCGGAAACTCTGGATGACCAGAAGCTGCTGAAGCAGAGAAACACAGCCTTCAGGTCTGGTGACGTGGCCCTCTACAGCTCAGCCCGCGCCAGCCTGAAGAGGGGCATCTGGGAGGCCAAGTTGGACTATAAGAGCAAGATTGAGGACCACCTGCAGTGCAACAACAACAGGCAGGTGTGGTTGGGTATCCAGCACATCAATAACTACAGGACTAATACGGGTCCTGTGGCAGGTGATGCATCACTGGCAGAGGAGCTTAACCACCACTTCGCCCGGTTTGAGGTGGAAACGTCAGAGGCCTCCCGACCTCACCCTGAGAGCGACAACTCCACCTTCAGGGTGGGGGAGCATGAGGTGAGGCGAACACTGCGGTCTGTCAACCCATGGAAGGCAGCTGGCCCTGATGGCATCTCAGGGTGGGTACTGAAGGACTGCGCTGATCAGCTGGCCGGAGTCCTCACCAGGATTTTTAATCAGTCCTTGTGCCAGTCCACCGTCCTGTCCTGTCTTTAAATCCTCCATCATAGTACCTCTCCCCAAAAAGCAATCGATTGTCAGCCTCAATGACTACAGGCCAGTAGCATTGACTTTCCTTGGTAATGAAGTGCTTCGAGAAGCACATCAGGAACCACATCATGACTTTCATCCCCCCTTTGTTCAACACACACCAGTTTGCCTACAGAGCTAACAGATCTACAGAGGACTCCGTGACCACCGCTCTCCACACTGTCTTGTCCCACCTAGAACAACGGGGGAGCTATGCACGGATGCTCTTTATAGACTTTAGCTCGTGCTGAGCCCCCTCCTTTACACACTCTATACCCACGACTGCACCCCCATCCACCACAGCAACACCATCGTTAAGTTCGCGGACGACATGACAGTGGTGGGGCTCATTACAGGGGAAGATGAGTCAGCCTACAGGGAGGAGGTGGAGAGACTGACAGTGTGGTGCCGTGACAACAACCTGCTCCTGAACACAAATAAGACCAAGGAACTGGTTGTTGACTTCAGGAAAAAGAGGCACGACATCCAGCCACTCCACATCAATGGGGTCTGTGTGGAGAGGGTCTCGGACTTCCGCTTCCTTGGAGTCACCATCAGTGACAACCTGACCTTGGGACTGCACATTGCAGAGCTGGTGGGGAAGGCCCAGAAGAGACTCTTCTTCCTGAGGGTCCTCAAGAAAAACAACATCACAGAGAAACTTCTGGCGTCCTTCTACCGCAGCACAGTGGAGAGCGTCCTGAGCTACTGCCTCTGTGCATGGTACTCCAGCTGCACAGTTGCACAGAGGAGAGAGCTACAGAGGATAAAACGCACTGCCCAGTGGATAGTCGGAGGCAGTCTACTCCCTCTGGAAGACCTGTACAACCCCCCGGACACGGACTGTTTGAACGTCTGCCAGAGGGCAGACGTTTCAGATCCATAAAAACACACAAACAGACTTAAGAACAGTTTTTACCCATCAACCATATCACTACTTAACGCTGCTATATCCCGCTGATGTGAATTTATTTATTTATTTATATGTACATATATAGTTTTTTGTATTTTTTGTATTTGTTATATTTAGGTTTTATCTTTATTTTTATGCCGGCACTGTTTGTGGTCACTTTCTAATTTCATTGTTCAACTTGTTGAATAATGACAAATAAAGTCTGATTCTTGATTCTATTTTCCATACATTAATTCCAGAACATGCGCTTCAACTGGGAGCAGCAAAGAAATAGAAATAGAAAATACTTTATTGATCCATCAAGGTGTTATGAAGTGGATGATCCGTGTTGTTCAGGATGGCCTCCACCATTCTCATTGTGTATCTCTCCACCACCTCCTCCAGAGGGTCCATCTTTACTCCAATGACAGAGCCAGCCTCCTTACAAGCTTATCCAGCCTCTTTGCCTGTTTTTTTTCCTAAAACTCCTCCCCAGCAGACTGCAGCATAAAATAAAGCACTTGCCACCACAGACTGATAGAACATCTGCGGCATCTTACTGCAGATGTTTGGAGATCTGAGCTTTCTGAGGAAAAAGAGGCGGCTCTGCCCCTTTTTGTAGAGTGCATCAGTGTTAAGGGACCAGTCCAACTTGTTATCAAGGTGAACACCTGGATATTTATAGGTTGTCACCACCTCGATGTCCACTCCACAAGTGTTCACTGGCTGAAGAGAGAGCTTGGACCTACGGAAATCCATGATCATGTGATCATTTCCTTTGTCTTTGAGGTGTTCAGCATGAGGCAGTTTTTGTAACTCCAGTCACTGAAGGCTTTTATCAAATCCCTATATTCAGATTCCTGTCCATTTCTGATACATACCACAATAGCAGTGTCATCTGAGTATTTCTGGATGTGGCAGGACTCATTAATGTCCCAGAAAAACAGTTCCCCAACCTGACAAACTGTGGTCTTTCTGTCAGGTAATCTGTGATCCAGGAGACAAAGGAAGAATCCACTTCCATCTCTTTGAGCTTGTTTTTGAGTATGTTGGGTTGGATGGTATTAAATGTGCTTGAAAAATCAAAAAACATGATTCTTACATAAGCGCCAGATTCCTCCAGATGAGAGAGGGCACGGTGGAGCATGTAGAGGACTGCATCATTCACTCCAATGTGTTCTTTGTATGCAAACTGCAGGGGATCTAGTTTGTCTTTGACCTCAAGCCTCAGTAGACGTAGAATCAGCCGCTCCAAGGTCTTCATGATGTGTGAAGTCAGGGCCACCGGTCTGTAGTCATTTAGTTCAGCCGGACATTTTCTTTTTGGTACCGGCACTATACAGGATGTTTTCCACAGAGCCGGCACCCACCCCAACTGTAGACTCAGGTTGAAGATCTTGTGGAGAGGTTGACACAGTTGGGCAGCACAGTCTTTAAGCAGCCTTGGACACACACCATCTGGGCCAGCTGCCTTCCCAGAGCAAAGTCTCCCGAGTTCCAGCCTAACCCCTGTCTCTGTGACAAACAAGGCTGGAGGAAAAGGTGTGAGAAGGGGAGTAGCTGCAGCAGTGGAGATGTACCCAGGTGAAGGAGGAGGAGGAGGAGACATGGTGGAGAAACAGACTTGTGGAGGAGAAGAAGGAGCCGTCATGGAGATGTCCACATGTTGAGGAGGGGGAGAAGGAGGAGGAGAAGGAGGTGGATAAGGAGTGGAATCGGATGTGACCTCAGTGTCGAATCTGTTGAAGAACTGATTGAGTTTATCAGCTCTTTCCACATCACCCACTATTGGCTGTCTTTTCTTTTTGTTGTAGTCAGAGATGGTGTTGATTCCTCTCCACACCTCACGGATGTTGTTGTGTTGTAAAATCTTCGTTTTGTATTCCAACTTTGCCATCTTCAATCTCTTCCTCAACTCATGTTGCACCTGTTTGAGCCGTTCTTTGTCACCATCTCTAAAAGATTCCTTTGTTTGGTTGAGGATTGCCTTTATGTTACTTGTGATCCAGGGTTTTTATTGGGGAAACAGCGTGTAGTCTTTGTAGGTATGACTGTGTCTCTACAGAAGTTGATGTACTCCGTAAAATAGTCAACCTGTCTGTCAATGTCCATACTGTTCTTGTCTGTTTCCAGCAGAACATCCCAGTCTGTGCATTCAAAGCAGTCCCTTAGAGCCTCTCTAGCCTCAGGTGTCCATTTCCTTACTGTGAGTGTAGCTGCAGGTTCCCTCTTCACACAGGGTTTGTAACAGGTCTGCAGAAAAATCAAGTTGTGATCTGACCTGCCCAGTGGTGGTAAGGCAGTAGCTCTGTAAGCTTCTTTGACATTGGCATACACCAGATCAAAAGTTTTGTTTTCTCTGGTAGCACAATTAACAAACTGTGTAAATGAGAGGGAAACATGGTTGAAGTCTCCTGATATTATTGTAAGTGCTTCAGGATGTTTAGTCTGTATGCTTGCAGCCATATCATGTAGTATCTCACATGGAACTTCAGCAGTTGCCTTTGGAGGGATGTACACAAGTATTGTTATGATATGACTGAATTCTCTTGGTACATAGTATGGTCGCATTCCAACAGCCAACAGTTCAATGTCTGGACAACACATCTTCTCCTTGACAATAATATGTGCAGGATTACACCATCTCTGGTTCACGAATAAGGCCAGTCCTCCTTTTTTCTTGCCACTAGCCTTAGCATCTCTGTCTGATCTTATGAGAGTGAAACCAGGTATATCCACGATGGAATCTGAGATGTTTTGATTCAACCAGGTTTCAGTAAAACACATCAGGCTGCACTCACGGTACACTTTCTGAGTCTCCACAAGTATCTCCAGCTCATCACTTTTGTTGGGCAGAGAGTTAACGTTTCCCATGATGACAGATGGTAGAACAGGCTTGTATCTCCATTTCCTGGCCTTCAACTTTGCACCAGCACGATAGCCACGAAAACACCTCCTCATCTCACCTGGAATAGGGTGACATACTCCAGATTTGCTCCGTTTCAGGGACAAAAGCTCTTCTCTTGAAAAAACTATTCTTCCAACAGAAGAATCCATCAGTAGTTGATAAAAATAACAAAAATAAAGCAAAGGAGGAGTAGGAGTAAAAAAGGAATAAAGGAGTAAAAAAACTCAGAGCTACCAGACTTTGCTGCTACCAGTTGAAGTGCATGTTCTAGAATAAACAAATAATAATAAACAAATAATAATAATAATAAACAAAGTCTGGTAGCTCTGAGTTTTTACTCAACCTGTGCTTTATTTTTGTTGTGTTTTTGTATGTTTTTGTTGTATTTTGTCAACTACTGATGGATACTTCTGTGGGGAGAGGAGATTCTTCAGGAGAGGAACTTCTGTCATTGAGAATGGAGCAAGTCTGAAGGATGCCACCCTGTTCCAGCTGCGATAAGGAGGTGCTTTCTTGGTTGCTGTGCTGGTGGTGCAGAGGTTAAAGGCTTGGAAGTGGAGATGTACTGTAGGTTCTTTCTGCTGTCAGTCATCATGCAAAATATCAACTCTCTGCCCAACAAGAGTGATGAGGAGCTGGAGATATAAGGGAAGACTCAGGAAGTAGACGTTTTTTCAAATCAATACTTGTGTACATCCCACCAATGGCTACTGCTGAAGTTCCATGTGATGTTCTCCATGAACTTATTGCTAAGATACAGACTAAACATCCTGAGGCACTTGACCTCAGTCATGTCTCCCTGATGGACTCACTGAGGATGTGGTGGAGAGATACACGCTGGTGGAGGCCATTCTGAACAACTCAGATCATCCTCTTCATAACACCTTGATGGACCAAGAAAAGAGTAATGGTGGATGTACTTTGTACTTCCAGCCATCAGGCTTCTTCATTCTTCTGCAAATGGTTGATGACAAATGAATTTCCCTTTGGGGATTAATAAAGTAATTCATATTCATATATGTATTCGTATTGCAATATTCTGCAAACTGCTCTGACTAATGATTTCATCACTGACTCAAGACCTCAGTCCTGAGTCTTCACTCAATCAATAAACCAATCACAGACACTCGTCCAGGTCCTCATTTGTAATAGCCATGTTAATTAAATGAAGGATAAAGAGGATGAGCGTTCAGTGCATTGATGACTAATGACTTCTTCAGAGTCAGCCTCCTCTACTGTTTCAGATGAGATGACAGAACCTAAAAGGTCAGTGATATATTAATTTAAGTGAGTAATTCCTCTACAAAAACCCTTAAAATTTTTGTCCAAGCTGCAAACATGTTAGAAATCTTAAAAAAAAAAAAAAATCTAAAAACTTTTCCCTGAAACTGCTCAGAGATAACAACTGTATCAGGGCACCCCCTCAACTGTCTCCTTAAAGATCTGTTTGGGGCCACCTCAGTAGTCACTGAAACTGCTTTAAGAACTACAGGAGCCACTGGAAATCTCCACAAACCTATAACAAAAGCTGTAACTGGATGATTACTGTATGACCCCTTTCACAGATAACTCCCCAGTGATCCACTCAAGGATTCCAAAAAGACAATCAAATCAGCCAAAAGATCAATGGAACTAGATCCATCTGTAACATACTGCTGACCTTGTTATATGTCCCTGGAAACATCCATTCACTGTAATTAACCGCAATTTTGGAGAATTGTACCAACATGAACAATAAAAAGTCTATGGAGAGGAAAAAAAAAAAAAAGACCTGAGAGGCTTTTACACTGTTGTCTGTACAAAAACAGCCAGTGCACTGTGTTCATTACTTTTAATTCCCTTCACCTATGAAAAAAAAAAACACTGCGCTGATGAATCTGTGCTGGATCTTTACACACATGTCTTTGTCTGTTATTTCTGACCTTATACACAAGCTGTTGAAAAGTATAAATGTGCTGCTCAGCTGTGAGCACGTCCTCTGCTGTCACAGCTGTCACTCACCTGTCTGGCTGATAATTGGTGTGATCCTGACTGACACAGCTGAGAGGAGGAGAAGAGTGGAGGGGAGGACCGCCCTGCAAACAGATGGAGAGACTGTTTAAGTATACACTCCTAAATCAGTTATTAATTTTTTTTTTTTTTAATTTACTTTTTATTTGTTTTCTTTTAGTAACATACACAACAGCTGGGCACAAAAAGTACAGCCTAACATATAACATAATGAAGGGGAGGATTTATACATTAAATAAAACAGAAGTCAACATTAGCACATCAAACATAAAATTGTAAAGATGCTGCTTGAAAATAGGGAAAAACCATTTCTTATTAAAGGGTTTGACCTTATCTTTGCGATCTATATGAAATCAGGTCTTACAGTTGACACATAGCTGAGCCATTTTGACCAGTTCTCTTCAAAGATATCATTTTGGTTCCTTAGTCTGAATGTAATTCTCTCCATAACATATATATTATAAATTATATCATTCCATTCATTTATTGTTGGTTTGTCTTTCTTAAGCCATTTTCTGGTCGAAGCCTTTTTACACCCCACTAACAACACACTCAAAAGGTATTTGTCCCACTTTGTATATTCAAATCCATCCAGATCACACAGGTACATGACTTAAATTAAAAATATTTTCCTTTTAAAAACAGCCTCCATGAGCCCAAGAACCTCTCTCCAAAATGGAGTCACAGAGGGACAGCTCCAAAAAATATGGAAATGATTTGCTTAAGTGTTTCCACAGGACCTCCAGCAGGCAGTCTGATTTGAGTAGTTGGTCTTTTGTGCTGGAGAGTGAAAGAATCCAGTCACATTTTTCCAGCTGAAGTCCCTCCAGGAGGGGGAGCTTGTCACTAACCACTGCTGTCTGCAAATCCTGTCCCATTCCTCTTGTGAGACTTTGAAGCCTCCCTCTGCTTCCCATCTTTCTTAATATTCAAAGTATTTTAAGATTTTAAAGAGCTGACTATAGTTTGGATACTATCTTTTGGAAGGAGACATTCTTGTAGGCTCTTTGAAAAATGTTAAGAATTTCATCCCTCCCCGAAGCAACATCGCTTGGGAATTTCTTGCTCATAAAATCCCTGATTTGTAAATATCTAAAGTGATCTTGATTTTGTAGACAAAATTTTTCTTTAAGGTCCTGGAAACTCAAAAATTTATCCTGATCTAAGAGTGTGCAGTATGTTGTAAGTCAATTTTCTGTCCAATTCTTAAACCTTGTATCATATTTATTCAGTACAAAATCTGGATCATATGCGAACCATTTAAACATTTCGATTCCTCTCTTCGTTGATCTTTTTAATTATTTAGCCTGTGGGATATCATGCTTAAAATGTGCTATTGAATATTTTGCTAAAAATTGATGATTGCATTGATAATTGTATGATGAATGATTGAGATTAACTTTTATCTGTGATTCCTCTTTTAACTGTGATTTTTCAGAAGTGCAGAAGTGTGCCTTACCAAAGACAGGAAGAATAAGCCTGAAACGTGCAGGATGACGTAGCAACTCCTTATATGGGACATAGTGTCTTAGAGAGACAGAGGGAATAGTGTGTGAAAAGCAGAACGGCTGTTGACGGTTGACTTATGTTTTGCTGAACTTTTAATAAATCTTTTAAACTTTGAGATTGGACTCCTGCACACTTCATCAAACGAACACGCGAGTTCTGGAGATGAACTTAACAATTTGGTGACCCCGACGTGATGAAGGCAGGAAAATTTTAAATGTAAAATAAGGTTAAAGAGAATACTTTTTGCATTTGGAATACAGACAACTACGATATAAGAACAACGAGAGGCCTCAAAATCAAGGGATGTCAAGGGCTGTTTCTTCAAAATTTCTGCACATGGAAATTACAAAATTTATAGTTGTCCGAACTATCTGCCTTGTCTGTAATGCAGAGTTAACTGGAAAAAAGGACCGTTTGAGGCCGCGGTAGGGGTGTCGGAGGTCCAGGGGCAAGCCCGCTGAGGACTGACACCTAGAGATTCGGGCAGTCTGGGCAAAAGCAACCCGCGGACAAAGAATCTCACATAGGTTAGTAGATTGGACAGGATCTGGCTAAGTAGAGCTGAACTTCAGTTTCAGTCAAATTACGTGAGGGCAGTTCAGGACTAGGATTGTTGGTTTTAGATTCTCCCGAGGTTTTTCAACGAACGATTGAAGAAGAGTAGATCGGAGTTACAAGAGAAATCGCGGGGAACAGGCGCAGGAATCCTCGTCCGTTGAGAGACGCTCACGTGTAGCACAGAAGTCGTTTAGCAGAGGCTTTGCGAGAAGTGAAGTGAGTTTTCAACCCGTTTAAAGGATCAGGGAAGCAAGCGTGACGCGGCGATCTAGGATAGTTTGCTGCAGAGTGTTTAGATTTCCAGTTATTATCTTTTTGTTATTACCCTTTAAGGGGGTGAGCTTGTGATTCCTGAACTACAGTAAGAAATTCCATATATAAGTGACCTGTAGTGATCCGAGAGGGCGAGTGGGTTAGAGCCCAAAACTGTGATTATAGGGATGTGTGGGTGGTAGTTATCAACAGTGTCTCAACTATGATGTGTTAAGTGTCTGAGCTGTAACAGCGTGTGAAGCAGTGGCGTCGTTAGGCCTATTTTAGGGGGCTGAAGCCCCCCCTAAAATATTCTTAAGCCTCCCTAAATAATTTGGTGTTGTTTTGTTTTGTTTTTCATTAAAAAAAAAAAAAAAGCAGCGTAAGATAGAGAGCCCCTTCAGTGCCACGTTATCCAATCCATTCCACTTGTTCATATAGAGAACACCCACATTCCATCCAGTCCACGTTCTCCCTGCGAGCTTGCTTGCAGCCGGTACCTGCACTGTATGCACCAAACATGCCGATCGGTGCCGGCGAATACTGGAGTCCAGGCACCGATCCGATACCACGTGTATCTGTTTACCAGTTAGCTCCGTTAGCTCGGCTTCAGTCAAACTCTGGAGCGTCTGTTTATAAAATGAAATGAGCAGCGCTACAAATAACCCGCGTACATGTGTACAGGGTACATGTGCCTCTGTTGTTAAAGTTTAGCGTTACTTTTCAGAGTTTTATTTTTACAATCGGGAGTGATGTAAATGACGTACTGCTAGTATTTTCCGGTCAGTCGTCATGGAAACATGACACTCTGTCAGTGGTGCTGCGTTTGGAAAACAAATGTGCGTACGAGCTGAAAAACGAAACAACGTATCACTGTATACAGCCAGTATGTGTGAAAACATGCTGCGACTGCAAGTTTATGCATATATTTATATAACATTTACTTTTACAACCTTTCAGCAGCCAGTAATAGGCCAGTCAGTTATAGGCCTGTAGGTTATTATTAGAGGCAAAATTTTATTTTATTTTATACTGATGGAGTGTCAGTGCTAAATAAATATTTTCATAATTTTGTAATTGATTTTATTGAAACATGAATATTAATTTATGCAATTGCAATGCCTTGATTTAGTGAGGTCAGTACACAGTCAATGCTGTAATAGCAATTGTAGGCCTACTAAAAATTGTCATAATTATTAATTTCAGTGTTTTGGTTTCGGTGTTCGGCCAAGTGTTTACTCATTTTCGGTTTTCGGTTCGGCCAAAAATTTTCATTTCGGTGCATCCTTAATAATAATAATAATAATAATAATAATAATAATAATAATAATAATAATAACAATACATTAAAAATAATCACTCCCCCGCCCCTATTGACCTGTAGGAGTCAGGGCAGAAGAGCACAGAGAGTGAGAGGGGAGAGACCTCTACTGGAAAGGTAAGTCTAAAGGATTTCACAGGATAGAGTCATTTGTGATGCAGACAGTCGTGGTCCTGTGCTTACTGTATAAAGAAAATACTATACTGCCAATAAAGATAAAGATAATAATGAACAATTTCTCAGTCTTTGCTAGCTGTTTGTGAAATCTTGTGCTTGTGCGCTACGTTTGCTCACATCCTGTGCATCTCCAGGGGGCTAAGCCCCCCAGACCTTAAGATCTAGTGACTCCCCTGGTGTGAAGGAAACCTAACGGTGCTAATGTAATTCACACGCCTCACTGTAAAGGTGAGTGCAGTTCATTGGGTCAGTGGCTCGGCTGTACTGCATACACACTGACTGGTTTACACCTCGTTAAGTTGTTTGGGTCAGTTGCTTGGGTGAAATCCATACAAACTGACTGACTGTTGAGGGGTAGGAAACCCTAAATTGAACCAGAATCTGCTGACTGAGGGTGAGTATTGCATCAGTTGAAAAGGTATGTGCACATATTCATTGACTGAAGGCAGAACTGCACCGCACACTTAAAAATGGAAAGGGAATTCGACCAAGAGTGTGCGAAGAGCGTAGGGGTTGCGGCCCTCAGCTATCACTGAAGAGATCTCCTAACATAGGGGAACAGTGGAAGAAAGTAAAGATGAGCAGGAAAAGAGACAAAAACTACATAAACTGTGTGACAGGCTGTGGGAACAGTTACAAAAAGAGGGACAGATACCAAAAGATGATGAAAAAGGGAGTCTGCTCCGCCTCCTCTGTAAAGTGGAGGAGAATGCTAAGAAAGCTTATAAGCTCATGAAACCAAGACACCCAATGTGTTTAATAAGAGAGCATGGAAGAAAGAACAATCAGAAAAAGGCAAATTCAGAGCACTGACACATCAGCTCATGCTGGCTTGTATGGCTCTCTTTCCTGAACAGAGGCCAACCGAATCAGGGACAAAGACAGACACAGAAAAAATGTTGCACACTGAGAAAAAGGGGGAGATAGAACAGTGTTCCTCTGCGTCACTGTATCCCTCATTGCTTGACCTTGAGCCACCGCCTTACCAAATGCCACAAATAAAAGAGATTAATGAGGCAGAAAAGGAGAAGTTATTACAGGAGTTGAAAGAGTGAACCACACAAGAGGTGTTACATACAAGGGAAGAACTTATTAAATACAATAACAGGCTCAGTCAGATGAAAGAACTGTCACGGATGCATCAAGAACAGCAAAACACACTAGCAGCTGAAGAAAGAGATGAACAGTTGAGAGAGCAATTATTAAGGATGAGTGTCAACAGAAGCACACCCAGGGAGGAACACACACAAATGATAAGAAAAGTTACTACAATCAGGCCTAGAGTAGAGGAGCAACATGCACCACAAGCCTTTCATACAATGATAAACAGTGCCTCTCCCACAGACACAAGAAGTACCAAAATTCTTGGGCAGATAGAGGAACTGGAGGAGTCTGTTAAAATCATGAAAACAGAGTTGAAGGAGGAGATGGAGAGACAGGGAGAGTTTTCTCACACACAGGATGAGGTGACAGAGAGAGTGAAGAGTTTGAACAAAGTACAGATGAAGATGAGGACTCTGCCTCCCCTGCCACCCCAAGCACACATTCATCTTTTCAGGCACAGGCAGAATGAAAAAACGTAAGGCAAAGAAAAAGCATGTTTGACCAACCCATTCATACAATCTTAGACGACACTCGTCTGCTCCCAAATACCCTGTACCTCCGGGGGCTGTGCACTCATGAACATCCACAAAGAGGATGAGGACATTCCCTCCTTCCTCATTAGATGCAAAACTCAGTGGATGGACACTACTGGCGCCCATCCTGGCCGTGATGACACCCAAAAAATCATGCTCAGAAAAGCAGTCATGGATGGGATGCCCATATCTGTCAAAGCAGCCATGGAGAACAATCCTGACATTCCTGGCTGTGATTGTGCAATGTGGGAAAAACACTTAGCACACCATGTAAAAGCTCATAAACTGAAATCAGATGCTGAAAAGAATGAAACTGAGACAGCACAGGTTCAGTTGTTAAAACTCCAGTTAGAATAAGCCAGGAAACAAGTTAACAGCAACAAAAAACAGTACATAAATGATGCAGCAGCCACAGCCTCAGGAGCTTCCTGGTCTTTACCCAATGCCTGACTGGGCTCCAAAATCTCCTAAATATCTACATGGTCAGATGGTGGCAATGACGGGGGGCTATAGAGGCAGGGGTGGGGGTGTAGGAAGGCGTCCTACAGATAGGCGTGGGTGGCAGTGTTACACATATGGTCAGATGGGACACAGGTCTAGAGATTGCCCTAACAGTGTTTGTCACAACTGTCAACAACCTGGACATTGGGCAGCAGTGTGCCCACGGCGTCAGTGGCAAGGACCGCCACGTGGAGGACAGGCCAGACAGGATCAGCGTGTATCACCAGCTCATCAGGTACCTAATGACAGTATGGCGCCCAGAGGACAGTTTCCTTCTGTTCCCTATGAGCATCAGTACTGACGGGACCTGAGGGCTTCTGAGCATGTTTGTCAGATCCCTACATGTCTTTATGTGTTGGTGACAAACAGTTGTCATTCATGGTGGATACTGGGGCAAGATATTCTACCATCTCATCATATATTCCACGCAGTTTGATTTCAAGATACTCTGTTACAGTTGTTAGGTTCTCGGGCAAAACTGAAGCACTGCCACTAACTCGTCCACTGCAAACTAAAGTAGCTGGTCAAAACTTTCGTCATCAGTTTGTGAACTCTGAGACCTGCCCTGTCAATCTCATGGGGAGGGATTTGTTGGTCAAGAGTGGAATCGAATCTTGGTGGAATTTTATTCACAGCCAGTGTGTGGAGTTCTGGTTGGCCTTGCTCGCAGACCTCAGAGGTAATGGATTCTTTGATGGACAAGGCCATCCTTCAGTTTTGTTGCATGGGACTCATCCAGGTGAGCTCATGCATAACCATGTTTTCATATCTGATTGAGTGTTCATACCCCTCCTCCTCTTTCACTCATATATGTGAGTGAAAGAGGAGGGGTATGAACAGGAGTGAGGAAGAGAGAAGGAGGGAGAGGAGAGAAAAATGTGGAGGAACAGGGGGTGGATATCATAATTTAGTGCTATATTTAAGTGTGTGTGAATGTACAGTTCTCCCTAATTGTATTTATATTTGTCTTTTTTTAATTTTTCTTTTGTTTTTAACAGGATGAGTTGGATGATACTGCACAGGTTTGGAATGCACACACCATCAGACCATCAAAAAACATCAATGTCCCCAGTGGTCAGCCCAATGTGATGTATGCATTACCACAACTCTATGGGACCAGAGACTTCCTTTCCCCTGTTGAAGATGAACATGTCCAACTGTGCAAAGATGAATGTGTATTTCGCGTGCCGATACCATGCGATCCAGATGTATATGAACTGTGCCATATCTTTATGGCTGAGTCTCATCTGACTACACCAACAGATCCATATCAGGCTGTGAGCTTGTATTTGCACCTAAGAGAGGCCATCACTGCATCCCTGTGAGTCAGTTGTATTTCACAGTGTCCTGTAGGGGCCAGTGAGTTGAGCTTCGAAGTAAAACAACTTTTATTGGTTATTGATTTCTGATCAGCTGATGAGTTTCTCTCCTCATCATGTTATCATTATGCAGTGAATTGATGTTTCAGTCTGATTCACTCATGTTAGTTTGTTTCGAGATCTGACCAGACTGGTTTTATGTTTATATTTTCATGTTTAAATATTAATGTTCATTTAAAGTATAATATAAAACTAAACTAAATTATTTGTTCTCATTTCAGAGTTGTCTGATTGAACTCCTCCTATTGATCCCATGACCTCTTGATGACCCCAACGTCCACCTCCGAGAGAGTGTGTGTGTGTGTCTGCATGGTCTTAAACAGACAACTGCTGGAGAAAATTAATGAATCTTCTTCTGTCTGTGATGAATATTAGACAAATGTGTTTCCTTATTTTTTTATCTGTTTCATCACACAAAAATCATAAGATGTCTATTACTTCTATAACCAAGTAGTACAAACATTAAGTGACATGTAACTGACAAACTGACATTAGCCAAGCTTTGTAGCCAAGCACTTTAAGGTCAGAGTTGAGTAGAAAACAGCACAAAGGCTTGATACATTTGTGAAAATGTTTTATTTATTGTTCTGTATTCTTTTCCTGTGTGAAATCATGGCCTACAACCCTGAATAAATTTTAATTTGCCTAATCTGTGCAGTTTGTTAATTCAGACCAACTGAGAACTTTAAAATATCACTGTAGGTCACTGGTGGTAAAATGCACACATATTCTATAAAAATACCTGAGATGGCCAAGTTATTAAAATTACTTTCATTTACTGCAACCACATAATAATGTGGTTGCAGTAAATGAAAGTAATATAATGCAAATATTACATAATCATTCTGAAGGCCAATTAAGCATACTAGGAGTTAGAAGCTGGTCTTTTCAGGCTACATTTCACATATGCAAAATCAACTTGCAGGTAGGTAAACATCAACATGAACAGGTATCTCAACATTTTCTTCCAAACTGTTTTTTTCTGAATAACCAACCAACCACCTTAACATCCACACTTAAACAATTCTACCAGTGATGGACATGAATGTAATCTGTAACATTATTTAAAACACCAAGTTTAGCCTTGAAGGTGGGTTAGGCTCAAAAATATGGAAATGAAATCTACAGTCATTTTCAAGTATCATCACTATTGTGGTGTACTATTGCACCAACACAAAATAGAATTACAGACTGCTCACCATACAGTTCAGTGCATCAGATGTTTCAATGACAAAACCTATCAAGACTGCTTTCAAGTTCAAAGGATGTCCATTTTTAAGTAGTTGCTGGAGAGGATGTTGCCAAACTCTGTGTGAAATTCTGGGTAAGAGCTGTATGTACTTGATACTTCAAGTGTTGCCCCACAGGTATGAGCAACAGGTCTCTATTTTTACTGGTTTGGCTTTAGTATTTCTACCTCCATATCCCAAAATGTTCCTGAACTTTTCACATTACCTGTGTGACATCCTCACTGTTGACGTAATGGCCTGTTATCATAACTGCCTCCTCACTGCCAAGGTCATCTTCTGAATCCCATAATACCGTATCTGCTTCGTCTACTTCTGCATCTTCAAATGTTTCAAGACAGATGTGCTCTATTTGTAGGGAGTCGGCAGTGGTGAGTGCTCCACTGGTCAGATCAATGGTTTCAAAAGGTACTGTCATTTGTTTTTTGGATCTTGGTTGCATCTGGTAACAAATGAAAGACAGAGGGTTTTACTGTTGTTGTCAGCAGTGATTAATTAAAATCATATTGTAATCAAGTATAATCTTTAGGCTAATTCTTTCTACCTGTCCCAGTGATTATCATAATTGTATTGATTACAAATATATTTTATACTGCCACATACCTCATTGCTTTTGTCGCTGTCATTGTCATCCGACTGTGATCAAAGCTTTATCTTCTGCATCCATGTCACATCCATCAGTCAGCTCTAAATCTGCTCCTTCAGATGATGCCTCAGATAAAGAGTCTTCATCTGTTGAAGGGCCTTCTTTTGTGCAAATGTAAAACCTCAGCAGCTTCAGCGTAGTTTGTTCATAGAGTGTGGTGTGTGTGAGTAAAATCACACACACCAAATGTAAAATCAGCAGCTTGCCCTTTGTTGAGCGCCCATTTGGAAAAAAGAGGTCCTTTCCGATCTCCAAAATCTGTGCAACAGTTGTCGTTTTGTCCACACTCATATGCCTTGTTCCTCCACCATTCCTGGTCCTCACTTGCTGGTATTCATTACTGCCAAAATGAAGCCATCCAATTTCAATCTTCCTTGAGCACTTTTCTCCTGCAGTATTTCCTGGTCTTGACAACCCTTCACCTGTGTTTTGAAACACACCTCTTGTTTTTGCTTTCATTTTGCGTGTTCCTATTTTGTCCCTCAATCTTTGTAAAACAGTCTCCTTTGTGCTGCATTGAACTATCTCTGCTTGGTTACAAAATGAAAGGACAGCTATCTGGTCGCCATAGGATGTGACGTATTTGGCCATCTGGTCATCACTCACCACCTGTAACACTGCCTTGTCAATCTGCAAACATAAAATATTAGAAGACATATTTGAAATGCTTGCTTTGAACATGAATGATAAACACACACACAGATCCAAAGCCATAGAGAACAGAATAGAAATTACTTTATTGATACACAAAGGGAAATTCATTTGTCTATTAGCTTATCTACCATTTGCATATGAATCAAAGATCTTCTGTATCTCTCTGTCCCGCAACGAAGAGAGAGGAGCAGTCCACCTCCGCTACTTCTTTGATCCGTCAGGGTGTTATGAAGTGGATGGTCCCTATTGTTCAGGATGGCCTCCATCATCCTCATTGTGTATCTACTTCCCCCAGAGAGTCAGTCCATCTTTACTCCAATGACAGAGCCAGCCTTCTTAACAAGCTTATCCAGGCTCTTTGCCCGCAATTTCTCCTAAATTTCCTCCCCAGCAGACTGCAGCATAAAATAAAACACTTGCCACAACAGACTGATAGAACACCTGCAGCATCTTACTACAGATATTTAGAGATCTGAGCTTTCTTAGGAAAAAGAGGCGGCTCTGCCCCTTTTTAATAACCCTCCCCTTTCAAAACAGTGTCACTGCAGTGTTTCAATGAACCTGGCTATAGCTGCAATGGCATTACAGTAAGAACAGAAAGAGATAGAAATGCCAGATAGAAAGCTGGCCTACTACACACAAAGTCCATTACATCCATTTCAAGCAGAAATCTAGTTTTTTATTTAATTTGGTGCAGTTTCGAGTTTAACAGTAAATGAACACCCTTGCAAGCGGCAGCACATGTATTTATTCTTCTGCAGAAATGTGTTGATGTAATTTTTGGTTTTGTTTAGGTCTGACAAACACTAGTTTATTAATGAAAATAAGCTAAATTCTATGTTATGCAAAGCTTATTCATCAATAGGACAAGCAAGATGAAAACCTAGCTGTATAAGACACTTGCACCACAAAACGTGACACACTAGACACATTATTTTCTTTTTTGTATTCACTAATAAACCTGGTGGTCACGATACAGTTTCGTTGTATTTCATTGTACCAGCCTCTACAGTATGCACTAGCCATGGCGTACATAGTTACCATGGCAACAGTATGCTCACGTAGCTCTACATAAAGCAAAACAAAATGCAACACCTATGCACCTAACGACACTACGTTATGGTTAGAGCCTCTTTATATACACTCTATGATAAACTGTAAAAAGGCTGGTAAGGGAAGCAATAGCCCGAGCATTAGCTTAAACATTAATGCTAATCTTATTTCCGACTGCGTTGCTACATTAATTACTTAAATAATCAATTAATTAATTTTTAATGGATATGAATGAACTTTATGCCCACCTTGTCTCTCTTCATTCGATTTATATCCTCTTTTGGGACCCCTCTCGAATTTTCCAAGTCTTCCTCCATCATTACTCGTATTGCTCATCTTCTCTTCTCAACAAAACACCGGTCTGATCCAGAATATTTTTTATGCGAGATCTCTTAAACGTTTTGCGAGATCTCGAAAAAGTTTCTCAGGATCTCGCAAAAGTCGTCCTTTTTTTTTTTTTTTTTTACCCATTAATTTTTTTTCCCCATGTCCCTTTAGGGGCTCCGTAGAGGGTCCTCATTCTGGTGGCATGATCTCATTATTTACTCAGTGGCGTCCTTGGCTGCAGGCTTTGCATCCGTATGCTCCTCCCTCAGACCCCTATCATGTCACGCTGTGTTATGATAGAGACAGTGATGAAGTTTATCAGCAAGCTTTTTACAGTGAAATTGAGGGGAAGGATTGGCACATCATTTCTGATTCGATTCTGGTTGGTCCTGAGGGTGTCGCTGCTGCAGTACAACTTACATCAGAACAGCTGCTGTGGTATGAAATGTCATCAGAAGCTATACCTCATGTTACCCTTATGGTACACACTGATCACCAGGCTAAAGATTTAGGCCCCATGACCAAACATTTGCACAACACCACTGACTGGGTAACTACACAGATTCCAGGGCTCCTGCACTCACCATCTAAAAAGCCATACAAAATCATGTACAGCACACATGATGTAGTGACATTGGAACATCGCCAGATTGAAAGATTCCATGGCAGGGAGAAATAAGATCATGAGCAGACAGTGTTCTCTCCTCCCTTCCAGATGATCTGTGGTGGATGTTGGTTTTTGTGCACCAGTTACACCTGTAGTGTTCAGCTATGCCTCTCCCACACCTATTTGGCAAACACAGTATAAACACCAACCTGAAGCAGAATTGGGCATTTCTGACACTATTGAGGGCTTGTAGAAAGCACAAGTATTGGAAAATTCACACTCTAGCTGGAACACTCCTATTTTGCCGGTTGAGACAGATACTGGAAAGACAAATACTGGTAAAAACCGCATGGCACGTGATCTCAGATGCATTAATACCATTGTCACTACACCCACAGTCCCTGTTCCCAATCCATACACTATGTCTTGTGAATGTTCTCATTCATCCAGGTCATTGTTATCTCTCTCTCAAATTGAATCGAAGGCAACTGGACTTGTATTTGTCTGTGGAAGACGTTTCGCCTCTTATCCAAGCGGCTTCATCAGTTCTTATGCATCGGTCTCTCTAGTCCGCACTAGTCTGACGACGTCAGACTAGTGCAGACTAGAGCATTTGAGAGAGTAATCCATACACTACTATGTCATCCCTGACTCCTCAACATCAGTGGTTTTCCTGCATAGACTTGGCCAATGTGTTTTTCTGTTTACCCTTAGCAGAAGACCTCAGAGACATTTTTTCGTTCACTTATCAAGGTCGCAGATTGCGATACACACGTCTCACTCAAGGTTTCATTTTGTTGCCTGGCATTTGGTCTTGAGAGAACAGTTACAGGGTTTGCAGCTACCGCCTGGCGTTGTGTTGATACAATATTTGGATGATTTGTTTCTCGCTGCTCCCACTCCAGCAAGGTTTCCCGGTCTAAACTACAGTGTTGCAGGCAGACAGTGATGTTTCTAGGACCTTGCAGTACCAGAATACACTGAGCCTTTCTACTTGGATGTTTCTGTAAAAGTGTGTACTGCTGATGGTGTGCTTTTCCAGAAAAAAGGGGGAAGCAGACAGGTATTAACATATGACAGTGTGACACTTGATCCAACAGAAATAAGACATCCTCCATGCATCAGACACGTTGCAGGTGTCGCCAAGCTCCTAGAGAAACAGCACACATAGTGATGGGACATGCATTAACTGTACTAACGACACATAGTATAGTAGCATATGTAAATTCCACATCATTCACAATGACATCACTGAGGCAGACAAGACTAGAAAAGATCCTAGGAGCAGCACACATCACATACACACATGAAGGAATCAAAATGGCCGACAGCATCAGAGAGGGTGAGCCACATCAGTGTGAGGAAAAGGTAGAGACAGAATCAGAACTGACCTCACATGCAGACCATTCACAGAGGCACAGGAACACTTGTACACTGATGAATGTTGTTACAGACATCCAGACAAAGGTTTACAAGCAGCATATGCGGTGGTCAAAAAAAAAAAAAAAAAAAAAAAAAAAAATGAGGAAGGAGAGTTTGACACAGTGGTTGCAGAAAAGGTGGAAGGGAGAGTGTGAGCTCAACTAGCAGAACTAAAAGCAGTAATAGCAGCATTAGAACACTCAGCAGAAAAATTGTTAACAACTACACAGATTCAGCATACGTTGCAGGAGCAGTTCATGTAGAACTAGGATAGTGGCAGAGAGCAGGATTTTTGAACGCATCCAGAACCCCTATCAAACATGAGACAGAAATGAGACAGCTGGCAGAAGCTCTAGTGAAACCAGACAAGGTGGCAGTAATCAAATGCAAAGGGAATGACAAAGCAGGAACACTAATAGCCAAGGGTAACGAGGAGGCAGATAGAGTAGCCAAACAAACAGCAGGATATCAGGCTCAATACATGATGATGCAGGCGGAGACAACAATACAGGAATTTTTGCCAAAATGTGATGTAAATATGTTAATAAGTGAGCAAAAGAAAACCATGTCAGAGAGTGTGCAGTGTGTGATGTATATAATGTGAAAAGTACAGTGAAACCACATAAGGGAAGATTTCCCTTGCCAAAACTACCAGGTCAGGAGATCATCATAGACTACACTGACATGGTAGATAGAGTGAGAGGGTATAGATATCTTCTGGTCGCAGTGGATGCATACACTGGCTGGCCTGAAGCTGTACCCACAAAGAAAGAAGATGCAAAATCAGTTGTAAAGTTTTTGATTAATCAATACATTCCTTGCCATGGTTTTCCTCGAAGAATAAGGTCAGACAACGGCACACACTTTAGGAACACAGAACTAGCAATAGTGGAACAAAGCTAAGTCCTGGAGAGGGTGTAAAAAATAAAATAAAATAAAATAAAAACTTAATTTAAGCCATGACTTCACATAATCATGACATCGCTGCCAAATCTTCCACTCCGAAATAGGGGGTGGAAAGTACTGGGAGTCTTGTGTTTAATCTCCATGTTAATTGTTTTGCCTCTTCTTTTCTTAGAAAACACACTGGATCCTGAGTGATGGAACACTTTGAGGCCCAACAGGAAGTGGGTGGTGCAATGCGTGGGACCACGTCTACTTTGAATGGATGACTAACTCTCCCACCTACATGGATGCTACTGGAGTTCCCAGAGGTGTCCCCAATGAACATAAATTAGCTAATCAGATTGCTTCTGGATTTGAATCAACTCTCTGTTGGTGGTGTACTATCAATAAAAATGTTGACAGAATCAATTATGTGTTTTACAATGTGCAATGTCTGGGTATTGCTACAGGGGAAGCAGTTGCTGGTTTGTCTGAACAATTGGCTGCTGATTCACTCATGACTGTACAGAACAGGATGGCTCTCAATATGCTGTTAGCTGAAAAAGGGGGTGTCTGTCACATGTTTGGTGATCAGTGCTGTACAGCTATTCCCAACAACACAGCTCCTGATGGCAGAGTGACTCCATCAGAGCCTTGAATGACGAAATGGCCTCTCATACAGGTATAGACGATCCTTTTACTGATGTGTTTGATTCCTGGTTCGGTAAGTTGCGCAACCTGGTGATCTCCATTATCTCTTCTCTGATTGTAGTTGGTGGAATGTTGATTTTATGTGGATGTTGTTGTATCCCTTGTATTTGCTCTCTTTGTGTCCCTCTTATCACTACCACTATAGAAGGAAAAACCCCACCTCTTCCTTCCTATCAGATGCCGCTCCTGGGGAAGGAAGCAGAGGACGAGCCTGATGAGATTGTGACTGCTAATGAATGGATGTAAGGTGTTGATCTCAGAAATGTCTGAGATCAAAAGGGGGATTTGTGGGATATCATGCTTAAAATGTGCTATTGAATATTTTGCTAAACATTGACGATTGCACTGATAAATTGAATATTTTGCAAAACATTGATGATTGCATTGATAATTGTATGATGAATGATTGAGATTAACTTTTAACTGTGATTCTACTTTTAACTGTGATTTTTCAGAAGTGCAGAGTGCGCCTTACCAGAGACAGGAAGAGTAAGCCTGAAACGTGCAGGATGACCTAGACAACTCCTTATATGGGACATAGTGTCTTAGAGAGATAGAGGGAGTAGTGTGTGAAAAACAGAACTGGGGGGGGGGGTTCTCTTTTTGCCTCCTTGACTTGTCAGATAACCACACATCTGTTGGAGAGGAGTGGAGTCAGAAAGCATGAGGCGGGTCTCCCAGCGATGTGGACCAATCATAAGAGACTCAACCTAATTTGCACAATTTCTTTTGTGTAAAAGACTGGGTCAGGGAAGGTAAGGGTGTTAAACTTCGTGAACTGAGACAGCTGTGTGTTGTTGTCAGGGAAACTAGTTTGGCCCAGAGTTCTGTAAAACAATCCTCTTATTCTTTGTTGACTTATGTTTTGCTGAACTTTTAATAAATCTTTTAAACTTTGAGATTGGACTCCTGCATACTGCAAACGAACACACGAGTTCTGGAGATGACTAACTCAACAAACCCCATGTAGACAAAGAGCCAATTATCAATGGGTTTTTGGGATCCGAGAGGTGATTAGATAATGAAGGATCTCCAACTAAATTATTAAGTGGTAGTCCCTTTCCCATTGCCATTTCTATTTCTTT